>OZ017787.1:5680405-5697684 GCA_963969325.1 Lycopodina hypogea
GCTGGTTGGAGATATGCTCGGAGCAAAGCTTGAAGCACTCATGGCTGGCATGGGCATGTATGCATTGTGAGGAGCAGGTATGCCATGTTGAGGTACTACTGGGTGGAAGGGCATCATGGTTTTCCCACTCATCAGCTCCTGCATTGCCAACTGGTTAGCTTTTTGCGTTCTCCTCCACTTGGCTCTTCTGTTTTGGAACCAAACCTGCCAATGTGCAGAAGGGAGAGAAAACATGTTGCTATGACCACACAAGAAAGGACATTTTTCTGCACTGCAAGCTCTAATAACACTTTTAAAAAAGAACAAGAGATAGTTGGTAGCTATATATCTATATTCTTACCTGCACTCTGGCTTCTGTCAAACTTATTCTGGAGGCCAAATCTTCCCTCATGAAGACATCTGGATAATGAGTCTTTGCAAATGCAGCCTCCAGTTCTTGCAGTTGAAAGCTGGTGAAGGTTGTCCTGAATCTTCGCTGCTGCTGTCTTTTGCTGTTGGAGCCTTTAGACTCATTCTCGCTCCCTTCCTCTTTGTCGGATGATTCAGACCTTCTTCTTTCTGGGCTGGACTCTAAATTGTCTGAGCTGATTGAAGAGCATTTGACTTTGGGAGAAGCTGCAACCATGTAAGCGGTGGAGTCTCCGGGCATTTCTACGTGGGGGTGTTGCATCAGTGCCACTGGCATAATAACCTTAGTATAGCTCTGCATATGCTGCTCAAGAACGAAGAAACCTTTTACTGGAGCAGCTCCTCCAAAAATTAATTGCTGCTAATTGGACGCTGCAAACTATGGATGCAAGTCAGACAACTGGAAGAGAAAATGCAAGCGTGGAAACTTTAGTTCATAGGGTCGCAAGGGGCTCAGTGTTTTCTGGGGAAGTCCTTGCCTCTTTATATATGCAACTGAAAAATAATTACTGGTACTGAAAGAAATGTTTGCGGAAGTGCGCAAAAGCGTACAGCATCATTTGACCACAAGGTGAATGCTGGATTTGGCAACAAATGGGCATTCAATGTTGCAAACTTTTTTTTTGTTGCTGGAATCAGCCAAGTAATGTTCATGGAGAATTATTTTTGCAATAACTAATTAATGGGTTTGTTGAGTTTGCAACATATCTTTAGTTTATAGTTGATTTTCACTTCATTTTAGGAGACAGTACCACTGCACCAATTAAAGCAACTCTTCTACTTTCCCTACCCACCCACACCCAAAGAAAGAAGGAAAAAAAAATCAGCTTATGCTTGATTGAAAAAGACTGTAAAATTCAGTTTTCATCAACAAAATATTGAATAGTAGGCACAGCAATAAATGAGGAATGCCAGATTGCTTGGATCAATTCAGCAGATAAAATAAACCAAGCTCATGTAAAAAAAAAGAAAAGAGAAGTAAATAAATAAATCAATAAATTAAAAGAAAAAAAAGAAAAAAAGAAAAAAAAAAAGAAAAGGAAGGCATAAAATGATGATTTAAAGAGTTAGAAGATAAGCTGAACAGGAGTTCTAGGGTGGTCCTCCTGACTTGTAATCTCTGTTGGATCCTTCCCCAGTGCCTCCAACTCCTGCACACATCCATTTCCACTTAGCACCATAATTCTTGGCTTGTCAGAAGATATTAGATGGCTCCTCCCTCTTCTCTTCTCTTCAACACCTTTCTTCTTCATCTGCGCATTGTTCTTCTTTTTTGGGTTGTAGCCAGAAAGGCGTGATGGCAAAGAGCGCTTTTCTCTGGGCTAAAATAGATAAAGGGATGATAACAAATCTGGGCTATAGTTTATATCTTCAAATAAAGGTTGAATGGCTACCGAAGGACAGACATATACCACTTGAGTAACTAGGGAAATAATAAGTATTAAAAAAAATTTTTAAAAAGAAGATGAAAAAAAAATTTTTTCCTATGAAAATTTAACCCAAATCCAAGCCAAAACCAAAAACAACAAATAAACTGACTATAAAAACAAATAGCACGAAAGGAATCAAGCAAGACTGTATTACCATGACACTCGCTTATAATTTTTCTTTTAAACATAACAATCACCTTCTTGGGCTTGGATGATTCCTCTGGATTTCTTGAGTGAATAGCTTTCATATGTCTATCCAATGATTGCTGGCAACAAATAACACACAGATAGGGAATATATATATATATATATACAGAGAGAATGAAAGACAACACTTATCTTGAAAATTTAATAAAACAAAAGAAATAATAAGACAACCACAACTTGAATGCTACAGAATTCGCATGCCACCATTAATGAGATAGAACACTAATAAACTACTACATTAGTCCATCCCATTCTTTAGACATTCCATTCGGCAATGGAAGTTCTAAGAAAAAGACCCATCTGGTCTGACAATACCATGGACCCTGCAATGGAACTCACACTAATTAGTTGAGAGAATACTGCCAAAACCTACAATACACCCAATAGCAGTCCTGAGTAAAACAATTAAAAAAGAAAACATTCACTCTCTCTCCACCTCGTAAGATCCTTTCAAGGGTGCCAGTGAAATGTAAACAAACAGGAACATGGTACGAATGATGAGCTCTGACGAAAAACAATTACAGTTTACTGTTTGGTACTATTTGATAGCCTAGGGCATTCCTGATAGGGTATGCATTACCCAGAGAGCATGTGGTGTGCTGCAATGTTTACTGTTCAACATCACTCACTGCAATAAAAAGTCATAAAAATTGTCCTAGGTCAGAGAGAGAGAGAGAATGAAGACAAAGCAGAGAGAGGTAGGTAGCACTTCATAGCTTTGGCTGGTGGAGGAAGTGCTAATTCATGAAAACACAGAGAGGACATAGAGTGTTGGCAAAATGGAGCTCCCAGTAGAATACCAGTGTGGTTGGCTGGAAGACCTACCAAAAACATAATGACAGAACGAGGGGAGGGAGAGGGAGAAGAAAAGGGCAAGCAAAGTTGTCTCTGTTTGCAAGAAGCTCAATGACGATGGACTCACAATCTCAAACTTGCAACCATTCTGTTATTGTTTACACTGAGAGTTGAGGCAATTGTGAGAGTGGCTTTGCTGATTAGCTCAGCTACATCACACTTGTAGTCGCATAGCAACACTCAGGGTGGATGGAGGTTGGGTGGATGGACTCCGGACAATAGGGATACATTTTGTGATTTGCGACCAAGATTAACTAAGTAGTGACTACCAGTACGACAGGGACACAATCTCTGGAGCAAGTGCGCACTTCATGCTAAAGGCCAACTCAATTACAATTGCCACCAATAGGCAAGGAAAGGATGCATTGGTCTTGGCTGAGTTGAGCAGCAGTCAATTAGGGAGCAGGCGACGAGCCACCATTTCAACAGTACATCTACACACCACTTCTCTGTGGAAACAGAAGACAAGCCACCCACCCACTCACTCTCTACACACATGTTTGTGTAACTCCTTCATGCAACAAGAAGCAGAGTGGTCAATCGGGCAGCAGTGCTCCAAACATAATAAGTGCATGCATGTATTTGTCAGGGGGTGGTAAGTTCATTACATAGTTTAGACAATTGTATAACACTAGAAAATCACACCCATGTTCCTCCACTCACTCCTAAAATAGGAACTAAAGAATCGGTTTCACCTTTCAGAGATGCAGACCACTACTGGAGTCTTAATAGGACCAATCCACACTCAAACATAACCACACCATAAAATTTGGTAGGTAAAGTTTGGGAAAATATGGTGCTTTGCTCAGGGTTTAATTATTGCTTAAGTCAACAATACTGATTGTGAAACACACATCCTGTTTTATTTTTTCTATGGTTACCTTGGTGACAAACTTTGCACTACAACCCTCCTCTGTGCAACAGTGTGGTTTTTTCTGCTCATGGAAGGAGCGGACATGCTGCTGCAAGTTGAATACCTACAAACACATGTACATACACAAACACATGTACACACACACACATGCACACAGCAGATCACCCACACATAATTAACAGAACCAAAAAAATTTCCTTAATACTATTTGACCATGCAGGTCTTCCTAATTGATGTGTTTCCATATGTTTACTACAAAATGCATCCAAATTAATCAAATTAATGGGTGTCTTTGTGGGCATTCTTGAAATGTGTGCAGTAGTGAAGGACTTTAGATTGCATAGCAGGGAACAAGCTACCTGCCATGTTAGAGTGGGTTCACATGCCAGCCAACAGTTGCAAGAGGGGGTCAAGGTTCAAAATGTCCCACACACCATGCAGCTGCAAGGTCATTAAGGTCGTCAAGGCTAAAGGAACTGGTAGTCGAGCTCCTGCAGAAGGAGGAAGAGGGAAGGGAAGCATCGGATGTGGGAGAGACTAAATACAGAAATTTATCATCTCGGTCTGTCAGATTCAACAAAACCAAAAGGAGGATTTAAATAGGGAAGTGTCTGGACTGCTCGAGTGAGAGTAACAGGCACACAGCCATTGCATTTTTTATTCTTTTTCAAGGAGAGAATGTGACTGGGTGAAGGTGAAGTGGCTTGACTGACCCTGTCACCAGTAACCAGCCACATGGCATCCTTCAGGAATTATCTCTGCAAAGAGCACCTGAGAAGCTGCCCACTGTTGGCTTGTCTGCATGTTTGCAACCTGTGGACGTCCTAGTCAAATCTCAAGACCATCTCCTCCCCCCCCCCCCCCCACCCTGTGGATCATGTGACCTCACCTATAGTGCATATTGAGCATGCTAGATTGCTATCTGTAAACATCCTCACCACAACCACACCCCCTTGCCTACAAGCTTACCGTGGAATAGACACGAGAACATCCAGTGTCCTGACATGCGTACATGGGCCGTAGCTCTGCATGGCACTCTGCATGCTGCTTCAGCTGCACATAGGGGCAAGGGAAGATATATCATTGGCAAATAAAACATATAATTAAATAAATCATAATTATCAGGTCAGGGCTATCCACACTTAGCTACCACACATCTCGGCACTGATGCTAAACGGAAGTCCACCTTGAGACAAGGCCCTGGAGGCTGACAGGCTTCCTATGAGCTCAGGGCATGTTTGATGAGTAAAACACAACTGGAGGAGACACACTGTATTCTAGTGTCTTCAGTGACATCACATCCCACATATAAAATGACCCTTTACCTCTTTACCTGGTGTATGTACAGCAACACCTCCCATTCACTGCCCTTCATGCAGCAGCTACACCCCACCCACCCACCCATCCCACACACACTTCCAGCCAATGGGTCACAGTCTAAAGGAGAGAGGGGGCAGCAAGGAGGAAGAAAATATCAACCCTTGACCTCTAGAGATAAGAGTCCAAGACTCCCAGTCTTGGACCCAATGCAGTCATGGAAAACAAAGAGGGAAAGATACTGCTGCACAAGACACATCTGTTTTACAAAAATCGAGATGTTTCCCATGGGCATATCATCATATCCCGGGCAACGCTGGATGTCTGCTCGTTTTATTTCATGTATCATGGGATGGAGGACAAAAATATTGTCACCAACAGTATATGCATATATATTTGTGGTGACAATATTTTCACCACAAATGTGTATATATATATATATATATATACTGTGGTTACAACATTGTTTCCTAAACACCTGATATATAGAGAGAGAGAGAGAAAGCAGAATATGCAATTTAACAATTGATTGCCAAAATTCAATACCCTTCCAATATTGAAGTTTAAAAAAAAAGAAGAGAAAAAAAACAGCAAACATATTTTAAAAAATATGAGAAAATGGTTACAGAAATTAAAATAATGTGACACTCATTTTGCTCATAAGGTGGATCAGTGTTAAGAGGAGCAATCAGTATATAGAATTACTTGTAAGATGTATAAAAAGTTAGTGTGATTTTAAAAACGACAACCATTACTACAACAAAACAACATTGGTACATGCATTATCGCATGTGACAGAGAGCATTACCTGGAAGAGTGAATTGTAAGTCTTTCCACAATCCTTGCAAGCTGTTGAGACAACAAAAAAGGAACATGAGGTAAGATAAGAGTAGAAAGAGAGGCTAAGAAATGGACAGCAAGGTTGAAAGGAATGTTGGAATATCAAGAAACATATGAATACACACACGTAAATAATAGTCCAGTCATTTTATTGTTTGACCTTTAAAAAATTGCAACACAAACAATTTCAACTGTCTCTAGCACAGAAAAATGTGCTCTATAACATTCTAAAAGTCTTAAGGAATCCCTTGGAGGGAAAGTATAGACAATTCTATTATTAGTATTGTGCATAATTGTGCATTATGATTAATGCTAAAATTTCAAGAATCATGTTCTAGTTTTTGATATAGCTACGTCATCAGCCACAAGGCAAGAGCGTGATTAGAAGGATACTCAGACACTTTCGAAGTACTTGCATGAGAGGAACCCCTTCACTATTGATGTTAGTCTACAAAGCATCTCCACT
Organism: Lycopodina hypogea; assembly: GCA_963969325.1. NCBI lineage: Eukaryota > Metazoa > Porifera > Demospongiae > Poecilosclerida > Cladorhizidae > Lycopodina > Lycopodina hypogea. The sequence continues at coordinate 5,686,803 of OZ017787.1, forward strand.
AGAGTACATGCCAGCACCACAGTTAATGTTGATGCAGCAAACGATGCTGGTAATGCCATTCTAGCTAGCATGGAGGAGGTATCTGCTGCAGAATACACTTTCAAGAGGAAAAACCAGGCAGTCACGCTAGACACAAAGTCTGAAGTGAAAATTGATGGTGTTGCAGTTTAGATAGACCCTCAACTCCTTTTCCAGCGACTAATAAATTGCTGCAAAGACAACTGAAAATCTAGAGGGTATCTTCAAGTATGAGCTCTGCAGTTACCCAGCCATCCGGTTAGATTCATCATTACTACTTCGAGAGCCACAGAAACTGGTGCTAGACAATGCTATTTGGGGCCTTGTGACACCAGATATTCCAAGAATTACTGGTGAGGTTCAGCATGTGCTAGATGGTGGTGCCCTCCTTCAGCGGACACGAGGAGCCACTTATCATGATTTATGCACTGCACAGTGTACACATACTATGTGGCAAGGAAGTATGGGGAGGCAATTATCATCTTTGATGGCTATGGTGGAACATCCACGGAGGACATGATGCACTTCGGACAATACAAAGGGCAAGCTGGAGTGAATGTAACACTCACTGAGGAAATGCAACTCAGCATGAAGAAGGCAACTTTTCTGGCAAACAGTACGAACAAGCAACGATATCAATATGCTTGGCAGCTACCTAGAGAAAAAGAAAAGCAAGGTGTACCATGCTCCAGGGGATGCTGACTTGCTCATAGTAGAAAAAGCTGTGGAATCGTCTACAGTAATGGACACAGTGCTGGTTGGTGATGAGACAGATCTTCTTGTTTTACTGTGCCATCATGCTAGCCTAGACTAACACAGCATATTTTTTTTGACCAGAACCCCCCAAAAAAACACTAAAAATCCGGGAGTGTGGGATATCAAGGCTGTATAGGAGCAACTGGGGCCTGATATCTGCACTTCATCTTTTTTCTGCATGCAATTGTTGGATGTGATACTACTTCTCACCTGTACAGCATTGGTAAGGGCACCTCCCTCAAGAAGTTCATATCAAGCAGTCACTTTCGAGATAAAGCCAAGGTGTCTAATGCAGATTCAGCTACCCCAATGGATATAGCTGCAGCAGGAGAGGAAGTGCTAGTAAGTCTGTACAATGGGAAGCAAGGCAAATAACTAGACTCTCTACACTTGTAGTTTCTGTGAAAAAGTTGCTACAAATTTTTCACACTTTCATCCACAAACATTACCACCCACTTCAGCTGCTACAAAGTATCACAGCCTTCGTGCCTACTTTCAGGTACAGGAATGGAAAGGTAATGAGCTTAATCCATTAGAATGGGGCTGGGAAAAGCGTGAAGGAAGACTCATGCCAGTGCACGCTGATGACTTGACCCCAGCTCCAGATGAGCTCCTGAAAGTCATCAGGTGCAACTGCTACACAGACTGTAGCACTTTGAAGTGTACATGCTGGAAACATAATGTGAAATGCTCACCTGCTGTGATAACTGCAGAGGATCTGGCTGCACAAACACTCACAATCTTTATTTTGATGACAGAACCGATGAATTTTCTGATTAAAAAAACTTTCTTTATTCTATTTGTAACTCAAATTGTATTATGATCTACTATAAATATTTTCAGTACAACCTTAGCAGGTGTTTCAGTTACATTCAATTGGCCGAATTTCGGTTACAAAGTGCATTCGGTTAAGTTAAATTTTCTATACTTCCCCCCAAGGGATTCCTTAGAACTTTTAGTATGTTATAGAGCACATTTGTCTGTTCTAGAGACAGTTGAACATGTTTGTGTTGCAATTTGTTTAAGGTTGACCCCCTTATTTTCATCAAATGACTGGACTACAAACAGAAGGGGAGAGCATCACTGAAACTGGCTGTTAAAAGGTTTGATTAATAACACTCGTGACCTCCATCAGGATCATGGCAACCATTATGTGTTTGAAACCACTTCTAAACCAATGTTTGTGAAGGTGTAGCCATAGCAAACTCATCTGAGCCAAAGATCAGAATTAAGCAGAAGTCAGCACAAAACTGAACACAAGAGAAAATAACATGAGATCATGTATATTTCATTATTTAATTAAAAAGAAGAAAAAAAACTCTATTAGCTGTAAAAAGTAATGGTTTTAATTTAAAATTATTTATTGCTGGACTAAAGGTTGCTTTCTTTTATTTAGCTGTAAGAAGTAATGGTTTTAATTTATAACTATTTATCCTTGCACAAAAAGATTGCTTTCTTATATTTTTTTTACTGTTGTTGTGGAGGGGGGAGGGGGTTTTGTGGGTTCGACAAAAGGAGGGGAAGTGAGGTGAGTGGTAGTTTTGGCTAAAAGGGAGCCACACTCCAGCTAACCACACTACACAAACAGCTGCTACAGTATCTCTAATAAGGATATACACATGAAGCTTGTGATACTACTGAGGCTGCTTGGCTCACGACACATCTTGAACTCTTCAATTTTTATTATAATGGATTAAAGTTCTGCCTGTGTGTGTGTGTGTGTGTGTGTGTGTGTGTGTGTGTGTGTGTGTGTGTGTGTGTGTGTGTGTGTGTGTGTGTGTGTGTGTGTGTGTGTGTGTGTGTCACCTGGCCACCCCCTTCCCCTGGGCGTTAAAGGCACCAAAAAATGGAGATTTGGATCTGGAGGTTGTGGGTTCATGCCCTACAACAGTATCAGGAGTTTTTTGTTCCCCCCCCCCCCCCTTCCTTTCCATTCCCAACCCCACTCCCTTCCCTTTTTCTTCTTCGTTTCAAAGTTGCATTGCAGTGCAGCAGTAGTAGCTATTTCTTAGCTGGGCTTGCAGCTGCCATTCATTACAAGGTGTGTTCATTATTTAGCTACACAAAAATCTCAAAAAAAAAGGGTAAAAAGATCAACTTAAAAATCATGGCACTTTGTTATAAAGATAAATCTAATTGTGTTTAACATGATAAGTATGTTCAAAGCCACCTTCTATTTATTTCCCCCTTTCTTCACCACCCACAGTATATTATTTATCTGCTTACTATTTGAACTAACTTGAAAACAACAAACAAGCTAGTTACATACAAACAAATGCCTCTACTTTTATGCAGTGTGACTACAGACCACCAAAGGTGGGTGTGGCAGGTATTCGCAGCCGGAGTCCATGATTACCCACTAGTCATAACAGTGGAGGCACCCACAGAGAGAGAGGACTCTTGCAGGAGCTACTCATGACAGAAAGTGTACTATATCTATTGTCTTTCTAAATAGAACCAAAAAGGCTCCACAATCTCTCTATCATAAGTGGCTTCTGGCAGACCTTGAGTGTGCTGGGCTGTGTGCCGGCGCATCTCTGTCCAGGTCCTGCACTTGACGACACAGCCTTCCTGCTTGCAAACATAGCCTGTCAGGTGAAGAAAGGTGGGGGGGGGGGGTGTGTGGGGGGAGGGAGGGGTGTAAGAGAGTGAATGCATAGAAGAACAACGCAGGGATGAGCATGTGGAGATGGTAAAGTGGGTAAGGTATGGAGTGAGGAAAGGAGGAGCGAATGAAGGGAGTGGGGAAGGTGTGTTGAGAAGAAAGGGAATAACAGAGAACGAGGAGAAGAGAGTCTCCATTCAGCTTGAGTCAAAATCAACTTGGACATGCCTCAACCCAGTGATAATGTGTCTCCATGGTGCTTCAACCCAGCCCAGTGTGAGGTGCCCCCATGGCAACCCCAACCCAACCCAACCCAAGGTGAGGCTGCCAGACACAGTGCATTGTCAACCTCCAAACAATTAGCCTCCACCTCTTACACACAATGCATCAATGGGGACACACTCATGACTTCAAAACAAGCTTCCACCCGGTCAGTCTGCTGCTGGTCCAGTGCTGACTGGAAGTCTCTGATTTACAGTTGACATGTATGCACACAACACACATATGCATTCACTCACACACACTACACATACACACAGAATACACACATACACAACACACATCACACTCACTCACTCACACTTACCATACGCACGCACACACTGCACTCACTCATACTAACACACACACACTCTGCACTCCTCTAAGGTAAGCTCGTGTTTTGAAAACCAAACCAGTGATATTACACAAACCATCATTAAACAATAACAACCTTTGTGAAACTTCTGGTGTCTCTTCAGTTCACTAGGCAACATGAATGCAGAATGACAGCCATCTTGCTCGCACTTGAAGGGCTTGCGCTCCCCACTGTGTCTGGTGATGTGCATGGAGAGTTGTCGATGCTTCCTGAATGCCTGGCCACATCCCATCTTGGGGCACTGCATGCATGCATGTGTGTGAGAATACATTAAGATGATAACAGAGACAAAGTTTTGTGGCATACATGTAGTGTTACCAGGGGAACAAACACACACTAGTCATAAATAATAAAGGGAAGAAATCCATTAAGATGAAACACTACTTTACCATACATCTTCATTTCCATTTTAATAATACATTCCATCTCACTTCCACCTTAATACAACACATTCTTTTATCATTTCCACTTAGCATAATTGATTATCTTCATTACTAATATATACAATACCTAACTTCATTTTCTTCCACAAAAATGCACACATTTTGTCTTCAGTTTTATTAACTACAAATATATTTATTTCTCCACTTCCATATCGACATAATCTGTAGTTCCACTTCGACCTTACTTCCAAACTACTAAGACATGCTTCCCATTTACCTCCACAAAACTTACGACTTAGATTGTCTTCATTTCTACCACCATATTTTTCCCCTCCATTTCTAATTCAATATACAGAACCCAAATAAACCTTGACCCATGAACCAATGGTGTCTACCATGAGCCTCACTGGCTCTCTCTCTCACACACACATATTAACCACAGACTCTGTATCAAGCTTTAAGCCTGTCCACACTACAAATGGGTTGGTACCACTCTCCAGCAATACCAGGTTCCAAATGTTTTCATGCATCCACACTAGCATAGTGCTGAACCTGCTCCACATCACCTGCGTGGGCTGAATAATTGTGGGTTGGGCGGATTAATTGGTTTTCCTCTACCTCTATAGATATGGGGTATTTTATTTTCTGTTGTGCTACTTTGTTCTGTATTTTCCCCTCTGCAATGTCATCGTGCAAATGGAGGGAAGAGGATGGAGAGAGCTGTTAGTAGCTAAACTCCTAATAGTGAACATCAACAATAAAGCCACAGGTATATTCAATAAATCTGAGCTGCTTGAAGCCTACCCTTCTGAAGGTTTCAGGTGAAACTAGGTAGAACCCGTTGGGATGAAACTGGGTGTAGTGTGGATGCGTGGAACCCATTCCAGACACAGGTGAAACCGGTTTTATTTTGTAGTGGACAGGGCTTAAGACACATTCAACATTGAAGCAACACAACACAAAAGAAATAACAACAATATCAGCAGACTTGGACCGGCTATGAATAGGGTTCACCTAATCTATATTCAAAGTGGCTCCCAAAATATCAAAACACCTTATCAATTAAAAAAAGAGGTTCAAGTCATATGCAGTTTTCCTGGGAATTTGACATCCTTAATAAACATGAGGGAGGGTTACTTTGGAAACCACTAAATGTTACTTAAACTATTTTTGGTGGGCCCCAGGACTCATCATCATTGTTATGTGGTTTAGCTACAGCCAAGAACAATCCAATCAGATGTCTTTGGAATTGGAAAATGTTAGGCACAGGCCTTCGAAGCCAATTAGCATAGGGTTTCAACCAAACCACACTACAGCTCTCTCACAGCCTCTGTTCTGAGGCCTCCCAAACAAGGAGGTCTCTGGTATGTCTGCAGCAGCTCAACACTGAGCTAATCCAACCTTCCCTCCCTTGTCTGGAGCAACAGCTAAGCTTCAACCTCTACCTTTCTGCAATTTGTTGTCTTCCTGGAGTAAGTGGTTAATAGGTCTACCCCAGCTATCAACTGGGAAGAGGGCAGATACATAGCCAAAGTCATTGGGCCAGTGCAAAATACTGCAACTCTATTCAAAATATTATTATTTTTTACATATTCAATTTATATAGTCAATCCCTGTATTTAAAATTTTTTAAAATTATTATTATTATTATTTTTAAAAATAATTCTATAACAAATCAGAACATACAGATAACTCTAATACACGCTCCTTCCTCCATTCCACCAATGGTAAGAAAAAAGCTATTGGAAAGAAGAAAATTCAAATATTAAAGATTCAAATATGTGGAAAAATAACTCCTTCAATATAAACTCTGACAGAAATCACTTGAAGTTGCTAATTATATATTTGAAGTTCCCTCCTGTGCCTGTGTTCCTATGCTGTGCCCACCCACTTGGTCCAAGCAGAACACAATGATGCTGGACTGGTGGAAGAAAAGTATTATATATATTCCCTACATGATGTGGCAGAAGGTGAACCAATTAATATAATTAATTAATATAATTATTATGGGAGTGGGAGAACACTCAAAGCTCAATTCATTCGGGAGATCTAAGTTAATTAGATATAATAAAATATAATTATCTGTGTAAATAACACACTGGAGTGCTGAGTGAAGAGAATCAATAGAGTGAATATCAAACCTTCTATTTAATGCGTCAGCTTGGCTATGATGATAGCACCTCCAATATTGGTTGGACGCAGAATGACGTCAAAAGATCTCCATAAATGCTCTCTCTCATGGCCACCAGAGAAGTTCAGCATAAGGTCATTTTCCCCATCCCTTTCTCACCCATGGATCAATTTAAACCTTTTCCTGATTGGTTTTAAAATTTGGAACGAATGTGGCAGATATGGACGTTGAAGGGAGCTCACAGAAGCTAGTGTTTGGTGGAGTGGTTGTTTGCAAGTTTCAGGAAGGGACTTTTATCTCACAAAAGTAGCCGCTCAAGATGACATACCAAATTCTTCGTTTTGTTGTGGAATGAGTATTGTTGGCAGCAGCTCTTGGCCAAGATATCAGTTGAAGACAACTTCCTTTGTGCTGGAAGTATGACATCAAGTAATAAATTCTTGATGGCGCATGGAGAATTCCTCACTGATATCATGAAAAGGCAGCATGGAAGGAATCACGGCAACAGTAGCGAGAGTTGAGTCCCTCGATTGTAGGGTGTGACAAGTGTACCCAAGACCTTTTTTTAGTGAGTGATTAGCATCTTCTTTGCTTTGAACAAATTTATTTATGCAAAGTGGAGAAATATTTTCTTAAACTTTGGCCGATGGTCACTTGAGGTGGATTACTGACTAATTGGAAAAAAAAAGCCATTAAAAAAACAACAAGAACTAGATGCAGAAGCTCTGAAGAGAGCGTAAAGCAGACTCTGCATCTCCAGTGCACAGCACAGCACAGCCTTCAGACATCATGGACATGGCGTGCTGCTTATGCTTTGGCCCTGGCTGCACATGTGCGCTGCCAGGGGATGGGGCCTATAATGGCTGCCACAACTGGTCAATCTCTGCAATGACCAGGAAAGAGAACGTGAAGGGGAAATCCCTGGCATATTTGCCTGCATTCCCAAACACAAAAACAAACAAAACAAACAAAACAAACAAAACCCTAAAAATAAAAAAAAATAAATAAAAAAAAACAATAACAGAGAAATATATCTATGCAAGTGGTTCTATAATAGAATCACATTAAAAGGTAAATACAGGGTAATTAGTGAAGGTTGACAAATATTGTGGTCAAACATGTTAACAAATTAAACAGCAGTAATCAGTAATGTGGGAATCAGCTGATACTACCAACAAGTGGGACACGCACACACACACTGCACACACACACACACACGCACCTCTGTTCCCATGCTCCAGTAACAACAAACCAATGATGCTGTTTTCATAGGTCTGCTATATATGAGGTTGCCACAGCAACATGTAACCATATCAACGGCACAGAATGTCCATCCCCTTGCTGACGTTCACTCTCACTTTCTGCACTAACGACAAGTTGCCCCCATGGCTTCATCAGAGGGCATGTGTTGGCTAGTGGTGGAGTTGGGCCCATGCATGATACAAGAAGGTAACATGTCCGCATGATTGATTGGAATCACACATACACTCAGCCATGCATCTGTCATGCTGTGATGCAGACAGTCAAAGTCACTGAGCCTGACAGTCTGTGAGAACAAAAGCATCTGCTGTGCCATCATCAGCAAGAGAAGAGTTTAAACAGATGAGAAATGGAGACTGCAGAGTAACAAAGCAGATATGTTTGCCATCACAGCCTCTGAAAACACACCTCTACTCCGGGAAGCATGCAGCCTGCAAACCTCTTGCCACAGGCTTTTTTTTCTTCCTTCCCTTCTTAACTTGAATGTTACCACAAGACAAATAGCCCAGGGTGAATGCCAACAGCTGCACAGAAGAAACCTTTACGAAGTGAAAAAGTTACAATCGAAGAATTAATCAAAAATCTCCCATCACTACTTTCAAGAAACCGTTGTTCCTATTTTGGCCAGTCCAAATAATGTTTCCTTATATAGTGATAGTTACAGACACTTGAATAACGAGAAATGTTATTACGATAACTTCTTTCTTCTTTTTAATTGGTCAATTTTGTGATTGTTGGTATTGTTCGGAGGGGGAGGGGAAAATTTGATATTTTAAAGCAACTCAATACAGACACTGTGTCATTCAGTTTCCAAGGTGTGGACATATTTGGGTTTTAAAATTACAACACAATATTCAGTTAATGTCTTTTTTTCCCGCTCACCAATTACCTGCAACTCACATGGACTTTCTTTCCACACAGTACGTTTACCACATGTGTGTGCAATTAACCTTCTTAATGCATTAACATTTCTTCTAATTGTTTGTAATAACATGATCCAACCTTGTTCATTAGGGAGGGACAAGCATGGAAGTGGGGTGCATGGTCTAAAAAAGCCATTGTCTGTATACAAGGGGTGTAGAGAGTATGTACTACGGCAGTTTATCTCGGGACCTTGATGTCATGTCGGGTTGGACTTATGCTTTGGTCTGTTGGGGATCGGTCCCATCAGTCCATTAAGAAATCAAACATTTTGGCACCCTTCCATACCCATTCCCCCTGGTCTCACTGGCAAACATGTCCCTTACAGATGACAATTTATAAGTAGAAACTATAAATAGAAACATCTGCAGATTATTGATGCTTGTAAATTTGAAGATAATAATTAATTTCTAATGGATTATTTATTTAATTGAAATACCTCCCCCAAGAGAGACTTAAAGTAATTTTTAATAAGTAATTTGAGCAGATATGCAAATGTCTACAAGATTGGCACTGCTGAGTGGGTCAAGGGAGTGGGTGTGGTCACAATGACTGGCTCACATGAGCAAATCTCAAGATAAGCAACTGCTACCTGAAGTGAATCCATGAAGAGTGTGTGTTTATATGGATTGTGTGTGTGTGGGGGGGGGGGGGGGGGGGGAAAGGAAGCTGTGTCCCAATAGAAAGAAATTGTGGAAAAAAATATCAACATTCTTTGTTTAGAAGATATTTGACAATAGCAAGACCCCCTACCTATCGCTATATTAGAATAAGGGTCTAGTGAACTGCCAACAGCAAACTTGTGTGCGCATAGTCAGCACTTACATATATGGAAATGGTCATTATTGTCTGTTGTTGATCAAGAGCTGCAACAAAACCAGAATTCTAGCCACCATTGGTTGGCACTGAAACTAGACCAGGCAACACACAGACCACTCACTAGTGAAATAGTATAGACTAACAATGAACAACAATGAGTGGAAACAGTTGTTTTCCCCTTAAAAAATGGTGGGTGGGTGGGGGGGGGATTTGAAAAACCTGATTAGACTAGAGAGTACATTACAGCTCCTTCCACCAGTTCCGCAGTCCAGAGGCCAATAGATATAGAGTTTGGTTCCAATAGGGGACTTGCATGATTGTCAGGTACTACCTGCCACACCTACTTATGGTATCAGTGAACCTCCAGCATCATAGAAAATGTATTGGCTTTCATGATTGCCAATGCTATTTTTGAGAACTGCCACTGCAAATAGCTTGTGCTTTTAAGCCAAAATAAAACACATGGAATAGTTGCTTCGACATAATTATATTCAGATTTACTTCCCTCATAACCTCTGCCCAAATATTAACTGATAAAATAGTTATCCCCCTGAAATAACTGTTCAAAATAACTTGTGTTAATGTTTTAAGTGGTCTAAATAAAATCAGCTTCTATTGGTACAACACATGCACCAAGTGCTATTATTTGGTACAGAGGTAGAACACATGTATGATGTGTGCATGTATGTAGCTACACATCCTAGTACACATGATTTCCTAAAGTCTGATTCACAAATTGACACTCCAGGATACAACACAATATTGAGCAGAAATAAGCTCATGCAAAATTCCATAATATTCCTTGTGCTATGTCCCTGCTGGGCTTGAACTCCAGGTCCAATGACCACCACTGCATTGCATTGGACTTCTTGCAATGCAGAGCCCTGCACAGGCCTCAGGATTTCCAAAAAGATAAAAAAGAAGAAAAAAAATAGGGCATGCAAAAAAGAAAGGAAAAGAAAAGGACTTTGGGCTTTTCAAATTTGATTTTGATTGAAAAAGGTAAAGGATCAATAACTCGACAAACCCATTTCTAGAATTACAGATAGAAAGACAACAAAAAATATTTACGTGGTTTCCAACCAAGAAATGAAGGGGGAAAAGACGTAGGATAAAACAATTTACATCCAGCAATAATTTAACACAGTCATGGTAATAAAAATGGTAGAGGCAGCAATAGCTTCCTATAATAGCTTATAGGAGAGAGAAGAATTTCGAGAGCTATATACACACGAAAACTCCTGCACAACACAGCTACAATAGTTCTGTTGGTTGGACAACCAGAGGCTTCATTATTGCATGTGAAGCTGCAATTGGCCACTGGTTAGATTTTATTTCTATTCAGAGTTAAG
>OZ017787.1:5697884-5717884 GCA_963969325.1 Lycopodina hypogea
CATGAAGAGGTAGTAGAGCAGCCATCCAGTCCTACCTGGGCGTACTACAGCCATTAAAGCCTCATTCAATGATGCCTCGGACAGAGATAGGTGTGAAGGCATTCCTGCAGCTCTTAACATTGAAAAATCTTTTCCAAGGAACCAGTTATCATCTCAACGGTTTTTCTTTCCAAGCTCAGCATGTCCAAGAAGCAAATAAGAATTTCACCAGCTTCAAAGTTAAGTCATTCTGGGATTATTTTGTGTTTGTGTGTCTAGTGTATATAGTGCCATCTTGCTATAATTCACGATTTGTCTGTCTGCTTGTCTGATATATATTCGCTATCTCCTCAGATGCCTGGACCAATCATTCTGAAATTTTTAAGGGTTGCTCACAGGCCCAGTTTGAAAAGAACATGGCTAGGGTGTAAGTCCATCAAATAATTTTCCTATTCATGAGTAACCACCCACTTAGTTGTAACAGCAAACTTTTGTGTTCCCATACAGTAAACAATTTGTTAAAAATCTGTTCTTGACAAAAGTATGTGGATGTACCCCCCCCCCCCCCCCCCCCACCATAAGTGTTCATAGACCTGACCTGTGTCACAGGTAATATGTGATGGTCCATGTGTAGTCTTATCTCATTAAAAAAAAACATTTCTAGAGGCAGTTGCATTTACAAAATACACAGAAAGTTCAAAAGGACACTAATTAATAGAATTGCATCACAATAGTTATTTTAAAAATGGGGCAATGCCTCCCATTTCCCTCCCCCATCTCCCTATGTGTAACGGGTACTTTTCCAGTTGTTATAATTAGTGTCCTGTAATTGGGCCATGATGATCATATGATACCAAGTGGCTGTAGGTGTGCCTGTCATTCACATGGATAAGGTGACTTTTGAGTTATATCACCCCCACATTTGCTATTGTATTGGTGTTGGTAATGATGGTAAAGGGTGAAAGATGAAGGAGGCATCAAGTTAGGGAGTGAATATGTGCAGATGAGTAAAATAAATTTCTGTATCTGTATACATTACATTACACCGAACCATGAGATAACTGAAGAAGACCAGTTATACCTACAAGACATGCCCTCCTGTAAGATATATCCTCCTGTAAGACAAGTCTCACATAAGACATGTCCTCCTGTAAGATATATCATGTGAGACATGTCCTCCCATAAGACATGTCCTCCTGTAAAACATGTCCTTCTATAAGACATGTTCTACCATAAGACATGCCCTCCAGTAAGATGTGTTCTCTGTAAGACATGCTCCCTTAAGACAATCATGTGACTGTGGGACTTAGTAAGCAACATGGTGAAGGTTGTGATTATTGAGCTAGTAATAATAATAATCAGTTTCCATCACGTAAAACAAACTATAATAATGTAGAAAACACTATACTGAGCAGCTGATTCTTATATTCAATTGAAAATGAATGTAGCACTCAAACTGGTGACCTCATTATTATAACCACAGAGGCAACTCAAAATTATTACATCATGTAATAATTACTTCGGTATTCACATAATATTGTGGAGTCTTACAACTGGGTATGCAAAAACATTCTACAACAGTCTGAGAATCATTGAGCAAAAGGAAACCATCAATACTGCATAGTAAGACTTTACAGATTGAAGAAACAATTTGTTATTCAAGAAAATATCCAAAATGGTACTCTTAAAAGAAAAAAGAATCGAACTACAGCCCTAAAACTTTGTCATGCAGACACAACTTACTCTGCGAATAACATGGGGTGGGTCTCATCTGGCCACACTTCTTCCTCTTTGTGTGTATGGCTACATGTGTCAAAAATTGTACACCTAAAAAAAACACTTTGACCTAATCACATGTTCACTCTTGTTTTAAAAGTCTACAGCATATCTCTTCAAAGAAGACAGTATTTCGACTACAGCCCACTGAACGTGGGCCGAAAATCCGGTTTTTGGCTAGTATATATCAAAGCTTGGTTCTGCCTGCATGTCTGTCTGCGGTGCAGGATTTTGAAAACCACTAGGCCAATTGGAATAAAATTTGGCATGAGCTCTTGGAGTGGATGTGGGATGGTTAACACATTTAAATTTTGAATTGCCACATTTTTAGTCTATCTATCTATCTTTTTTCATTTTTGCATAACCACCGTGAGAGAACTGATGGGCCAATTGGCAAAAATCTGGCATGAGCACATGGGGTGTGTGTGGGATGGTCATTAAATAATTAAATTTTGAGTTAGCGTATTTTTAGTCTATCTATCTTTTTCTATCTCTAAATAATCACTGTAATTGAGAGAACTGCTAGGCCGATTAGGATGAAATTTGGCATGAACATTTGGGATGGGCGTGGAATGCTTATTAGATAATTACATTTTGAATTGCCATATTTTAGTCTATCCATCCATCTTTTTCTATTTGTGCATAATTACTGGAATTTGAGAACCTACAGACCAATTTGGATGAAATTTGGCATGAGCACTTGAGGAGGGTGGGTGTTGATTTTTACATAACTAAATAATTGCAAGAATCTTTGCCTATCAATCTATCCTTTCTATTTAGAAAAGCACAGGTCTGATCGGGATGATATTTGGCATGAGCTCTTAAAGTTGGTTGGGACAATTCTTCAATAATAAAATACGCAATTGCAGTATTTTGCCTATTAATTTTTTTCCTATTTTGCGTACCCACTAGGATGACTGGGATAAAATTTGGCATGCCCAGTTTAGGTCTGTGGGGGATAGTTTTAAACAGTAATGATTAGAATTACAGTATTTTTCCCCATAGCTTTCTCTTCTCTTTTTTTGTTGCTGCTGTGTTAACTGCTTGGCCGATGGAATACAATTTGGACAAGGAAGACTTATTTCCTTTTATTACTACTACTTTTCCACTGCAATGGGCCTTACCAAAAGGGGATCCAATGGGGCCAGATCCAGCATGGTTATGAACTTAACCCCACCTAATCTATCAATAAACTCCTCCCTTTTTTTTGCATTGGATAGGCATCACTTGGGCACTCTCTGATAGTATATACATATATATATATATAGGTGTGTGTGTGTGTGTGTGTGTGTGTGTGTGTGTGTGTGTGTGTGTGTGTGTGTGTGTGTGTGTGTGTGTGTGTGTGTGTGTTAGAGAGCGTGCTAGCACTCTCTATTTAGGGTTGGTCTGACCTTACCCATTGGCAATAATACAAAACTAATTCATACTTTCTAAGCTTCTAGATGATAACAAATCCAAAAAAATAAATTAGCATATGGACTGGTGTTTGCAGATTGCTTTGTTTGTTGTTGTTTTTCCCTCTGCAGGCTGATTTGTTTGTTGTTGTTTTTCCCTCTGTAGGCTGATTTGGTGCATGGGCTGCGTGCCAGTCCTCAGCAAAACAACAAACAGAGAGAGCTTATTTTGGTATGAGTTTATCCATTTCATTTATTACTAGTTATATTTTCTATTTAGATAACCTTCAAAGAGAAGAGGAGGAAGGTGGCTCAAATGGTCGATCATCATGGCAGTGGGAACAAAGTTTTTCTCAGTCATTATACTATTTTGCATGGCAACTAATCAATAACCATCTGTTATTATTTTGTGCATGGTATACATATATATAACGGTTTAAAATTAGTCAATAATATAAAAGTAGCAATCCACCTTTCCCCCCCCCCCCCCCCCCCAAACTTGGAGCAACAAAACAGACTAAATTAAACTGGTATATTGTGTGCGGGTGCTATAAGGACATCTTTCATAGATATAATCAAAATTCATTCCATTCTTTTACCACTTGTCAGTACACATACACAAAGTCAAGGTAGTTTTTATTCTCTATATTTAATAAGATAGTTTAAAACATATCTGCAATCTTTAACCTCTCAACACTAATTAAAATACCTTTACCAATGTGTAAAAGTTAGATATTTCATCTACCCTTATGTTTTCAACCCGGAAGAAATAAAAAAAAAAAAAAAAAATCAAAACATAAAATAAACACAAAACAGTGGTTGGTAGGATCAAGGATATGATATTGCAATACCATGCTTGAGGTATGTGGGGGGGGGGGGGGGAGAGAATTGAAATTTAATACTGCCCAGTTTTGTTCAAACTCATGATCAGAAAAAAAGTTGGACCAATTTTGGCTATAATTCTGTGCACATGGGGCATGAGTAATTTGAGCCGGGGAAGGATATAAAAAATGAAGTAACTCTTACTCATTATCCTTAAAACTGTTATCATAGCGCCTGGGTAAGCAAAAAAAGAGAATACAATTTTGACTTGTATCACCAAATGGATCAATAAAGATTCAGTATGTATTGAAAACTCAAGAGCAGCAAAATATTTATTGAAGTAAAGAGCCAACATTCGTTGGCTGAAACCCTACCCATAAGTCCTTATGCTCCTCTGGGCTGGTGCTATATGAATTCTAATTTATATTAGAGCTGAAAAAAAAAATTATCTTTACAGGTTAATAATTTAATGATAAAAAAAAAAACAACTGATATGCTAAGTTTGTAATCTCTGAATAAATTACTTCAGCAAAATCAGACTGAGCAACAGTAAATCCTATAGCTGAGACCTACTCTAAAGTCTGCAAAGAAAGTAAATTATAATGCAATTATGGTGCAAGGCTTAATTATCAAGCCATAAATGGGTTTACAATTAATTTACAAGCAATATGCAGAAATATGATTAGTACTGCCACTGAAGTGTGGGAACCATGCATGCCAGAGGAGAACATGACTGAACAATGATGCAGGCTACAGTCTGACCTTCATGTTGGAGCAGCGTGCCTATCCCAGTATGCTTCTGCATGTTGTACAATCTAGAATGCAATATGGAGTGATCATATTGAATGCAATGAGTGATCATGTATGCAAACAATAAGGCAACAGTGCTATACTGTACAGATATTAGTTACCTTATGGTTTCATCTGTGCTACCAGATGCCAAAAAATGTCCACCACTGGACACACATCTCACACACCCCAAATGATCGCTTTCAGAAAACTTCTTTCTGAGAGTCTTGAGGTGAAAAAAATATGAGTTCAGAAAGTTAATTTAAATTTTGGATTACCTGTTCCTCCCTCGGGGAGAGAAGATCGAGGGAGTAGCCAATAATGGAAGAATCATAGCAACCCACGACTACCTCAAGCTCCATCCCTAGCATGTAAACTTAACCATCCTTACCAACTGAAGTAGTTCAGAAGTCTGATTAATATCATTTTCACAACAGGTAGATATAATTGAATCACGTGACGTACCTAATTTACTCATTTATTAAGTGACTCTGCACTAGCACAATCTCTGGCTAGCTGCTGATCCGCTGCTTGTTCTACTAATTGCCGTGTCAGCTACTTCTTGACACCGCTTCTTGAACCGGTGGGGGTGAGTATAAAGTGCTAGGTAGCTTAACCGCTTAGGTGCTCGCGGGGTGGGAGAGCTGTGGTGTCAATATAATACTGAACAAGCAGCCAGCTGGTACTTTTGCATGTACTTGGTTGAGCTTCCAATGTTGCCTGTAGCTACTCAGAAGCATAGCATATTTGGACCTCCAGCGTTAGGCGGTTGTTTGTGTTTGAGGGTTATCATAAATGTGTGGCTATAAAATTGTTCTTAACTAAACCAGTTGGTTATTTGTCAACAGAATGCTCAGGGGTGCTTTGTTCAAAGATTCAGATGTAAACTATTGCACCATTCAATTCCTGACTACTTTAAGCAGTGGTGCATGCCTCCAATGAGACTGTAAAAAACGTTAAGCTAAGATATTCAAATGCAATGACATTTAATGATGCTCAAGAAAGTGAAAATCACTTCTACATCAAGTATTATTTGCTTATCTTCTTTGCTAATTCAGTGTAGAGTGTTAAAATTTTATTAGTTGCTGTAGTTGAACAACTAAGGCTGTTTAGTTGCAGTTGTAGACAAGGCCCCTACCATGAATAGTAGGTTAACTAGAGGAAGGAAGCCAGGGTAGAAACAGCATCCATCATCTCTGTGTTGTCACAATAATTCCCATTTGCAAAAACATCTCACAAGGATGTAGGATGTGGCAGTGAAATAGTAAGCTAATGTTGTTATTGTGTTTAGGCTAGACAAAATAAATCTTCAGTTTCTCAGGCATATTTTTCAAAATGTTGTTTTTTCCCCCAATTATTTGACATTTCAACTGCAAAATATTGCAATTGCCACTGAGAGATAGCGGAACTAACCTGGTTATGTGATAGATATTTTTGATGTGGCTCTAAAAAAATTAATAAAAAAAAATTTTTTTAAATTTTTTCTGGCCTTACTTGTTTCCAAGTTAGAAGATAGCAGCTGCTCCATGACCTATTTAAGCAATTCATCAAATTTCAGTGCATCTTGGTCATCTCCAACTCCATTGCAATTTTCAACTTCAACCATACCTATGCTTTCCCCTCCATTGATTTTTAAATATATATTTTTAGTATGACATTCATCTAAAACATTTGATGATTTCTTCTCTCTTTTTCTTTTTGGTGTGTGATGTCCCTTCCTGCTGGTATGATGAAACAGCTTTAACCTTTGCTTGTGGAGGCTACTATACTCCGTGGAGCAGCAGTACGTAGTGGATGTGTGTGGTTGATACAAGGTGTGTGTGTGTGTGTGTGTGTGTGTGTGTGTGTGTGTGTGTGTGTGTGTGTGTGTGTGTGTGTGTGTGTGTGTGTGTGTGTGTGTGTGTGTGTGTGTGTGTGTGTGTGTGTGTGTGTGTGTGTGTGTGTGTGTGTGCCTTCTAAGTCTTTTACAAGTTATTTTATTAATTAAAAAATATATCTAACAATCCCTGAAGTATTAAATAGTAATGTTGTACTTCTTCCTACATCAGGTATTTCCTATAAATTTCGGCCTGGGGGTGTGGGAGGGGGTGTGATTGCATGTCCACATCACATTTTTAGAACTTCAATAGCATGAGTTCTAGTTTGGTTTGAATTTAATGTTGCCCTCCCTGGAGTAGTGGTCTTCATTGATAAGTATCTGCAGGCTACTATTCAAGGAAACAGTAATAATATGGTGTTTCTGCACATTCATTTGAAGAGAAAGATCATCCAACTCCATAGGATTGCTGATGAACAGCACATAATTGCCTGACAAAGTTTTTTTTTTCTCTGCAGCAGTAAACAGTCTCTGGCACTGGCTCTGCATTGTGAGAGCTACCAATTACTACAATCAAACACAAGGTATATTGGCTTGGATTGGTCAAGGAGTTCAAGAAAAAACAGCAACCTTTGCTGCTTAGTGGGGGCCTGGGCTATGGCTAGGGCTAGGTTGAGTGGATAAATAATTGCTGCCATCAAGCTTTGCTCTCCCCTGCACGTCCAGTTGTAGTCAGCCGCACATGTAATTGAGAACTTAATGTTGTGTTATACGTGTGAAATTTGAATTTAAAATAATTTTGTCTCATCGTAATTAATTGATAGCTTTCTGATGGGTTTTGAAACCTGATTTATGTGGATGATTCTGTGTCTTTTTTTGTTGTTGTTTTTTTGGCTGTATCTGTCACAACCTAAGAGCAGTTATCACTTCAGCATCTGTTTGTTACTGCATGTGCTAGATGATGTGCACTGTTCTGTTTGTGTGTGTGTGTGTGTGTGTGTGTGTGTGTGTGTGTGTGTGTGTGTGTGTGTGTGTGTGTGTGTGTGTGTGTGTGTGTGTGTGTGTGTGTGTGTGTGTGTGTGTGTGTGTGTGTGTGTGTGTGTGTGTGTGTGTGTGTGTGTGTGTGTGTGTGTGTGTGGTAAGTATTAATCTCAGGTTGTTCCTGTGTGCATGCCCTCTTGTTTAGTGATACAGTCTGTGTGGTAAGCCACATGTGTTCCCAACAGAAGTGTCCAGTTTCAGATATCTCTGGGCAACTACACTCAAGGAATTAATTAGCACTCCAGTAGTGTGAATGATACATGCAGCGTGCAGAATCGTACACCTGCTGCTACCCTGGTGGAGGACGTCCTGCCTCTGGTACCACAACCTTTCCTAAGACATCCTTGATTATTCTGGACACCTAGGAGAATCCTGTGGTGTCCTGGACACCTAGGAGAATCTTGGGGTGTCCTGGACACCTGGGGCTACACTTAGTGTATTTTGTGTGGTGACATAGCATGGAACATGAATCCTGGGGAATTGGGTAAGGGTGGTCAAGGATGTTACCATGGAGGGATGCATGAATGCACACAGATGGAAACAGCCATGATGTTTTGACCCCACCCCTGAGTCCCTGATAGTAATGAATTCCTGAAGCTTCATTATATTCCATCAGTCTGTATTACTCAGTGTGATGTTGATTCAATATGTTTCCCTATAAAGCTACTGTGAATCTGTGTCAGCCTGGTAAGTTCAGTGTGTGTGTGTCCTGATGCACACAGAGCTGTATATTGTCAGCCTGCTTCAACCGAGTATTTCTAGTGTGTTTCCCCGTAGCATTACTGTCAACCTGCTTCAACAGAGTATTTTTAGTGTGTGTCCCCATAGAGCTATTGTCGGCCTGCTTCAACCGAGTATTTCATTATGTATCCCCATAGGGTTATTGTCAACTTATTGCACTCCAAGCAGCCTCAAACTGATAACCTGTTATTTACCTATATAGTAAATTGTGCCCCTCCCCCCCTTCCCTCTATTCTCCCTTCCCTCTTCACCCCTTCAAGGATGGATTGGTTGAAGGTTCTGCCCCAGATTGCACTCCGTGTTTCCATGGATTCCCCAGTGTCTCTGTATCACATTTCAAGTTGCAATATGATAGTGATGGTAGCTCAAGTGTCAAAGGAATGTCCAAAAGGCACTCGACTATGTGATATGATAGAGTGTCAATTGCTAGCACTCCTATCAATTGGATGATTATGTTTCAGGAGTATTGTGTTTCAAGAATGCATAGGTAGAAATAGCTACTGGCCGCCTGCCTGCCATTTTCTAAGAAGCTGATCAAGTTGATCAGTCCAGTACTAGTCTTAATGTGTTGTCCATGTGATGTTGAACAGATATTGATTCTTTCTTACCCAGGGCATTTTCTTGGCTGCTGCTTCAGAGTTACAACTTTGCAATCAAGTGGTTTCTTGTTACTATCACTCTTTCCTGAGCTCACAATTTGCAAACTGAAGTTATCAATAAACTATCACCTACTCTCTCCTGTACTCCAAAGGCAACAACATTTGGAAGTTCCATTTTAAATACACACCCGTAGTCAAATAGTCTTGGACAACAGCACCAGGTACAGAGCTATTAATACAATGGGCAAGTACTGTACAAACATAAGCGATGAAACAGACCAGATTACGATTGGACGTTTACTTTTGTTCTCCACTTGTTTGTCTGCAAACGGAAGTATCTTGTAAACAGCTTGTTTGGAAGAGACTGTGATTATGTTCGCATTGTTAGGCACTTAGTTCATTGCACTGCACTGCTGTCCTGGCCCATCACTGCTGTCCCTGTCCTGATACTGGTTCTATTCTCATGGTAGTCCTGTCCTGATACTGGTTCTATTCTCATGGTAGTCCTGTCCTGATACTGGTTCTATTCTCATGGTAGTCCTGTCCTGTACTGGTTCTATTCTCATGGTGGTCCTGTCCTGATACTGGTTCTATTCTCATGGTAGTCCTGTCCTGATACTGGTTCTATTCTCATGGTGGTCCTGTCCTGATACTGGTTCTATTCTCATGGTAGTCCTGTCCTGATACTGGTTCTATTCTCATGGTAGTCCTGTCCTGATACTGGTTCTATTCTCATGGTGGTCCTGTCCTGATATGACGTGTATTTCTGTTCTGATATTTCTCCTATTGTGGCACTGATCTAATATTCTTCTGGTACTGCACTTGCTATGATGCCAGTTCTGATCTGATACAAGTCTGATATTCTTATACAAGTTTTATTCTGATAATAATCCTACATGATATTTAACCTATTCTGATACTAATCTTGTTCTAATGCTGTATTATTCTTGCTATGTAGTGTTGAGCTGCATGCTGTATATCAACATTTATTTGTACATAGTGGTGGCATGTGTGCACATGTACATATTTTAATCCCTTTAAAAACTGCCGACTCAGACTAGTTTTTATGCCGGTCAGCTCATTTTGAAGCGGCAGCCAGTTTGTGACTGCTATAACCTGAGTTAAACAGTTTTGAAGTGGATAAATTTGTTTTAGAGTGGGGTGAATGGCTTTGAAGTTGGATCAACTGGTTTGAGGGGGCATTGGGTGTGCAGAGCATATAAAGGGACTGCAAATTTAAGGTGAAACTACAGATGGAGGATGAAGAGAAGTGAAGCTATTTTTCATCAAGAAATTGAAGTTTTAGATATTGCCATGCCAAGTTTGGAAGCATGTGATGGCCTTGTTGTTCTTAATAAGGTCAAGATGAGTAAAATTAGTGACTTGCTTAGTGCAGGCGTGATTGTTTACAACAGTATTTATGGAGTAGTTTGTTAGAGGACTTCAATTCAACTATCAGTGATTTGTGCATGCTGGGTTGAGGTAAATAGAGTACAACGAAATTTTATTTTGTCAATTTATTTTGGTGTACCATGAAGTTTGACGGTTTACAGTCTAAGAATGCCTCAAGAAATGTTTTAATGATTATAATTCCCCCCCAACATGCAATCATCATATGGGATTTTATTACTAATAATATTCATTAGCAAGTAAAAACAAGAGGATATTGTCATTAAATTTATTCTTCTTGGCTTTGTATTTCAAACATCTACAATTTGTTTAATTTATTATTTTTTATAACTAGCAGAAAACCCGCCCTATGGGCAGTTTTAAAGTCGGTTACCTGCAGTAACAAACAGATTTAGTTTGCTCTAAGTATCATGTAGGGAATATTGATACTAATCTCATTAATCAAGCAAACAAAATACAATTAATAAACATGCCAAATTTCATTGAACTTGGTGATTAGTTAGAATGTTCATGTCACTAGACCATACCCATTGACAGAACCACACCCATAGCCACCCTATCTGTGCAAAACTTTTGCGAGGATGTGCAGTGAGGCATCCTAATCAATCCCTGAATGTTTGGTGAAGATCCCTCCAGCAGTTTGGAAGGAGTTAAGTCAACATAGACAGACAGATAGACGAATAAATTCTTAATTTAACTAAGATGAAAAATTAGCATTTCCCAGGCGATTACTTAATTAATTTGTCTTTGTTTATTTATTTATTTATTTATTTATTTATTTATTTATTTATTTATAATTTATTTATTTATTTATTATTTATTTAACTATTTTTGTGGACTGTTCCGCTAAAGCAGTTCCCACTGGAAGGGTCAAACATTCAATACTTTCAAAAGGTACTCAAGCTTGAACACAGAGTCTAACATCCTTTGAGGATTTGAAAAGGTTGGCATTGCATATTCAACACTGTTCATTGGCTCAAGTGGAATTACAGGCCATAGTGCTGAAGGAGAGTCTTCTTTCTCCTCATCCTGATATACTATAATCTGTTGGTGGGTTTAGTATTGAGTTCTAGTCCAAAAAATACTGAAAGGAAAGTCTCTGCTCAAGTTGCAACTCCCTCCTCCTGTGCAGTTAGTAGTGTTCTTGGCCAGAAACTCACCCACAGGTGAAGCTGGTGACTTGACAACCTTTACACAGCTTTCCTCTGAGTGCTGTGCACTAGATGACATGCTTTCAGCAGGATTCTGGATTCCAACTCAATTTTACAAATAAATGTCATCATGAAGGATCATGTGATGTGGTGTATGTGCTAGTCATTTGCTGCTGCTGCTACTGCTGTATGCCATAGTAAAGAACCAACCTGATCAAATTTAACCTGTCAAAGGTGTGCATACTGACACAACTCACAAACAAATTACAGACAGACAGACAGACAAACAGACAGACAAACAGACAGACAAATTGCAAATTATAGTAAGATAAATAAAATTTTGTAATCATTTACTGAAGACCGATGGTAAAACTGAGATCACGGTTACCTTGGGTGGGCCAGGCCTATGTGACCAGTGCATTAAGGGCATTGATACTTCCTTATGAACCATCAAGCTGCTCCACTTCTGTTCCTTCGTCTGTTAAAATGACTGATAGGTCTACCCCATAGACAATGCTTCAAAACACACACAAAGCATTTGTAGACTTTTTAATGTGTTGTTGGAGGGACACTTTATAATGTGAACATGGACTGGGTCACACTTGGTCACACCTTCCTGTGGGCATGTCAAACCCCAGTCAGTGAGAGGTATGTCTCCTTGTATTTAGTATTCAGCACATGTACTGTATTCTTGTATATATCAGAAACCTCTACAGAAGCAGACAAACATTTTTATACCTCCTTGCATTGTTTGGGGAAAATTGTGATGGCCTGAAACACCTTAATCTCACCAAGATCAATAAATGGCCAAAATTAATAGGAGAGACTCCAATATACAATATTGGATCCAGTTTCATGACATCTTTAAGTATCAATTGCACTTCTAGCTGTGCTGTGGCTATTACCGTCTGGTATTTGAGGTATACAATTATTTATGGTGTTGATATATTCAGTATTGCAGTATGTATTTATATGTAAGCTTACTTATACTATTCACTCCTCATTATCACCTATATGTATGTGTGTGCGTGTATTTTATGTATGCAGGTAATCTGGGTGCTAGTGGTTTCCCCCCTCCTTCCCTCTCTCTTCCTCATCTTCAACGTCCTGTTGCACGCCATGGAAGGCGGTGAAGACTGGTTGCTCTCATGGCTGGCCAACCTCAACCTCACCGAGTATTACTCTGTGTTCAACCAACTCGGACTCCATGCTCCAGATCTCCTGGCCAACTCTACCCTGGATAGAGACCAGCTGAAGAATATTGGTGTCACTAAGATGGGCCACATGAACCGTCTCATTAGGGCCATTGATAAGTTGAGGGTTGAGGAAGCAGAGGTTTGCGTTCTCCCTCAACCTACAGTAACTCCCAGCCTTCACCAAGCGGGGGGAGATTTCTCTAAAAGCATGGGTGAGTGTGTACTGATGGTGTGATGGAGCCTATCTACTCTCCATCTTCTGTCAGTGATGATGTGTGAGGTTATGCTTCCATCCTTGGTGTGGGGGTGAAGGCTCTTGGGGCTTGGTTAGTCTGCTAGGCCACACCTTCTTAGAAAGGGTCTGGTGTCTGCAGCTACAAGTTTGGTTCCCTTCCCCATGATTTATGGGGAACTATACTGCATGTGTATTGCCAATGGTACCTGTGGTTTTATATATATTTTTGGGTGCTAAAATGCGAGTATAAGAAGCAGGCCAGGCTGGTAACTCACTCAAACTGTTCAAGCATTAATCTGTGCAAACAGACCGTCAATCTTGACACTGGTAATCACACACCAATAGGACAGATTTACTGTGCCATCGACACAAGACCCTTCCGATAATATTTCGAAAGTTGTGTCCCGGCAGGCTAGAGGTGAGTGGGGGTGGGTGGGAATGGGTAAAGGGGAAAGCTAAGATGGGAATCATGTCTAAACTGACAATATGAGTGACATCATGGCCTTTACAAATTTGAAACAAATCACAGTCATTTTCACTAGACTTATTATGGCTTCACAGTCAACATGCTTCATGGTTGCCATAGCTTCACGTGCCCTTGGGAATGCCCCATCCAGGCATCGGAATTGGAAACCTAATAGCAGACGATATCCATGGTCAGAGGCCAAAATGGCATTGTGATTAGGATATATCCCAGCTGTTGTGAAGCATCTCTGGGACTGTTTGGTGTGACACACCATGCTGGAGGTGGAAGAAGGAGTGATCATATGTGCAAAGTTGGCTGGCTGGCCAGATCAGTGTAAGAGTGTGGGATCTGTCAACTTTAAGGGCTGTAGCCATGATTTGGATTTGGGGGGGGGGGGGGGGGGGGTGCTAAGGTCAAGGTCAAATTAATAAGAAATAAACATTTCAACATATACTTTGGTGTTGTTGCATACTGATTAAATTTATTTCCTGATTATTGAACAGAAATGCTAGGAGGCTGCAGCATGTAAAACATTAGCTGTGGATCGATATTTATGTCAGACCACCCTGAGCTCCCCCTGGATACGTTCCTGGCATCTGAGCAGAGCAATCATGCTTCCATTTCTGCTTCAGAAATAGCAACTGTTGTAGCTAGGCCTGTACTGCAGTAGTTAACCTTCCGCTGGAGACAAGTGCAGCTATAGGAATTGCCCGGTGTGTAGCAAGACAGCTATTGTTTCCTGGATTTCTGGTATGAATCACTGAGGTTGGACCAATGTAGAAATTATATTCCTGTGTTCTGGGCGTGCATTTGATGGTGGTCCACATCAAGCATGCTCAATGAGATGTTTGCTCTGATTTTTTTGGGCTTGCCATAGATTTATCACTTTTAAAACATTTTAAACATTTTAATAATTGTGTTGGTGTCTTCCCAGAATACCGAAAGATTCCTTCACTTATTCCAATCCACCCAGAAAGTTATGTTCACTAATGGGCCTGGATGAGTCTGCAGTCAACCTTATTTAGTTTTGCCTAAATTAATAGATGATTGTTCTTGACACCTTTTTTTTTTATTTTTATGATCTCTATCTTTACTAGTATCTTCACTCTTCCCAACTAGCCATTTCTTTTCTCCACATCACTGGAAATGGAAGTCTTTGTTAAATCTATATAACCAGCAGGGACAGATATTATGGTTGCTCTGTTTGTTAGCCCACATGCCTCTTCCTTGTTCACCCACATGCCTCTTCCTTGTTCACCCACATGCCTCTTCCTTGTTCACCCACATGCCTCTTCCTTGTTCACCCACATGCCTCTTCCTTGTTCAGACTTCTCTCTGTGTTCTATAGCAGGACATAACATTATATCAAGCTAAAGTGTCAAGCTCACTTGAGAAATGGAGTCCCTTGTAATTAGGACAGACCAAAAAATCCATTCCTGATTATTGTGGGATAATATAAGGTAAATTTTGCTGTGTAAAATGCATTCGAGTTAATAGCATAATGAAAAGTTGTAAGCCAGCTTAACACTTGATAGGACGCCTTTCTGACAAAACTTATTCAGATTGCTAGATACCAGACGTAAAATGTATTTTGTTAATTCATTTAAGCCACACCCACTGTGTATAGTGAGTGAGCTGTGTCTGTCTTTTTTGTTTTCTCTGTATGAAAGCAAAAACATGAGATTAACAGAATTGTTCTTCAATATACTGTTATGAAAGCTTCAAGACAGAGGCTATGCAGAATTACTGAATGATTGAACAACTACATCACTTTCATTTTCAACTGAAGTGACTTGTTGGAAAACCCACCACTTCCAGCATTTGGGTTGATTAAAAGGTGGTGGTGTTGTAAGTGGAAGTAGCAATCAACACCAGACTATGTCAACTCTCATCAACAGCAGCTGAGCCAGCACTTATGAGTCCTTTACAGTGGACTTCATCAACTTGGCATTATATTAGCTGACACAGAAGTGCTGACTTTATGGAAACTGGGACAACTCTAGCTATGCAGCATTAAGTGTCCATAGGAAAGAGATTAACTACGAGAGGTTCTTCTAATATAGGCTGGCAGATTATTCCTATTTTTGGTGGATGAATATATAGTGAATACATATATACAGGCAGCCATAAATAACACACACACAACACAACACAACACAACAACCAGTGGACTGAATGAGCTCAAATTTTCAGGGGGACTCGTGCGGGCCGCATGAACATTTGGGTGGAGTCCCACCTGGCCACACCCATTCCTGTTGGCATCGCAGTGAACAAAAAGCACCAAAATAAAAAATTTAGAAATGGGAGTTTGAGTTTAAACCACACCAGGGTTTTTTTTTTTGCCCTTTTCTTCCCTTCTTCCCATCCCCTTCGTTTCTTCCCCTTTCCTTCAATTTTCTTTTTGTTCTTTTAGTCACCTTGCAGCAGCAGCAGCAACTATTTCTTAGCTGGACTTGCAGCTGCTTTTTTAAAATTGTTTGTCCATATCCATCTACTAAAGAATGCCTCACAAATGGGTAAAAATAGCAACTTGTAAATCATGGCACCTGATTACATTACAAAGATAATTCTGGTACTTTCATGGCCATTGTTTCAGGGTTGGGTTTCTTCTTGAAGAAACCTATTCCTTCCGGGACGGTGGAAAGGAACCCGGAAATTAGGTATTTCGTCCAGTTTCTTTCACTTTGAAAAAAGTTGAAATAAAAAACAAATTTTGATTTAGTGTGTCAGTGGTTAGTGATCTCCCAACCCCATCCACTCCATAGGCTAGCTGGCTGCCTACTACTTTTTCTTGGTGCTTATCAGATAGCTACTTTTGAACATTTGCTCAAATAGTGTTTGGATTCATTCTAAATGAATTAAAACTAATTTCCTATGCATTTTATGCTTTTAGAGGGAAGAAACCATTCCTTTCACTTTTTGACAGAAGAAAGTATTTCTTTCGGGTAGTTTTTAAAAAATGTTTATGTTCTTTCCCATTCATTATTTTCCTTCTTCTTCTTCCAGGCAAAGAAAGTTCCAACTATGTGTTTATAATGAAATTTGTAGATTAATTCACTTGGATTGGAATTGAATACCCACAGTATCTTATTGGTCAACTCATTTATAGCACAGTCAGTACCAAACTAAAATTGAAAAAACAAGTTACAGGCAAATGCCTTTGCTTTTATGTGGTGGTACTATAGCCCACTGAAGGTGAGGCTAGCAGGCATTGCTGTCAATTAAAAAACATGTATACCACCCCAAATATAGGGAGTGGTAATGACAATGAAATAATCTTAAAATACATTAAAATTTTTAATCACCACCCAGCAATGGCTCCCAGAACTCCCTCCTGCATTACTGGGCCTACCAGTTGCTGCAGACCTGTGCGAAGTAGGTGATTTCACCTACAATAGGTTACAACCAAAAGCGAATCACATAGACGTGAACAATCTCAGACTGTACCAGGGCAGACCGTGCCCCATGCAATCTGGAATCACAACTCATTGATGCATGAGCAGAACACAATAAATCATTTGAGACAATGTGCAGTCTCACCAGGCCTAGTTAAATTTTATTGTCATTGTCAATTATGAATCCCATTCATCATCATTTAGTATACATAAACATTGGCTGATTATTGACTGGCTGCATAAAAACTTCCATGTCTGTTAAATAGAAAAGAAAAAAAATGAAGGAGAGAATCTTTTCCTGGACATTCTACCTGTGTTCGTGGTATTAATACTTATTATTTGTGGTGTTGCTAGGTAATTAGTCACGACGACATGTTAATGCTCATCAAGTTTATAAAAAAATTTGTGTGTACGCACGTGTGCGTGTGTGTGTTCTTCAAACCTTAGTCCAAAATGTGAATTATCGAATGTGTGACAATTGCTATTTGCACAACTGAAACAGTGTGTTTGTACATTTGTAGCAACAGTTGCCAATGTCCTCAGCCAGTGTTTCGCCCTGTAGTTGTTAATGGTTTTTTTGCTTCTCTTGTTATTGTTGCTAATATTATTATGGTCAACGTTGTTGCTGTTACTGTGTCTTCCTCCTTTTCCAGAATTAGCTGTGCCTCCTCCAGTTCCAGTGAGAAGATCAGTTCGAAGGACAACCTCCTCCCCCATTTCTTCCTCCACGGCTGCAGGTAGTTCCAGACCCCCAGATGTTAACTCCTCCCAGAACTGCACCCCGCCCCCTGTACAGCCACGAGACCAGAGTTTGAAGAGGACAGCAAAGCCGCCAATCTCCCTGAGAAAGAGTGAGTCATTCTTCACCTTCACTCACCCAATGCCTTCACTGTGAACTGGTGTGGTATCAGAATATAACCTACTTCTCTTTCCCCATCATTCACACACACACACACACACACACACACACACACACACACACACACACACACACACACACACACACACACACACACACACACACACACATCACACTAGGCACAGAAGATGCACTCTCTCCGATTGCACAGACACCTCCTC
The DNA here is from genome assembly GCA_963969325.1 of Lycopodina hypogea. Lineage (NCBI taxonomy): Eukaryota > Metazoa > Porifera > Demospongiae > Poecilosclerida > Cladorhizidae > Lycopodina > Lycopodina hypogea. The sequence continues at coordinate 5,715,775 of OZ017787.1, forward strand.
TCAATTCCTTCATTTCCACTTCTTATTCCATGAATGGGATGCAAGAGCAAGAGGGGGGCATTCTTCCCTCATCCGATCAAGCTCAAGTCCAACCTCAGGCGACGGTTGAGTTTGTCCCTATTAGCTATTCTCCCAGTGTTCCTAGACATGCACGTTCAGTGAGCCCGGTCCCAAAGCCTTGTCCAAAACAAAGCCTGCCTCTGCTATCTCCACAACCTGTCCCCAGAAAACGCTGGCGTAGGGAGAAATTGCCATCTCCTGAGAATCCTAATTGCACCTACAGCGCTAGCTCTTCGAACACTCTACCGTTGACTTCCAGTGACCGGCCTAATGGAGCGGATGTTTATGATATGCGATCACAGTCTCTCTCACCATGTGAGCTTGTCCCCCATCAATGCCCTATTCCTCTGGTGCGTGAGAGAATCAAGAATGTTATCACAGAGACACCCACCACGCCTAAAACTGGGAACCCTTTACCTGCTCTAAAGGGTGGCCCCACGCCTCAGGGTGATGGAGGGATGATGACATCCGCCCTCCCACCCCAAGATTTCCCAGCACTTTCTTCTCCTTCAACACCTCCACATGGATGCAAACTCATGTATCCCAAGGCCACTCCCACTTCTGGTATCCCCACCCCTAGTCCTGCCCCTAGACGTGGCAGTAATCATTCCGTAATACAGCACAAGGAAAATATCCAGGAAGTTCCTAACCCCTCTCCACCACACCGCAGTAATGTCCCAGACGAATGGGGTGCAACAATTAAAACTGGTGCTCCGTTAACACCCCCACTTCAGCTCAGGTCTTCGACTCTCCCTACCAATAAGTCATTGGAGGATCAAGATAGTCCCTTAAGTGATGGACTTGGTGATTTTGGTTCCATCCCAGAAGCTCTTCCTGCTGTAGTGAACGATTCCATCAAATTCCTGCCAGCGCATCACGAGTCTGCTCTCTCTGTTAGAGATAGCAAAGAGAAGGAAAAGGAGAAAGACATGCATATATCTGTCACACTCACAAAGGTACACGATGGCAGTGACATCCTTTTGGTGCCGAGACAGCACGATGTCTCTAAAGCAAGCAGCGATGACGATAAAGAAGAGGAGAGATATTCGTCGGCTCCTCTGCGGAAATTTGCTTCGATACACCAACACTCTTCTAAAACTGTAGCCACAGACCATGAGGATGACATCATCTGGGGCACACTCCCATCTCAAAAGACGCTACCCGATCCGGACTATATAAATCAGCTGAACATAGACTGCGAGATGGAAGACCTTAGCAGCGGTGATGAAATGGAGGAGAGCTCCAAAACTCTAGGGAGTGGAGCAAAGAGGGTGATTGTCACTCAAAGGAGCACTTGCATCCAAAGTGAAGATGATTATTTCGAAGATGAAGATGTGCTGAAAATGACTATACATAGCAAGAAAGAGGATTATATCAATCAGGCGGAAATTGACAAGATTGATGTAATGAGTCCAAAAGAACAGAAGCTAGCACATTTATCAGACTACATGAGTCAAGATACTGCAGGTAGAGTTGGGGTGGGTGTGTCTAATGCTCATCACGATTACATTAACCAGGAATCCATTGGCCAAGGAAGAAAAGATTCCAGCACAGAAGAAAGCTTTTGGAAATCTATCGATTCAATGAGCAGGCCAAAGCCTGTCCAGGCTCATTCAGAATTTGGAGAAAAGAGGAAGGTTATAAATGATGGGCCATACATGAACCAAGGTGCAATAGATGCCACTCTGGAGGAGATTGAAGGAGATCCTATCCTCAAATTTGAATTCAAAGGAGAGAAAAGAATGGACAAATATGATCAGCCATACATGAACCAAGGTGCAATAGATGCCACTCTTAAGGAGATTGAAGAAGATCCTGTCCTCAAATTTGAATTCAAAGGAGGGAAAAGAAAGGGGAAAGATGATCAGCCATATATTAATCAAGGTGTAATTGATGCCACTCTGGGGCAGACTACAGCAAAAGATCCTTACTTAAAATCAGAACTCAAGGGGGAGAAGAAGAAGGTTGAAGACGGTGGAGCCTATATGAATCAAGGTGTGATAGATGTCACTATGAGGGGTATAGAAAAGGATTTTAACTTTATTTCACA
>OZ017787.1:5722884-5905950 GCA_963969325.1 Lycopodina hypogea
CCCTTAGCTTGGCAGTTACTTTGGGAACTCCAACCATGGATTCTTTGAAGCTTGTGCAAGAACAAAGACCTCCTCTGGCTTTTAATGGCTACCATCACCACAGGCATGCTTCTGCAAGTACATCAGCCAGAAAACAAAGTAAACATGTGGACTTGCTTTCTTTGCAAAGTCTGGACTACTCCACTCCAAACTCACCATCTTCTTTCCTGTTAAGTACAGAGAGTTTGTATTCTCTCTCCAGTGATTCTATGTCTCTCTGCTCCTCTGCCTTCAACCCATGCTGCAGTCCAACTTCTATCAACTCTTCTTCTACCTTCAACCAGTGCTTCTCTCCAACTTCCCTCTCCTCCTCCTCTACCCTGGAGCATTTTGATTCAGAAGCAACATTTCATGAGCAGCTGCACAGACATCCTATGGACTGCCCCCTCCTCCCCACCCCTGTCAGACTCAGACCCTCTGACATTCATAAGGTTAGCTCTTCCACACCACACCAGTAAAAAGCTTGCTATTCAAAAGTTTTCTGGACCTGTGCTTAGTGCTTGACCAAGTACTAGCCATTGCTTTAATAACTAAGTAGTAGCCTGTTGCTAAGCTAAGTAGTAGCCATGGTTTAGCTAAGTTGTAGCCATTGTTAGCTAAGTTTTAGCCATTTTTTAAGCTTAGTTGTAGCTATTGACTGGCTCTGCACTTAGTGCCTGGCTCCATAGTAGCCATGGCTTAGCCAAATAGTTGCCATTGCTTAGCTATTCTTCAGCCATTGCTTAGCTATGCTTCAGCCATTGCTTAGCTATGTTTTAGCCATTGCTTAGCTATGCTTTAGCCATTGCTTAGTTTAATTGTAGCAATTGCCTGGCACTATCTTTTCCAATAATAACCATAACTTAAGTAAGTGGTAGCCATTGCCTGGCCCAGTAGCAGCCATTGCCTGGCCCAGTAGTAGCCATTGCCTGGCCCAGTAGTAGCCTTTGCCTGGCCCAGTAGTAGCCATTGCCTGGCCCAGTTATGACTATTATATATCCAGTGGCCACTGCTTGGCTCAGAAGTCTTTAAAGTTTATTATGTTGGTTATTTATGTATGTATGTATGTAGCTATGTATGTATGTATGAGGTATGTATATATGTATGTATGTAGTTATGTATGAATGTATGTAGCTATGTAAGTTCCTCTTTCTGTCTGTAGTTGAGTAGCAATTCCTTGCCTTATAGTAATCATTGCCTGGTCACTAACGTATTAAACACACCCGTTTTGATACCGGATATTCTAGCTGTTTCTACCATGGTCCCTCTTGTGCCTGTTTGTCAGGTCGGCTTCATCTGTTTGTTGTTGTGTGTGATAAACACTGCATCTCTTGTACTTCCCATCACTGAGGGGTTTCTATGTAACCAGCAAATGAGGTGAACATGAGTTTGTAGTGTTTTAACACCTGAACTCCCTCCTATTGGTCTTCTCCAGCATTGGGGAATTTATATGGGTAGACAGTTGAGTACTGAGTTGGGGGCACGGTGGTGTCTGCCAATTGGTGGTGTCTGCCAATTGGTGGTGTCTGCCAATCGCAGGTGCTATGCAGAACTAATAAACAAGTCCTAGCGGGGCAAGGAGTGGAGTATGTTGTGTATGTTGTTGCTATGGCACCAGTTCTCCGCTATTCACAGTGTAATGCATATCCACATTTGTGCATGCATTAATCCATATTTTATGGATACTAGAGTATCAACTGTAGCTGTAATGCTAATTCAATCTAGTAAACCCAGTATTCCAGCAAACTGGGTTTATTTTTGAATTGAGGTTGTGGTGTTGTAGTTTTGTTTTTGAGGGTGATGTGAGGTGGAATTAATAACATTACACTCACACGTAAGGAGACAAAATGATGGTATAAGTGGACTTAAATTCTGTTACCAGTGTGCTTTGTAAGGGGTCTTTACCTTCAGTTGTATATATATATATATATATTATAGATACATGGTACATGGTGAAGTGGCTTTAAAGTGGCAACACAGTTTGACGTCAAAGATTGAAATATTGTTAGTTTAGCAACCATTGCCTTTATCTTGGTTACTTGCATATAAAGTGGTTTCTCCCACCAGAATGTATCTGCAACAACCTATCATGACTGCACAGTAGCAGGCCTCATATGGCAGAGTTGATCCTCACCTATTTATCAGTGTTTGGGTGTTGCTCTTTTTTTCCTTCATCTTGGAAATTATGGCTGTTACTTCTTGTATGAGGTCCTCTCAGTATAATGCCCTCCCCCTCAATATAATACCCTCTCCCCTCAATGTAATGCCCTCCCCCCTCAATATAATACCCTCTCCCCTCAATATAATGCCCTTCCCCCTCAATATAATGCCTTCCCCCCTCAATATAATGCCCTCCTCCCTCAATATATGGCCCTTCCCCCTCAATATAATGTCCTCTCCCCCTCAATATAATGCCCTTCCTCACTGTGTAAAAAGTGTACTGCTAGCACTATTTATGCTTGTGAGTTCCATTATAGACTATTTTTGTGGTTTGATTTTGGCAATGAGGCTGCCATAGTTGTGATTTTTCTAGTGCTCTTCTGTTGGTGTAGCTGGCCTGCAGTAAGCCATTCCTAGATTAGGCTGTGAACTTGGATGTGATGCTGGGTGTGTGGGATGGTGGCCTAATGGTGTGCTCATGGGGAGGTATGTGTATTATGTGATTGTAGTTTAGCCACTTAGAATGGGGTGGGCACCAAACAATGCCAAAGTGCACTGCTTTGACATGTTGGAATTAATTGCACATATCCCAAACCATAAATTGAAGTGCATCGTACCACATGAAGGGCTAATGACCATCATATGTTTATGTGGTACTTTTTTTAAAGCATTTATGTAATCTGTTAGAATAACTTCTCTCTCTCGTATTTCTCAGTTTTGTTCGTATTTATGCACAGGGCTTTATTCTGGCCAAACAATTGGGAATTATGGCTGTATGAGGCTTGTTTGGGCCTGGCGAGGTTTTTGATATTTGCATTTTTTTTCAATGGTTAAAATGAGCCAATAATGGCTATTTCAGTCAGTTTATATTCATTTTGTGCATTATACTGAGGGACTCTAAATTTATTTTGTGTTCTAAAACATTCCCTGTGATTATGCTGACTTCTAGAAGAGTCCCTTGTATATATGATGGGCTGTAGTCTACCTGTTTTCTGTCTACGCCGGTTCCATTCAACTGGAACACCTACTGTTGTCAACTGGAATGCAGAACAGCATAACACATGAGATCTCTTAATTTTTACTGACCAAACAAGACATTTTGTACCTTCAAGTTCAACCTAATTTAAAACTTTATGATGTGCCTAGCTCATTTTTCTATTGTATCAAGTGTCAGATTCCTCTGCTATTTCCAGTGAATTGGTCTCTGTGGAATATTTTACGGTATAGCTTCATTTGATTTGCCATAAGGTTAAAACTACTTAAACCCATGTAACTGATATTTGTTGAGGTAGAAATATACTTTGGTCGGCTTATAGGAGTTATTTATAGAATGTTCTAAATGTTACACTGGTCTATCTTCTGGCGAGGATTGTGGAACAAGCACGGTATGGCTGCCAAGATATGTGGTAAAGGGTTGTCTTGGCTTTGTGCCAGCTCCCAAGCTGAAGGTTGGAGTAGCAGAAAGAGTGTCCAGGAGATGTCTTGGGTGATGCCTTAGGGCTGTGTGTCTCTCTGCTTGCTACAAGAATGATGAACCTGAGACTTGTGACTTAACACACTAAAAGAACGTGAAATAATTAAACTTTTCAACGGCAAATATGATGTATATCTGCATTGACCAAGCAATATAACTCAAGTCTTGGTGCACTTAAGCAACTCATTGCTATCCTTTACCACTGTTCATGAATAATTATCAAGTTTATTAATATTCCAGCATTGTGTACCATCAAAGGTCATGTATGAACCAATTCCATTTCAATGAATGTTTCCTTGAATTGGTTTACATCCTTATTAAGTCATCACCAATATATTCCAGTTCATAAAGAAAGATAGGCATGTCATTAGTCATCTCATGCTGTTTTTTCCCCTTCAAATTGCAGTAGCACATATGTTCTGGAGACAATTGAAAAATTTTTCTTCTTACTCTTATTATCCAGGTTCCCAAGACAAAGGAAGGCTTCTTGTACAAGAAAGGCGGGTATGTGTTATTATTTCTATTCTTGTTGTCATTCTGTGTTTTTGTGATTTTTGAAAGCATAATTTCTGCTTTTAAGTGTGTGTATACATGTGCATGTGTGTATTCCTGCTGTGATATAAGCACTGGAGCCTGTCTCACAGACATGCCTCTCTATCTTGTAAACTTGTTTCAGGCGACGCAACGAGCGTCCGTGGCAGAAGCGCTGGGTGACCTTCAACGGCTCCGAGCTCAAGTACTTCAAGAACAGAACAGACAAGGACAACCTGTTCCTCAATGCAGTCGAGCTGGAGAAAATGTTTGATGTGAAGCGAGTGGCAGACGTAAGTTGTTGCTACTGCTGTTGTTCTACCTTGTTTGATGTGAGAAGTCTGTGGAAGGGGTAGAGAGAAAGGAAGGGAAAGATGAAGGAGAAGGGGTGAGGGTGTAGGAAGGAACACAATATGATAGAGGAGATGGAATGAGAGGATGCCGTATTATATTATCTCCAGGAGATAGATATACTGTGCAGTGTTATCTCCATCAATTATTACATGCAATGTATACCTCCAAGCATCTGCTCGGGATTGCTATCAGTAGTTATCTAACCCTACCTGTTAGTTTAAGAATATGATGGCTTTCTTGTTGATGGGTGGTTGTGTTGCTTTAGTCTTATCCATCAGCTCCAAACATTGACAATGTGTCAGTTTCTACAAGCACATCATGACTGCCTGTTTATCCATGCCTTCACACTTCCCAGCTGAGTCTCTCACTGCTCAAATGTTGTGTGTTTGTAGTAACACACTGTAGTAACACACTGCATCAATATCTACATGGTGTGTTAGTGCAACTTGTTTACTCACATGATTCCTTATGATCTAAATTATATCAATTGACGATGTTTTACTCTCTCTGACACAATCTAATATAGCAGCTGACTATGTTGGGAAGTGATTGGATAGTTTGACATGTGTGTTTGTGACATGTGTGATTGCTGGCTCATCAGACTAGTTGCTGGTTTAGTCATGCTATCTATTATCTGTACTCAGGAGGTGGATAAACACAGGTTTGATCTGGTGGTCATCAACCGGGTGTTTCAGTTCTATTCCGATAGCGCAGAAGACTGCCAGGCCTGGGTGAATGTCTTGCATGTGGCCATCAGCAAGTTCAAGCCGCAGGACCACGAGCGCAAGGAAGGAGGGACCATGCATGATCCTGACAAGCAGGGCTATCTTCACAAGCAAGGACATGGCCCCTTCTCTTCCAAAACCTTCAGGGAGAGGTCAGCAGGGAGGGGAGGTGTGGGGAGGGAGAAGTGTGGATGAGATGTGGTGAAGGTGGTTTGTACATTGGATCAACATGTCTTTGGTGTGACCTTTATCTTTTTTGAAAAAAATGCTCCTTTTTTCCATTTGTCTTTGGTTGTGGTAAATCTGGTGTAGTATTCAGTTCCTAGAATATTAAGGTAAGTATATATCAACTTGGGTATTTTTGGTATTGTAGGATTCAATTATTCCAGATATGATGTAGTCTATATTAACTAAGTACCCAAACAATCATGGTGGTCATTACTGTGGTTTTTATTCTTGCTCATAATGCAGCTTGGTGGTTACTCATGCATGAATGGCCACCCTCCCCCCCCTTCCCCCAAATAGAACAAGCTTACACACACACACACACACACACACACACACACACACACACACACACACACACACACACACACACACACACACACACACACACACACACACACACACACACACACACACACACACACACACACACACACACACACACATGAAATAGTGGATATATCCCCAATGTTAATAGCCCTAAATCACCCTCTGGGTGGAGTGAACGCCCACTGAAAATATGAGCAGGATCAGTCTTGCGGTATTGGAGGAGATATCAGACACACTGACAGATAGACAGACAGATTGTGAATTATGGTAAGAGTGACATTAGTTGGACTGTGGCAACCAAACAAACTAGGCAAGTGAAAAGATCTTCCTTCACATAATTGTGTCCCGTATTCACTGAATTGAAGTAGATGCCAACTCCCCATTGAACAGTTGGAACAGCAAGATGAGTTGGTATTGTACAAACTTAATCAATCACTTCATCATCGCTAAAAATGAACTGACCCCAAGTCCAAACTGTAAACAAGTATCCATTTAATGTTGTATTTAGCTGGCCACCATTTTTATGGTGTGTGTAGGTCAATTAGTACTACATGTACTTAAAGAATGTGCACTACTGAGCTATTTGCCTAGAGGGCACTGATGCAGCTCAGGTCTAGTTCTGGAAGTGATTTTGGGCATTAACTTTAGTACTCATCACTTTTGCAGCGCAGATGTTTTATCAGGTAACTCCTCCCTCATCACACCTTTGTTCTCGGATGGCTCAGTGATGGCTGCTGACACTTGGAACATCAAGGCTGTTAAAGAATTTTTATGATAATTGCTCAGTGTAAATTTACATTGCATAACCAACACAATAAAGAAAACAACTATGAATGAAAGATGAAATAGAACCATAATAAATTGACAAAAATAACAACCAAGGTAAAATATATGATATAAGTTTACATTAGAATATGTGAGTATATTTCTATTTCAATGTTTTTCTTGTTATTAAATCGTTTTCATGTTATGTGACTAGTGATGCATGTGTATTAGACCATAGGCACAGATATCTAGTGCTGAATGCACAGATATCTAGTGCTGAATGATTCAAACTTTTTTTTCCCCTTCCAAGTTTTGTATGATACTAATTACTTTGTAGTAATTCATTACAACAACCTGTGGTCAACTTTCCTACTTCCTAGTCTGCTGGCTACCAGCTTTATATAAGATTTCACATCCTGGAACATTTGATGGTGCTCACCTCATGAAACCTGCAGAGAGGTTCTAGTTGGAATGAAATGTAATGACTACAATTTCTCATTTGATATTGGGCAGCCCAGAGTGATTGTGGAGAGAGTTAATGAAAGAGAACAAGGTTGATGCACTTCCATTCATTGCCTTACATCTCAGACTCTATTATGTCCTTTGAATCACTTTCCATTGACATATTGGGAGGACCTTGAGTATGCAGTGAAGCAATTGACCTTGCTGCCTGGCTGGGTCATAGTTGTCAGTTTTGTAATGATACCTTGTTTCCTTCCTTGGTCATGCAAGCTCAACCAATAGTGTTGGGGTAGTGGTGGCAACATCAGAGATGACACACCTCTTCCCCTCCCCCCTTCTCCTTCCTATAGCCTAATTGAGCAGTCACCCATGCATTCTATAAACTGCAAGAGAGATTACACCCAGGCAGGTTGCAGTTGTTCATTGGTGATGCTTATCTGTGAATAACCCAACCCTTCCTTCAGCATGAGCTGGAGTGAGACTGGGGCTCTTATGCTATCCACCTGACCACCATTTGTGGGTGGGGGGAGGGGGGGGTTGGAATTTTGTTAATAGTTGTTTTGACCCAGCCAGGTTCCAAGCATTAATTGGTTGGGCAAAGAACTAGTATACTGGCTGAAGTTCTCTGTTAGTTGGGCAATGCTTTTAATCATCATGTGATCTTTTGGTTTATGATGGATTAGTTAACCAATTTTATGTAAATAAAATTGTTTGCTTTCTGCTGGTCCAGTGCAAAGTAGTTGTGGTTAGTTGGGTGTGTTGGGTGTGTTGGGTGTGTTGGGTGTGTTGGGTGTGTTGGGTGTGTTGGGTGTGTTGGGTGTGAGTACACGCTTGAGTTAACCTCTTTGGAGCAGGGGCTCAGTGCTTTTGCAGGTACTTACTTCATCAACCTTCAATTTCTTTCAACTTATCAACGGATGTTTGTTGATGCACATAGCTATGCAGTGCGCATATGGCACTCCTATTGATGGGTATACCCATATGTCACTGACCATATGGGAACCTCAACATATGAATATGATCATACATTGTATGTATTCCATGTCATTGATGAGGTATGAGAAGGAAGGACTTACATTATACTGAGAAGATTTCCTTAATGTTCACTTCTTCTATTCATAATAATTCTGTACAGTTTGTCTCTTGTCATAGCTACCTGTGTGTTTGGTCCATATAAGGATAACACATGTACTCTCATTGAACCCTGTGTGTGTACAGGACATGTAAATATTGATCAACTGACATGTAAATGTTGATCACATGGTGTATAAATGTTGATCACATGGTGTATAAATATTGATCACATGACATTTATATATTGATGACATGTAAATATTGATCACATGGCATGTAAATGTTGATCACATGACAATACTGAAGGCATCACCATATCGATGCAAGGACAGACATAAATATGCCACTGGATGTGTAAACGTACCAACACATTGTTATTTTATGCTAGTTTACACTGGTTTGACCCAATATACCCTCATTGAACCTTATGACCTCTCACTGTCACTGTGGATCTATTTCCCCCCTCCTCCCTGGCTTTATAATGAATTTGCTTAATTAAAAACCCTTCCCCCCTTTTTCCCCCTATATTTTATTTTTGTCTGTGAAGAATTGTTTTCTTCCTGTACGTCAGGGATGACCTTGAGTTGACCTCAGGTGGTGGGCTGCTGGGACTAGTTCTGTCTTATCTCACAGCCATGCACTGCAGTGCTATGGAAGTTGCTCAGTAATTGCCTGTGAATTGTTAGTTGAAGGCATCCGGGCTGTTTATGAAACTAACATAAAGTAAGGTAGCACAAGACTTAAGCCCCTCCCCCTCTTTCCACCTTGTGCCCCTCCCTCTATTCATATCCATAAAAATAGCCTGTGTGTAGGCAACCACTATGTGTACATACCTCCATTACTTCCCTCTCTGTATTCTGCAGGTATGTGGCTCTTAAAGGTTCCAAGTTTGCTTACTACGAATCGCACGATCTCTTCAAGTTGGGCCGACCCATACACACACTGGAGATGAGTCTGTCTTCTGTCCGACCTGACATGACTTCCAAGGTGCCTCGCTTCCTCATCACTATGAACAACCAGAAACAATATCTGTGAGTGAGCTCTCTCTCTCTCTCTCTGTATGTATGTATGTATGTATTTGTGTGCATAGCAAGGATATTTTTTTTGTTGTTTTTTTAAGTTTTTAATTTGCTTAAAGGAATCTCACAATGGTGGGGAGTAGAATGCAAGTTGAATAAAAGGCATCTTACTATAATTCTCAATTTGTTTATTTGTTTGTCCGGTAACTACTCCCAGATTATTAGGCCTAAAGAGCTCAAATTTTCAGGGTTTGATGAGGGTCACCCTGGGGATGTTATAACGAAGTTTGGTGAAGATCGGTTTTTCGCTAACTCCTCCCAAACGATTGGGCCTAAAGGGCTCAACTATGCAGGGTTTAATGAGGGTCACCCTGGGGTAGTTATAAGGAATTTTGGTGAAGATCAGAGTAAAACCCTGCCCATGAGGCTATTTTCCCCCAAAATTTCCTGGTTGTGGTCACAACTCTATGCCTGAGTAAATCATTCCCACTTACTACAATGGTGTAAACACATGTTTGCAAAACTGTGTCCAAACCACTTCCAGCTCTTTTTCTTTACTTCATTTTGAGCCCTGTGGCACCAGCATCTGGGATGAGATAGTAAACATACCTATAATTATATTAAGAGGACTTTGTTGTCTCTATCCATAGGATGGGTGCTATGCTAAAATATCTTTCGGGGGGGGGGGGGGGGAGTGTTGGTTTGGCATGAAGTGGGGAGGGGGGGGGGGGTCACACATAATCCATTGGTCTTTCTAGCAATGATCTGAGCATGTGGGGATTTCATGGACCAAACAAAGGCTGCCATTCTCTTGAGGTTGTGCCAGCTCAATATGATGAGCCCTGATAGCACTGCCCTTCTATGGTCTTACCAACACAGAGCCCACACAGTCTGCCCCGACTGGCCCCTGAGAGTACCAGCTGCTTCAAATGCCCACAGGTAACAGCTGTGCATGCATTGGCCTGCATGCTGCTGATATATTCATGGGAAGTCTGCTCTCCTGAAAAGAATCAAATTCTTGCTTCAACATGCTCTATACTCTTTCACAACTGCTGTAATGGTTGACTATGCCCAAGGCAAACTAAAGAGCTTTAATGTTGTGAATTTCAATTTATTATTGTTACTCCTCTGGGACATGTAAGGCAAGTGAGACAGTAAACATAATATTCATATGTAAAGTGTCAGCTTCTTCAGTATCTTCAACTCCCATCCCTGCATGCATCATTGTGTCCTGGCCCATGACTGGAGTGGGTATTCTTACGTGTTCACACTGATGTCAGCTGCTTCACCCTTTCTGGGGAGAGTGCTGGAGATGTTTGGAAGCTGACTTATGGGAGATGTTTGTGAAAGATACTTTCCCTTATCAGGGACACTATTATCTTACATTCATATGTGGTCTTCAGTTCAGTGTGTATTTCTTGTCAAGGCAATGATGTGGCAATGTTGTTTTGAGGCACTTGAGGAGTTCAATGTTTACAAGCATCCTCATAATGAATTATTTATATTTGAATATGGAGTGTGTTAGTCCAAGTGTTGTGGTTTTGTAATTAGTTCAGTATGTGATTACTTATACTGTTGAGTTTCTATTTGCCACACATGGAGAATGGATTGTTACACTTCACCTCTGCTTTAATGGTTCAACAACCCATCGTCCACCCACCCACCCACTCATTTATTTTTTCTGAGGGGAAATTTCCCTCTCCTTAGTTAGTGATGAAGTTCCTATAAAGACTATGTGGGATGCCTGATGAAATAAGTGATCAATAAGAATGTTAAAATTAAAAACGATAGGTCATGTCACGATCTGTGCAGGTTATTCCTGGGAAGGGTGAGGGGGAATGGGTGATTGCATATGGTGTACTTTTGGGTGATTGACTGGGGCAGGATATTTATTGTCCCTTTCTTGCTTCAGCTTCCAGGCATCTACTGACCTGGACCGGAACCAGTGGGTGGAGAGCTTGACGGTGGCCATCATGACTGGCATAGAGACACGGCCCAAGACGTTGCCGAGGGATGGAAGCACCAGAACCGCTAGCAACTCCCAGGTCAGTTCCTTTCTTACATGGTAACTAATCTTCTCGATATATCTGCACTGTCAATGTGTATTGTGCATGTACTTATAACATGCACATGTTATCCTGTGTGTGTGAGCAAGTGTTCACGTGTACATATGTGTTGGCATGGTAATGTATGTATTCATTACTTACATTATCAAATCATGTGAGCAGTAGAACTTAACTGCACCTCGAACTAGAATGCTTGAGTGAGGGTTCATCGAGCAGGTTAGCAAAGGTCAGCAGAGATTGATCTGTGGAAGGAGGCATGTGATGTTTAGTGTAATGTATGAAGATGTGTCTGCTCATGTCTGCATCAGGAGTGCTGTCTTCATCTGCAGTAGTTGGTCCTGAAGCTAAACCTTTCTTTGTTTCCTCTTTTTTTATTTATTTTTTGGTCCCATTGTCCCGGTAACCTTGGTAACATACAAGGAACTTCAAGAGCCATGGTGTGGATAGAGGTGATATTGACGGCAGAGATTTTGACTTGGCTTGGCTATATTAATTGTGCTGCCTCAGCAGACAAGTTAGGAAGTATCAATAGACGCACAGAACCAGGTCTATATAATTATCCCCTAGACTGAGAATATCTCTGTTGCCATGAAGATGCTGATGTACTTCTTGAAGACAACACAGCCAAGGTCAGATAGACATAGTTATTTTCAACATTTCCTAATGTATGTGTTAATGTTCTGTGAGAGTGTTATTTGTGTTTTGGCTATTGCAGATTCCCGTAAAGTGAGGTATCCCCCTTCTTCTCTATGTGGTACAGTGTCTATGTGGCTTCATTACTCTGCACCCCTAGAAAAGCCACCATTTTAATTTCTTGCATCTTCCTCTGTTTCTCACACTCCCTTATAATCTGTGTGGCTTGGAACTCTTTCGACGGCTGTGTTTGTTTACATGAGCACAAACTGTTTTCATTGGTCACCCTTGCATACGGTAGCATATTTCCCTGATCACCATGTCTGTACCCATGAAGGTGCCACTCTCAAAAGCTCCTCCATTTGGTGAAGTAGGTCATACCTTTGAAGAAGTTGTGCACCATCAACTGAATTGAAGAACTGCAGCGATCAATACCTATATAATTGAGCGTACAGACGAGTGCGACTAACTAACTAAAGCACTTCAAATCTAATGCCAGCAGAATTCTGGGGGGGGGGAATATAGCCCAGATAATGAAATGCAGATAAAGGGCCTTACTATGTGTAATGATCTTACTGCTTCCAGCACTCAATGAAATAGTACACACCCTTGGGTAGATTCATGCCCTTGACTAGTAACCACAGTCTGATGCATGGAATTACTAGATCATTTGCGATCTGATTGAGAAATGCAATCTTTGTGAAGTGACTCCCCCTACCTTCCTTGGAGGTGCTGTCCTATTGGTCATTGTGGTGTATGACTTTATTGCTCCATATCATACTCGTAAGGATAGTTGTTGATGGAAACACTGACTGCCTTCCACTATGGTTTCAACATTGTTGCCTCTGATTGTGATGGTGAGGATATGCTAGTGTTTCTGTGAGTTTATTTCACACAAGAATGTTTTGGTCAGTGATGACTGGCAGCAGAAGTCCTACACCAAAGTTGTCTGTGATGATGGCCCCCAGGAACCTTATTCCAATTAAGTTTAATTACTGAGGTTTTCCCCTCATGCGAAATGCGAATTCCTAAGCCTAGACATCTTGTCTGAAACCCTGAGCTGTGTCACACTCAGGGTGGAGCCAGGAGCAGTTGCTAGGCTGGTTGCTAGGTTCATTTCCATGTGTGTCATAACTCCCTAGCCCTAGCCCTAGCCATTGAGGTAACCCTCATTGCTGGTAAGGTGTTGACTTTAGTCGCAGTAACTCCTATAGCTGACTGCTGGCTGGAGAGGTGCTCGTCTGCATGTGCTGGGACTGCTACAGTCAACCACAATCTCCAAAATGATCTGTGCAGCATTTTTACTTTAGTTAGTTGGTGTGGCCTGTCGTGATCTAAATGGAAAGAGAACAGCGAAGAGTTTGTATGTGTGTGCTGATGGTGAGCTTGGACCAACACACAGTGTGACGCAGGTTGTGGCTGTGGTGTGTAGTCAACATGGTAAGCTAGTGACAGTTGATGGCTTCCTTGGTTGGAGTTGTTTATACCGAGCCAGTCCACAGAGAACAGTTCTGAAGGGCTAGGTATGAGGCTGAGAAGACCCTCAAAGGGAGAGCCCAATTTTGTGAAGATCTATCTGGTAAAGTGAAGTTTGAGGTCAGAGGAGCGGCAATCAGAATGGTCTGATTGATTAGCAGGAAAAGAGAAAGGAGTCAAGGTTGGTAACTCTTGATGCAAGGACATTTTTAGGTGTTGGGAATGATTGTCGTTGTTCAAAATTAACTCATTAGACAAGTATGTGAGAAACGTTTAGTGTGACAGCTGTGATCCTGATATTGGGTGTGCATTATCAGGAGAACCTTTGTATCATAACAGCACGCTCAAATACTACAGCATTCTACATGTTTGTGACTGAGTTCACTGCTATAGAGCTCAACCCTTACCAGATAATTGGAACATTAGTGCCAATGCCTAGCTCAAGTCGTACCCCAAACAACTTGCACAGAAACAAGAAAATTGAGTGCCTTCCTTCACCATCCATTGATGAGTTGACCCTGTCTAGATCTATCCTCGTCTGTAATGTGTAATTGTTGAGAGTAAAGGTCTCTTGTGAGAGTGATGAGTTTGTACAATACTCCATGTCCGTAGAGCCATTTACTCCCGCAGTACTGGTGGGTGTCGGCTATAAACCTCTTATCTGTGTGTGGGTGTGTCCAGGAGGTGCTGACCCGTGTGCAGGAGAACCCAGCAAACAAGATGTGTGCAGATTGCAGTGCCAGGGACCCTGTGTGGGGGGTCATCAACAGAGGCATCATGGTCTGCATCAACTGCTCCGGGGTGCACCGGTCCTTCGGGACTCACATGTCCAAGGTCCGCTCCATTGAGCTGGACGAGGAGGTCTGGAAGAATGAGAACTTAATTAAGGTATGTGTGTACTGTATTGATAATTACACTAATGGATTGTGACACTGATTGTTTGTGACACTTATTGATTGTGTAATGCCTTTCTCTATTGGTATCAAACACTGTTTTCCTCCTAATAATTGACAGTGCTGTGGTAATCACAACTCTGTGTGGGTGATTGTATTCCTAATGCATTCATTATCGACACTGCAGGCGTGTGGAGGGATTGTTTTGAAGTTGAATTTGTTGAAAGGCCAATTTGTTATTATGTCAACACCTCACGTAATGACACTAAAGACATAGCACTTTACAGGTTCAGTCTACTATGGTCTGTACAACAGAAACCATAGAGACAATTAAAATAATCGTGGAAGTGGGTGTGTGTGTTGAGATGCGTCTGGGCATGGATGTCATGATGGAGCTGTGTGTGTGTGTTGGGATATGCGTGTAGCATGATGTGTGAGGATGAGCTCATGCACAGCTGGGCTGACTAATTGTTGACCATTACCTATTGCTGGTTCTAAGTCTGCTGTGTCTTGTCATGTCATTTCCATGACAACAGCCTATGTGGGGACTATACTGGACCTCCGAGCTCTCCCCTTTGATGTGGTACACACTTTACCATGTGGGACATGTGCAAATTACTTCGTTTGTACCATCTTTGTACAATAAACTCATCAATTGCACTAATTATCTAACCTATGTTGTGTGTGTGTGTTGACTACACCCATATGTGTCCTGCCACACCATAGCTAATGGTTGAGATTGGCAACAACAACAACAACCAATATTGGGAGAAGCACTACACAGGAAACAGGTTGCTGTCGACAGTGGGCAAGGAGACAAGGCAGGAATTCATCCAGGACAAGTACGTGACCTGCTCCTGGATCCCCAAGGGCAACACGGAGACCAAGGAGTCTCTCAATCGTCTGCTCTGCTCCAATGTCATCACCCCCAACCTCCTCAGAACCATCGAGCTAATCGCCCTGGGGGCTAATGTGAGTGCCTGCATGTGGCCATCTTGGGTTTATGCATGTGCACATGTTAATATTGGGACCATGGAGAGTTGGGACCTCAGCAGGTGCTGACAATGCACGCACACACACACACACACACACACACACACACACACACACACACACACACACACACACACACACACACACACACACACACACACTTGAGTGACCTACCACACTCTGATGTGATGTTGTCTCTCACCTGTGTCTATGCTGTGGGTGGGTGTGGCTTCAGTCTAAAAATAGGGCAAGCTATTAGTATGGTGTATCATTCACACTTTAAGTAAGGGAGGAGATTTCTGGTCCATCCTCCACTCGGGGGGGGGGGAGGGAATGGGGAATGGTAGAGGCGTGGTCATGGAGCTCAGTAGTGGTAACACTTCACACTGTCTGTGTAGTTTATGGAGCATGTACATTGCAGATGATATATTTATTGTTCCCTTGTATGTATGTGTGTTTGCTCACTGCAGCCGTGCTACTTGCTGCCTGAAGTGGAGGACCCAGAGAAGAGCTCGCCCCTGGCCCTCGCCAGGAACAGCAACCAAACCCTGCAGGCTGTGAGTCTAACACGCATGCACACACACGCACAATCAGGCACATGTAGGCATGCTCAGTGTTCTTCCTTCTCACTCTCACAGAACTTGTTAGTTGCAAGTGTCATCTTTCTTGGTTCTTTCTCCATTGTAGGAGTTGTTAGAGCTAAACGGAGCGTCTTTGTGTCGAAAAGAATATGTAAGATAGAGAGTTACATATTTCCTGCTACAGGAGATGTTGACCTCAATGTTGTTGTTGTTGTTTGCACCACTCAGAGACGGTCGTTCAATGCCGTGAGCAAGAAAGGTTTTCTTTTCAAGACTGGTTCGGACAGGACCGGCTGGAAAAGACGTTATTGCACGCTGGATAAGTTTAGAGGCTTTGAGTACTTCAAGAATGAGGTGGTAAGTGTATGTATGTGTGGGGGGGAGGGGGGGAAGTGTTAGAGTTTGTGATTTCTTTTACGATGGAATCGAGATGGATGGTGACAGGAGAAAGAAATAATTAAACATATGGTAAGGTGTAGTTAGGGAGGGAAGGTCGTCAATTGTTAGTATACCCTTTACCAGTCACATACCCAATCACACACATTTGCTCGTTGAGTTGTCATCTCCCTACCTGCAGGGCATTGAGCTTGGTTATATTCACGTGGACGAGTTGTTGAGTGTGGAGAAGTGTGAGGATGAGCCTTCACACGACCCCAGGTACCAGCACTGCTTCGAGGTGAACACCCAGGGGCGTGGCTACCTCTTCAGTGCAGAGACGGAGGGAGAGTTGGAGGGGTGGGTGGACACCTTCCAGAAGATCATCAGCTCAGATGCTGCCGACAAATTGGTAAGTTGCATTCTCTTTGTTGGGTGGACACCAAAGCAACCATTAGATCCACCAGAATAGACGTCATCTCTCTGACTGATGATGTCTGTCCCTGTCTATCAGCAGCTTCTTGCAGCCATCAAGACTATCTTCCACTACTGTGATACTGTGATGTCTAGAAACAGCTGAAGCAATGCCTGGATAGGAGGGAGAGGATCTCTTCACAGTTTTCTTTCTTTCTTTCAACCTTCCATCTGTCTTTCTTTCAACCTTCCATCTGTCTTTCTTTCAACTTTTCATCTGTCTTTTCTTTCTTCTGTCTGTCCATCCTAATTTCCTGATGATGGTTCAGTAATCCCTCATTATCTTCATGACTTACTATTAAAAAAAAAAAGTAGTGTATTTTACTTTTAAAAAGGTGGCAGCTATCGTCAAGTTCTATCCAGCCCATAAATAGTAGTACTCAAGGATAACTGGTCGTGGTTGGCAAGCTCAATAAAAACTGGTAGTGGTCATCAAACGAGCCTGTTTTGTTCTCACAGTGTAGACTGACTGCTCATGTGTAGGTTTAAATTGCAGGGCTGCTGCTTCCCCCCCCCCCCCCCCTCCCAATTGTTGACCTCTGCACTTACACCCCTACCTGACCTCATGTAACCTCGCGTGTTCTGGGCGGCTCCAGGATCATTGCACCAGACAGTGAACCACTGCATGCATGCAAGGTTGCAAGCTCTAGAAGCTCGTGGATATCAATTCAGCACTGATAACTGTCCTCCACATCTCCCTCTCTCCTCCACATCTCCCTCTCTCCTCCACATTTCCCTCTCTCCTCCACATTTCCCTCTCTCCTTCTCTGGAATATATAGACATGAGAAATAGATCAGATATTGCAAATATCATGAGTCAAGTCCTATACAAATGTATATATTTTATATTTTTTTAGTGTGCACAAAAGGTGCACTTTGACACGTGAGGGTCTGTGTACTCCTGTGGACTGTGCAGCTGTTGATGTGTATCTGAATACACACATGATGTGGTATCCACATGGTTGCCTGCTCCACCACAAGGCAGTGTGCACTAATTAGGAGATGTCCTTTGGATGGGTGTGGTCTTGTGCAATATATAGCCTATGCCTTGTACAATATTACATGCCGATGGTACAGACTCAAACACCACCACAAATACCTTGTGGTTGTTTTCTTTTGGGTGTCCATTACTAAGTGTGGGCCAAACCATACTTACCATAGTGTGTGTGTGTGTGTCTCTCTCTCCCTCTCGTCCCTTCTGCTCTCAGGGCTATGATAAGGTGGGCTACCTGAAGAAGAAAGACTTCACTGTGGCTGGCTGGAGGAAGAGATGGTTCACACTCAAAGGAAAGAACCTGGCCTTCTACAAGAGAGTAAGTGCTCTAGGCTACAACTTGAGGCTATCCATAATATGACATCCCCACACAAACAAACTATACCAGTTCTAGAAATCTATTCTCTCTTTAATTTTTTTCTTCTTGTGGGGTCATCAGCATTGTGTGGTGCATTGTATCCTGGACCAATGCTAATGGATGTCGTAATGAAAAATATTGATGTTCTCTCTGATTGCAAGTGAATAGTGATATTCTAATGGTGTGGCTGTTGTGATGTTAATGGCTCTGTTGATAATGGCTTCTGTTGTTGTGCTGTGTTGCTCTAACCCCTCCATTGTCCCTGGTGCAGGAGAGGGAGGAACTAGATGAGATAGACTTGCGCAAGGTGGTGGAGTTGAGAGGTCCTGACAGTGCAGGCTCTCCGGAGCAGCAGTGTGTGTTCCTGATCATCACAGATGACAAGTGAGTCATAATCAACCTCTCTTACCCTCTTCTTCCCCCACCTCCATCTTCTCTTCTTCTCACCTCCTCTCTCTCTGTAATCTCATATTTCATCTTTATCTCTTCTCTCCCGTGGTTCTATCTCCCTTGTCCTTCTTGCCTTTGTTTACTCTCTCTCTTCCATTCTCTCTCCCCCCCCCCCCCCCTCCTTCCCTTATCCTCTCCCCATCTCTCCACAGGACATACCAGCTGAAGGCTGACTCCCAGTCAGAGGCGGAGTCCTGGGTGTCGGCTCTGAAGCAGACGCAAGTGTCAGGGATCCCCCTGAGTGAGCACCAGCTCACCGGCAACAAGATCCCCATCATTGTGCACAAGTGTCTGCAGTTTGTGGAGTCTGCTGGTCTGGATGAGGAGGGACTTTACCGACTCAATGGGGAGAAGGCCAAGATCAAGAAACTTCTCTCGGCCTTCAATCAAGGTAAAGGACCGTCAATTAAACATCTCTATCTATTCGTATACTCTCTCCCCCCCCCCCCACACACACATTCAACCGCACAACTACTAACAAACACATATAAACACACACTAATATTGTAATCTTATCAACTATTCCTTTAATTCATAATATTTAATCTATAATATTGAAGTGTTTAGATGTTACACAGATCATTCAGTTTTTGTCCATAAACACAATCAATTATTCTTGCCAACATATGAGCAAACTAAAATATATAACATCTCAGTTTCTGTAGTGTAATGGTTAGGTTGGAGGAACTTGGTAATGGCAACATAGTGCCTTATGACTCATGAGTGAAGTAGCATGGTCCCGTGTGCCGGCTTGTGAGGTATGGAGTGTTCCAAGATTGCTTGCACTGGACCACTGTTCATCAGCCAGCAGTAGTTCCCCACACACACAGCAGTAGCTCCCCACACACACAGCAGTAGCTCCCCACACACACAGCAGTAGCTCCCCACACACACAGCAGTAGCTCCCCACACACAGCAGTAGCTCCCCACACACACAGCAGTAGCTCCCCACACACACAGCAGTCAGAAATTAGTAGCTGATCCAGCTGGTTCTGGTAGTAGTGAGTGTGTTTCAGAAGGCAATGCAAAGTGTAGCACCATTCAATCTGTGTAAGATATTGCTATGTACTATGGCATTGAAACACTGCTTTCACTTGACCACTATTGTAGTTGCTGATGGCTGTTAGCATCAAAAACATCCTGGAATTGTTTCAAATCCTTCACACACTCCCTGTCACTTCTTGTGGGGCTAAACATGTTCTATGTGGGTGCAGGTGTTGTGCCTGACTGTGATATTAAGTGCTCTCCTGACTAGCCCTGTCAACATTGTTGCTGCAGCAACAGCCACACCTATAATAATGGTTGCTTGTGTTGTTGACATACGACATGTGCAGATGCTCGCAAGGTGATGATTGACCCGGACAAGTACGGTGTGCACGACGTCGCAGGAGCACTGAAGCAGTTCTTTCGGTCTCTCCCAGATCCACTGCTGACCCATGCTCTTTACCCGGACTTCATCACTACCATCCGTACGTCATTAGCATTTAAAATATATAATTAACTGAAATTGTTTAGTAATCTAAATTTGTGCTTTGAAACTAATTGTGTTTGTTTATTGCACTTACTCTGTGTATTGTGTGTGTGTTGACATGTAGAGTCGGAGCATGAGGCACAGATGTATCAGATGCAGAACATTATTCAGCGTTTGCCTGATGTCAACCGAGAAACTCTCCGCAGAGTCATTGCTCACCTCAGGAGGTATGAACAGTTGACCTCTGTAGAGTTGAATATATCGTGCATTAGTCATACATTAGTCACATGACATTGTTTTAGTGTCACTAGTGTTTGCTGCATGACAGTCACATGATGTGTGTTGGTCACATGTGCAGGGTCATTGATAATGAAGCCAAGAACAAGATGACCATCTCCAACATTACCAAACTGCTGGGACCTACGCTAATGACAGTGGATGGAGATCCTGTAAGCACAAACTGTCCCAACCCTCCCGTCTCCACCCCCATCCCCCACCCCACCCCACCCCTACCTCTAGCAAGCTATTCACAGTCCAAACGTTCTTGCCTTATCCATAGCTTCTGCTCAGTTTTGTCGTGGCCTCCGCTGCTAGTATTGTTGGTTTAGACTGTGATAGCATGCAACACATCAGCTGTTCAGAGCAGCATCAGTGTGTTGCTGTGTTGCTCTGTAGCATCATCCACTTAGAATACCTCTTGTTTCCAACACACTTTCTCTGATCATAAGTTAACCCCATGCTGGTCCGTATCAACCATGCCTTGCTCTCTCTCTCTCTCTGTCTGTCTGTAGATCACCTTGGAGAACACAGCCTATGAATACATGTGCATCCATAACCTCATCAGATTCTACAAGTGGCTCTTCCAAGTGGACGAGGACGAAGGGAAGAAAGAAGAGGTAATGTGCTCTGTCCTCTAAGATTATGAGATATTAGCCTCTCTCTCAACACAACATGTGTATGTATGTCTGTCGCTCTCTCTCTCTCTCTCTTTACCTTGTGTGGTGTTTGGCGCTGAAGTGGTTGCCTCTGAAGTGGTTGCCTCTATATATGCTCTCAATCATTTTTGAATTTTAAAAAATTTGGATTACCAAATTGGGCAACGTTGCATGTGTGGTGTAGTGTGGTGTGAGTAACGTGTGTGGGATGGTGTAACAAGGAGTAACATGTTGCTGTGTGCAGGCTATAGAAGAAGCTCTCCAGAGGATCAAGGAGGCGGAGGAACTGCAGAAGAAGAGAGCAAGATTGATGAGCCAGAAGCAGTCAGAGATCTCCTCTGCCACGGATTTCCTCACCACCATCTACCTTGGAATGCGAGATGGGGAAACATTCAACACAAATGTACGTATGCATTGATACCACATGTGTCTCCTGCACATGTCAGGTTATCCCTAATATGTTCCACCACACACACAGCCAAGTATTCTAGCGTGTGTGGCGTTCAAATCTTCAGACAGAGAACTCTAGTAGGCATGGGACAAGTTCCTCAATGCATCTTACCAGAAGTTGCAAATTTTTTTTTTTTTGTTTGTTTTTGTTTATTTGTTGTTTTTTTTAAAGTTTTTATTTGTTTATTGTTGTTATTTTTGTGGTATTCTTTATGTCCTCAGACCCTTGGGTTAACAGGGCTCATATTTTCAGGGGTTGATGGGGTTACCTGAGGATGGTTTTGGGCATGTTTGGTTAAAATTGAAGTAAAGGCCTGCCCATAGTGCATTTCTGTTGGATTTTCTTTCTAGTGGATTATATTAAACGTCTTTGTTGTCTCCATCCATAGGACGATAGGTACTTTGCTAGTGTGGTTAGTTTATCAACTCCAATTTCATTGCATGATCTATTGATGCTGCTGCGTGCTACCACAGTATCACATGACTGTAGTGTGCCTGTCACATGACCTAGATTCCATGCAGTTCCACCTGTATGCACACCAGATATGTTAGTGGATGCATTGAGAAGTTTGTCACATACTTTGAGTTTCTGTGCTGGTGGAATTTGGAGATCAATCAATATTTAATCATCTTTGAGGGCAGCTGCAACATTTTGCACACATAACAATAAACTTCCTCCTTGGTGGGTGTGGTTACACCAAGCTAGCTAGGAACCAATGTTTGTAGTTGTATCGTTAACAGACTAACCGGTGCAAATGCATCTCCATGTCAACATGGTTAATTGTGCCTTCCTTTTCCCTTACCAGATCACGGGTGTGTCCACGGTGCAGGAGGTGGTGGAGAAGGTTGTGACGTGCAAAGGCCTGCCTCCAGACATATATGCCCTTTACCTAGTGCTGGGGGACACAGAATCTCATCGTGTGCTCAGCTTCTCCGAGAGTTTGCTGGCTGCCCTGTGCAGTGCTGGGACCGACCACTTCCTCTGCCTTAAGAGGAACGAGTTTTGGGAGGCCCTTCGACCACATGTATGTACTTGTACATGCACATGTATGATGTGTCCAGTATCCGTAGTGCACTAGAGGCTTCATACCATGTATCTATCTAATTAATTAATTTTTGATTTCTTAAATTTATCATATATATATATATATATATATATATATATATATATATATATATATATATTTTTTTTTATTTTTTTTTTTTTTTTTTTTTTATAATTAATTAATTATTTTTATTAATTTCCTCTCCTTTTTTTTTTGGTTTATCCAAGTTATTTTCATTGAGAGAGAGAGGAGGGAGAGAAAATGTTTATCATCTTCAATATTCATGGAGTGTGATGTTGTTTGTTGTTTGTGGTAGTTTGGTGCGATATCGGGCGGTGAGATCATGCTTCTCTATGTGAAGGAGAAGAGAAGATGGAAGAAGTATCCATGTTGTGTCAGAGACCACCACTTCATACAGTTCAAAGATAGTAAAGTAAGAAAGGCAGCCAATATGTGCGCTAATGCATGTAACCACCCTTTACCAACATTGAAGTCATGTTCTTCATCGTCCCTTCTCTCCATTTCTCCGTCATAGTGCCACAATGAGACATACAAGCTTGGAGTGAACTATTTTGACATATTTGCTGGCATACAGCAAGTGAAGATGGATGTTAAGAATCCAATGCCTACCAGGTAAGGCAAAGCTGACGTGTGATTAGAAATATTCTTAACTACCAGATGCCCCCTCATCATGATCACCATCACTCCTCTTGCAGATATGGGTTCTGGATCAAGGCCATGAAAGGAGAGGAGCATTCGAGATATTTCTGTGCAGACAAGAAGGACGACATACTAAAGATCATGGCTGCTGTCGTCGAAGCTAAGGTCTATCTCACTGGGTGCACTGTTGCTAATATATATCTTATAATGACAGCATTCATTAAGTGCACAGTTTTATTATATATTTCATGTGTGCCTCATTTGCAGTATACTGATTGCCTGGAATCCCCTGTCCTCCCAGTAATATCCTCCAGCCCTCCACCGGTAAGATATTGAAATATGCCTGTGCAACCACATCCCCATGTTACCAACCCTCTCTCTGCCTATCCAGTATTGCGAGGGTGAGGGATTCAACAGCTTGCCACCACTCTCCGAGTTGAGATGAACACATCTCAACACCCTCCCCCTTTCTGTTTGACCTTCCTTTACCAACTATTACTCATGTCGAAGTCCTATCTCAGTACGAAGGAGCTCTCCTTGTTCCATCTCTTGTTTCACAGGTGTCGTCTTGTCTGTATACATGTGACTCCGTGGTCTTATATTAGCTCTCTTTTTTTCATTCTTTTGTTTTAGATTTTTCAACTCCATTTTTTTAAAATTAACCACTATTGTTTGACTTGCTTTTTTATCGTTACCATGGTGATGTTTATTTATTGATCGCACCCACATGATGTGTAATAATGCAGTCTGTAATTATGCATTAAATTTGTTGACCATGAGATTCAGAAATGAGCCTTTGTGTCCTGCTATAACACATGAAGACATCCGTTTGTTTGAATATATGAAAATTTATTTTTAACTTGCATTCCTCCCCACACACCAAGTGAATTAGCCATAGGAAAATGTCTGATGTTTGGCAAAGCCAATACATACAGTCTTATTTTTATTTATCTGCAGAGGGGGGGAATATTGTGGATTTCAATAAATGTAATTAAATTGACCACAGACATGAAAAGATTGTTCAGCATGTTTGACAATGGAGGGGGGGGGGGCAGATATTGTTATGATGCAACATGTGTGAGGGGTGTGAGGAGAGGTAATAAATCCATGTGTACAATTGCAGCTAGTTGTGTTGTTTTGTTTTGATAGAGTCTCTTAGAGCACCAATTTCCTCTAATATGACTTCTTATTTTATTACCTTTTTGTTTTGTTTTTTGTTGTTTTTTTTTTGGATGGGAGGAGGAGGGAAGTACAATTTACTAGAGTACCAGGAGCAGATTAATGCTTGTATCCTGGGAGACTTAAGTTTAAAAAAAATAAATAAATTTAAAAAAATAAATAAAAAAATTATTATTATTTTTTTTAATCTATCCTAACTATCTTACTTCTATTATGAACTTTTTAATGTTTTAAATTTGGGAGGCCTAAGCTTCTCCATTACAAATTTATTGATTTACCAGCACTTTAAAAAAACAGTTTGTCAAATTATATATACTTCATTTGGTATCAGTCAAACCATATCTATTTGGTTAAACTAAATAGTTATTGATACCTCATCTAACTTTCTTTTATATTTTAACTTATTCATTTTTTCTTTCTCTCTGAGCAAGAATAACTTTATGAACTTTTCTCATATTTTAAATGTCTTACACCATATGGAAAGACCTTTTTATTCTCTAGGAAATGTTTCACTTTTTGATAAATTCAATTGATAAAAAAAAGTTACTTCAATTAAGTAGTTTTCCAATTGGACTTAGCACTTGAAATTTTACCCACTCCTTTCCAGCTATGAATACAAGCCTCCCACAACAGCTGCTTGGCATCAATTTAAGTAGTCATTGTCCAGATATGCCCTCCAACTGGATTTTTAGTGTCCTTCACTGTACCACCTGTCATTCTTCAAGGGCTACTTTCTATATCAGGGCACACCCTCATACTGTACCATTTTCAAGTACATAAAAGTTATCTTTTGATATTAAAACCTATGCATGTGGGGAAAAAATTAATGAATCTTTGAAAAAACAATTTTGAATAAAAAAAATTAAAAAAACCCAAAACAAAACAAAAGGCTGCTATTGGTCTCCCAAGTGAAGACAATGGACCAAAAAAAAAAACAAAAAAAAAAACAATTGGAAGACATTTTCATTAACTAGGCAGACTTACTGAGCGACAGCAGCCAGAAGTGCATAGGAGTATATTATATTGAGAGATAACAAGTTTGTCACTGAAATTAATGATGCACTTAAATTAGCGAATACAAGGTAACACACTCCAAAAAAAAATAACAATAATAATAAAGTTTGCAAGATATTCAATTGTGTAAGTATGCCTCAGAGAATTAATGATGCATTTAGTATATAACTTGTTGAAAACAGATAAAGCAACTGTGCAGACTTGTTGCACTGCTGTTAAAACAATGTTGGAAGATGTTTATATCAAGTCACAGAGATTGACTAATCACATGATCATGTCTTCTTTTTTAAATTGTACAGAAAACAGACAAAACACAAAATCATTCCTAATCATTGATTGAAATATTGTAGATATGATGGGAGAAAAGTGCCTGATAAAGGGTAATGTGTAAGAATGCACCCAAATGTGTTTGTGGTCCAGAGTTCATGTGGTTGGTGTTTCTGCATAAACTTCCACAGACACAACACTGCTTCCGCCACAGGAGCCATTCCGACTGCTGCTGCTGTTCCTTGCTCCACACACACCAGCAGGCACGGCCACCTCTTCTCCCAGTGCCTCCTCCCTCACCATTGACACCACCACACTCTCCACTCCCCTTCCTCCTCCCACATCATGACTGCCATCAGCCGTGCACACAGGAGGGAGCACCCGGCTGGACGCCAGCTGCTGCCGTTTGAACATCTTCTTTTTCCTTCTCTCCCACTCAGAGACTGAGTAGCCCACTATAGTCACGGCTTTGTACTTGGTCTTATGGAAGACAAAAGTCATTCGAATACCAGTTATTCTAATATATGAAAGAAAAAAAGAAAAAGAAAAAAAAGATAAAATTATTAACTAATTTGATTTGAATAACTGAATAAGAGTGAGTATTATTTTCTTTTGTTATGGGAACACAGCATACAAAGATAAGAGGAAGTTCACCAGAGATGTTGTACATGCCATTTTGTATGCATGCATTTGTTCCTAGACAGCGTATAAAATGAAACTCCATGTTACAGAAAAATGACACTTCCTCCAAGAGACTCAGTCACCGAGGTTCTGGTTGGCCCCAGCTCTGCAGCACATGCACACTGGCACTGAAGGGCCACTGTACTAAACCACTAGTAGCAACACTGTAGCAGCAGTAGCATATGTGAGAATTTATATTCAATTTCACACCATAGATTAGAAATCTTTTCTTCTTTCCATTGGGTATGTGGGAGGGGTTAAGGGTAGAGATAAGCATGGACTCTGTACCTGAAGTAGCACATGATCATATAGTAATTATCAAGAGATATTTGAGGTCATACAATAATTATTAACATATATTTAGTTTATAGCCATTCACAGAGAAAACAAACAAACAGTTGCCTCAATAACTTATTGAACACTCAACTCATAGACAACTCTAATGAGGAAGGAGGGAGGTGGGGTGGGGGTCTGTGGAGACGCTTCATATTTATGAATGTAGTTTAGTTAGTGGTTCAGTATTCATGAAGACACATGTGCATGTACAAGCCACCAGGAATGACATGCCCTGACAGTCACTACACATCTCCTTCATAGCAACCAAGGAATACACCAACTCTAATTACTTTGCAACAATGATTTCAAAGATGGCCACACAGCAGATGATGAGGATCTTCTTGTTGCCAGGGAGACTGGAATAGATACCAAATATGGCAAGACCAATGGCCGAACACAAGATCAGCACACCCGCACCAAACACCATGAGCCAATGTCTGCAAACAGAGATTATATAACAGTGACGTCAAACAAAAGCTTACAGCATCACACAATACATCATGTTACATCATGTTACATCGTGTCTAATAGGATGTGGTGCCTGTGTGTAACATTTTAGACAACACAACTCTTTCTAGTTCATATTTCAGGAGAAGCAACAGACACACACCACAATGCAAGCCCTGGCATCTTTACGCTCTGCACTGATAGATTAGAATATTTAATCATGATCACCAATTTCTGCACGAGCCACACATCTGCTCATGTTAAAGTATTAATTACTCATAATACAATACTAAGTCATATGCTACCGTCTGTCACCACATGCACTTGTGCGACCTCTTGCACTTGTACAAACTCTGACAGTTTATATGCTTGTTCGATGTAGCATATTTATATATATATATATATATATATATGTAGATATCACTTTACAGAGAGAAACATACCACATGTCCTGGTTTAGTGTACACACTTACATCAAGTTATATGGCATATTAAATTACATATAATAGGGACTTGAAGGTCACATTATAAATTCCTGTTAGATATCACTCCTACTAGCGTGCTCCAATTAGGATTTTTACTGACAAGACAGGGTGTAAAATCAAGCAGTAAGATGTTGAATGGGAGTCCCAACTTGCTCACTCACCATCCAATTCAATAACTATCACTCCAGGAAATGGAGAGAACTGGATCCCAGGTATAACAGCACACAAGCTAGATATCCTTTCGGTTTGTTTTACTGTCCCAATTATTTCTATGATAACTTTACCAAATGCAGAAGCTGTGTATCGACTTATTATGGCTTTGGGGACACATATGCACAACAGTTTGTTACCATACAGGATACCCGGGCTACAGCCCAGAGTGTTTGGGACACCCAGGGGAGGGAGATGTGGTAATGTTGACACATTTCCTTGATACAGAGAGATAATTACCACGCATTATGCACGCCTTCCTATCATCTGGTGTCTAGTAGGGGCCTAGGACCTAGGGTGCAGATTGATAGCTTGTCACAATTACTGCCATAGGTCATAACAAGATAGCAATTAATTTGGTTAGAATTTTTTAAGCAGTTTCTGTTTACTATCAGTAATTACAGTGTTATGGCACCTCCACCACAAGAAATAGCAGAACAAAGCTGAACTATCTGTCAGTGAGTCAGCATAGCATGTTCAAGTGCTATTTACTCATGGCATGACCACCAGTCCACACTACTATAGGAAGGGGCATCCGTCAAATTCAAACACAAGTTTAAATCAAAAGGAAATAAAGAAGGTAAATTATCTCCATGACTATTCATCTAAATATAAGTCAACTTGTGTGTGTGTGCGTGCGTGTGCGAGTGTGCATGTGTGTGTGTGTGCGCGTGCGCGCGCGCGCGCGCAGACATAGAGAAGTATCAGTGGGCACAGTTCATGTTCTTTATTGAGAGAAAAATGCCATTGCAGTTCCTGAATGAGAATGGTGGGGAAGAGAGTAAAATACTGACGCTTGAGTATGAATACAGAGACATCTAAAGGCAGAAGACCCATGGATGGATGGGTGGGTATGTGGGTGGAGACTGCACAGCACAGTCATTGAACAAGCAGAGCTGGTGGCAGTGAGAGCAGGGGCAACAAGAAGATCAGCTGTGGGCATCATGAGATGCTGAAGGGACCAGAATGAAGGAAGGTGACCAGAATCTGTTGCCGACAGACAGCCACCCACCCACATACACACCCACCCACATACACACTCACCCACACTCACTCTCCATGCCATGCCAATGTAGAGAAGCTGTACTTCCAATCTCCCTGCCAGGCAAAGCTCTCCCTGCCAGGCAAAGCTCTCTATGGTGTCGTGCCCACAGCAGTTCATTGGGTGGCCACTCATACAGCAAGCCAGCCCAATATGACAGGTTGTCAACACACATCACTCTGAATTGCCCGATTAGTTCATAACTGCACAATGCTTCAATATAGAGCCCAGCAAATTTGGAGATGACAAGGCTTAGCCACACCCCCTCATGATGTTGACTGAAATGTATTTGCTGCAACAATTAAAAACTCGTCCACAGTCTGTCCCTTGGGTACAACCCGTATACAGAGGTGTTGCTGGATCAGTGTATAAGATGTTGACAGTGTATAAGATGTTGACAGTGTATAAGATGTTGACAGTGTATAAAGTTTGTATTGCAAAGCAAACAGCAGCACTCAGCATTCTCCTTTCAGTCAAGGCCACAGAGTACTGATCACACACACGCATGCATGCTCCCACACTCACTCACACGCACGCATGCTCACACACTCACTCACACACATGCACACACACTAATCTCATAGCTCATGTACCAACGTCAGACACTGAACTCACTTTCTTTCCATCCCTTGACATGGACACAGAAAGTCATTACTCTTCACTTTATACTGCAGAGAGGAATGGAATAGGAAAAAGGAATGGAATTGGAAAGAGGAATGGAATAGGAAAGAGGAATGGAATAGGAAAGAGGAATGGAATAGGAAAGAGGAATTGAATAGGAGGAATGGAATAGGAAGAGAAGAAATACAATATGAATCAAATATATATAATGGACAGCCAAATATAGCATCATGTAGTAATATTAACAGAATAGACACAAGACATTCCAATTAAAGTTTATCTCCCTTTAGGATAAAACAAATCAACACACTCACACACCACACAACATTCATACATGTATACAAAATAAGTGCTTGCTCAATTGGCTGGAGTTAATTAGCGAGCGAGTGAGTGAGTGAGTGAGTGAGTGAGTGAGTGAGTGAGTGAGTGAGTGAGTGAGTGAGTGAGTGAGTGAGTGAGTGAGTGAGTGAGTGAGTGAGTGAGTGCGTGATGTTATGACTACTGCCTACCTTCCTCCTGCATACTTGGCAGCGCAGGTATTCCTTCTCTGGTATGCTCACACTGGACGCCCTCTGTACACACAGACAGGGGAGGAGGAGGAGGAAATAAATTCAACAAGTGAGCACCCTCAACCAAAGAACAAACACTAACACCCCATCCCCCCCAACCTCTCATTCCACATCCCACCTTCCCTCTCCTCCTTCCACCCTATACCTTGTCTACCCTTTACCTTATCCACCCATTGTTTGATGCACTTCCTATGTAGCTGGCAGTTGCATGGGTAGAACAGGTCCTCAGGATTGTCCTCCTCCTGACACACCCAGCAACACCCGTCCTCCCTCAGCGAGACGTCAACCAAAGACGTCACATCACTTCCTGTGGCTGTGCATTACATATGTGCAGAGAAATGCTGATTGTAAGATAATGTGTAAAGATTACAAGGTTGTCATGTGGTAAGATTAGAGGAACATGTGGTTAGTTTACAAGGTTGTGTGGAATGTTACGCTGGCTTGACATGTATTCACAAAAGATATACCACATCCCTCAGTCAGGGTACATCACAACACCATGCACACATCCTCTCTAGGCAAGAATATCTCCTCCGCATGCCTGCATGCACAAACTCACGTTGTGGGGCTGCTCCATAATTTGCCATGGAATCAGAATGATTCCGGAGAAGTGGTTTCGATTCCATATCATTGACTTCCTAAACACAACAAAACAGATACCATGAAGCCACACATCTACCACGAGAGGCATGCAATTCATTCTAATTAATGCACACCGACAAGGAAATATGTGTGCACATATTATACACACTCATACTAAGTTTGCAATCCCATGGCACCAACCAATCAAACAGGTAACCATTAAGTAACGTACCTGTGAGAGGACAAGTGCAGGGTTCAGCAGCCACAGTCTCATGGGTCTGCAAGTGAGAAACCAACAGACAGGGTGAACAGTGAGAGGGGAACACCACAGACACTGGCAACACAACCACTGACATGGCCGATCATGGGTCTTAGAACACACACAAACAACGCTAGTCAGGTGAACAGCACATTAGGTGCAGGTGGAAATTTAAAAGAGGGAAAGTCAGTCTACTTTTGAAATATGGCTTGATATATTTTCTCTATCACATCATCCACGCTTGCCCATGGCATATATTATGTATAAGTAAACGGCTGTCTGACCGAGGGGCTCAGTCACACCCAATGGAAACACACACACATGGCCAGTGATGTGACCACTGACAGTGGCATGGGCTGTATGAGTTCCATCATTAAGGTTAGATTAGGCCCTACAGTCAACTTTGGCCCAAAAATTGTAACCAGGGTCTTTTTTGTATGCATGTTCAACAACAACAAAAAAAATAATAAATGAATAAATAAATAAATAAAAATCTACATATGTCAGTCTATTGCCCTATCACAAAAGAACACCCAGCTACTTCATTCCTCCTCCCCTATGAAGTCATGATCTCTGGGGTAGATATGTCATATGGGCCACATGGGAATTGCAATCTAAAAAATGGAGGAACAATAGTTTAGGTGGTCTAAGCTAAGAATAGCTTGGTTATGTAGTTGCAATTTCCACTACAACCAGTTTGTACTACCAACCACAGGGGGGGGGGGCTTTTGTTAAAGTTGTACACAGAAACCCACAACTCATTTAATTAGCATGAAATATTGAATCTGCCAAACTCTGCTGTCATTTGTCCACTACTCATAACTTTGGTACCAAAAGAAAGTTGCTTCAAATGCTTCCAAATGATAGGCTTAAAATTTTTTTAAAATTTTTAAGTGCAGCAGTAATTCCCCTAAAACACTAGGTTGACCAGAGTTACCTCTCTACAAGGTTACCAACAATGTATCCAGTCTACTTGACATTTCTGTTGATGGAGCCACTTGAGTTACTATCAAATGCGGGAGAAATTAACCACAAAACCTTTCAAGAGGCTGCGCTATTGATATCTGGCCTGGAAGCCAAACAATGCTATTGATATCTGGCCTGGAAGCCAAACAATAGGGACTAAATCCTACCAAAATCACCACACATTATTGGGAAAAATCACTATCAGTTGCAAATATCTTGAGGCTGTTATTTGGAGTGCATGAATATGATCAACAATATCTTGACACTGGTTCATCCAAACCCTTTCATATTTGAAAGACAACTGGTACAGAAAAGCTAGGAAAAAGCATAAAAAAATATGGCAAAAATTATTAAAATAGCAAATTTGTGGGGTACGTCCTCCTTAAAACTAAAGGTTTTATTTTCTCCCTGTTAGAAAGAATTGGCAAATAAAAAACCCTGTTGTTTTTACAACACAAAGTGGGGCAATTACCATGAAGGCACTCAAAGAATGTTGCACAAACTCCTCAATACTGCAGCCAAGGTCAGAATAGACTTCATGGAGCCATAACCAATTCAACTCTAGATGTCCTGAACCACATGTGGGTTCCCAGTGCAATAGTATTATAATAGAGTTAGAATGCAGAATAGTTCATAACAGGGTAATACTGATGCTAGAACTGCCTGGCGTCCATCTGAGCCCACACACAGAACAGCTGTATTTGATCTTACAATACCAAATGTGGGAAGCCAAACTCATCCTGGGGGGGAGGGGGGGGGGGGGGGGGGAATGTAAAAGAAATGATTAGCCACATCAACAAGCAGCTGAATATATAGCCTTGAATGCCAACAGCTGGCTCAGCCTGAAAGGTGAGAGGGAGGAGAAAAAACCAACAGAAAAGTATCTATAACTGTGGCAAGAGGGTGGGGTTGACCCAAAAGGAACTTTGGTGATTTCGTTCCTGAATCTATTCAACCACTTCTTTTTTCCTACTCAAATAATTGGGTTCTGTCACTCAGAACAGTTTTTTTTTATCAAAACATTCTTTAAAAAGTGTTTAACCAGAGACAACAGAGTCACTGTATAAGTGTTCCCTGCTCCCTAGCTCAGGGGGACTCATTTAACAGTCACTAAAAGGCTGATTGGGGCATGAAAACTGTCCATATAAAACTGGGCCTGCCACAACTGCAGGAAGTACTTAGAAAGGCAGTCTCTGTATAGCAAAACTTGAGTAGAAACTGAGCCAAGCCACTCACATGGACAAACTTCTTTCTTCTTCCATTCCTTCAGATAAAACAAAAAAATAATAAACCAATTTTTCTCTTGCTAAATAAAAAAGGTGTCATTCTCAACTTGGAGAAGTACGACATGGTTTGCAAGAGACCAGCTGTATAGTTGGCAAACAACACAACAAAGCAACCTGGTGCATGTACCACATGTACAAGGACAAGCATAGAATGAGTAAGCTCTTGAAGTAGTGCATTCAGGGTTTCCCCATTCCCCATTCCTGGTGTGTGCGTGTGTGCATATGCTTGTGCGTGTATTTTGTGTGTGTGTGTGTGTGTGTGTGTGTGTGTGTGTGTGTGTGTGTGTGTGTGCATGCATGTTGTGTGTGCGCGCGACCCACTCCATGGACTCAAAAAGACTCGAAGGACTTCACAAAAGAACACAAGTATCTTCCCAATAAGGAGGGAGGCAGGCATGTTAGTATGAGTATACACTAATACACAGGCAACATGCACGTTGTGCTGTAGACTTGAACGAGGAAAGGGAGAGAGAGAAGGAGGCAGAGAGGAGAGCTCACTCACTTCTTGCAGTTCCAGAGAGAGCAGCAGAACCAGACAGGCATGATGAGCTCTGTGATACGGATGACCATGGCACAGACGTAGAGGTTGTAGCCATCCACAGGGACATAGCGGACCACCATGTTGAAGACCAGCAGGGAGATGATCAGCCCCTGCATGACAGCGTTGGAGACCACACCCAACACTGAGGCAAACTGCTGCCGCAGGTTGATACGGAGGACAGCCAATTGGACAAACAGAGGTTGCCAGTCAGGCTACAACAGGGAAGAATATATGCATACTCATCAGAATAAAATCACTCGCATACATACATATGCCAACAATATGTTCCTATGAATGACATTTCTCACAATTAAGGACAGTTTTCAAGACCTTTATCTCCAGAGATAGTGATCTGGAAGATACTGGATATGGCTAGATAGTGGTAAAATGCACAATCTCATCTCAATCTTCACGTCATCAAGTGGGGTAGGTGAGAGGGTGGTGAACCCAGAGCTATTTTGGAATATTTTTTTTTAACCGCTGACTAATTGGGGGAGTGGCTTGAGAATCTCAGGTAGCAAGGGATGTGTAGAACATGCTACTGGTGATATGTTCCAAATGCATGGGAGTCTCTAATGTTGCACTCCATTAATCAAGTCATCTATAGGGCAGCCATCATCCACTAAGAGTTAAACACAGTCAGAGAAGGTAAATTTAAAATTCAAAAAAAATCACAACAGAAACACCTATTTCTCAGTGGTGTTGTTTCAACTCAAATAGTGTTTTCATCAGCTGGAAACAAAACCAACCACTTGTTTGACACAACCTCAGACAAGACAGGCTGTCCTCCAACAAGATATATATATCTCTGACTAAACATGGGGGAGCGACAAACTAGCACTTTGGGAAGGGCAAGTTAAGGAGTACAAATTTTCTGACCACACTTTAGGTTAATATGAGATAAAATCTGAGAGGGATAATTGTACAGTTGGTTGCATAGCAACCTAAACACCTACCCTGAAGAAGAGGCGTATAGCCATGTGCAGGAACCCAACGAGTGTCACACACAAGAAAGCAGCAAAGATGGTCCCCACAATACCACTCATGAGAACTCGCTCCTGCTCACTAATCAGGGGCGTGGCTATGATATCGGCTACCAGCAGAAGGATAACCAAGATGTTGAAAGTGAGGTATGTCATAGAATACTTGTACTTCCTCAGGAAGTCCTGCCCTTCACAATGAGAGGGATCGTAAAATAACTGAAAACAAACAAGGGGAACCAAAAACAACACAAAACCAGTTTAGTTTAACAGTAAACGAACGAACAATGGCATAAAAATAACACAGCTGGCAGCTACTTGTTGCTGGGTGATAGAAACACACCCACCTCAGCCCAGAAGCAGATGAGCAGGGAGAAGGCAGAAAGAAGAGAAGGGTAGTAAATGTTTAGCAAGATGTCACCCCATTTGTCAGGGATGACACTCTGTACGGTGTAATAAATGGCTCTCGAGCCTGTCGCAAGAATGACGGTCCCAAGCAAGCACTTCTGGACTGTGGTGCGAAATGCTTTCTTCCAGCGTGAACTATTTTTCTTGTCATCTTGGAAGGAAGAGTCATTGACCATGACTATTATCTGGAGGGGAGGGAGAAAGGGTGGACATTAGTAAGGAGTAATTATTCTGTGATTATGGGAGTATTTGATCACAAAGGCAGGTCACATTAACTTTTTTTTTCCAGTAATGGTAAGTGGATATAAAAAAGGACCAAATTGCACACTATTAATATAAATTAAACACCCCAACATTGCATTGGTCTTATCTTGTTAAGGTGAAGACGAGGTTTATCTTGCCACTTCTACCTACTACTGTGAACTGTACACCACTGCATTCCCCTGAACCTCACTGGCTGGGGAATTAAAAAAAAAAAATCCCCCTCGACCACAACCACTGAAACTACCACTACTCCCTTGGTGAGAGCATTAGGCCTGGGTTTTCAAAGACAACTGACTCGGAACCAAAGAGGTCACATGAAGGAAGAAGGAACTGAGAAAATTGATCACAAGACTCTACATGCAGTCACACTACACATAGATAAGAATAGGTACGATGCAATATTTTTGTTAGTAGTTGGGTTCACAGGGTTCAGGTTGCATAAGCATAACAAGATTATATCCCAAAACCAAAGGCAGACCGCTGCCTTCAATGTTGAACCAACACACACAGCAATCAAATCCTCACACAAATACACACTCTCTCTCACACTATCACACCACACACAACTCACCAGTTGGATTGAGGAGATCAGCAAGAAGAGGTAGGAAAAAGAAGCGAAGACTACCCCAAAGTCGGTGTACAGGGAAGAGCACTGTCATTAGTGTATATTTATGTGTTTCAAAGGTCATCAAATAACAAAAATTAAAAAAATACATATAAAAACATATTGATAGTAACAAGTTTCTCAACGGTGTGGACACACCACCAACACACTGGACCTAGACTGGACCAGACGTTAGCATTGATTAAATAGCTCACCACCTGTTAAGGTAGAGATTGACCTGTTCAACCACTGTCTGTCTGTCTGTCTGTCTGTCTGTCTGTCTGTCTGTCTGTCTGTCTGTCTGTCTGTCTGTCTGTCTGTCTGTCTGTCTGAGCATGACCTAGCAAGACATACTCCTAGACAGCTGTTGCTGATTCAGCTAGTGAAGTCTAGAAGTGTTTGACATTTGAAAACTATTTCAGCAAACAGAAACAGTGTATTTCAATGTCAATCTGAATTAATTTACATAAACCCACCACACACAGAAGCCATTTTTCACAAAGATACTTGAGAAGAGTCATAGAAAAACAACTATGGAAGCGCATTCCTTTAAGAGCTTTGAGCATGGCCATGAACTGTATATTGCATTGTAACAAGATAGAGGTTGTGTTCCAGAGGAAGAATGAAAGGTTAATAAGGAGCATCCCTTCACTGACCATGAAGTTAATGCTAATGGCTCTATGTTTTCAAGGAAATCAGAGGAAGAAATAACAGAGGGAGCACGATCTGATAAACATGGTCCCAAAATGCAAGGACTTGAGTGATGATCAAAATTTTTTCTTAAGCTTAAAAGAATCCCCATATAATTGGAAGTGGTGTGCAGCATTTAAAATTTCCTGGGAAGTCAACACTATTTCAATCACACTCGTGTAATGCTGAAGTAAAATTCAATTTCAAATAAAGTATCATTTTAAACTTTTGGGGTGAGCAGGATGATCCTAGAAATTAAGAAAGGCCTCTGTTTCCATTTTGTTTGTTTAAAAAAAGTAGAGCTGAATCCTTACAACTGCCAGTCACAACCCATGAACCAGCAACAACAAATAAAAAAAGGTGTGACAATGGCACATTTAACAAAGAAACTGAATCAGTAGTTTAAAAAAATGACAGAAAATTCATTTTAGGATACTGAAGTGAAACATCAACAAAAAGTGCCATGAGTTCATAGTTAGTGGTCTATCCCTGAGCCTATCCATCATGCCTAGATCAGACAGTCTCCCTTCTCAGGGCTCAGAGGAGGCTCACTAACAAATGTTGCTTTGCCAGGTTGAGTCATCCAGACATCCCAGAACACACGCAAGTATTGCAGGGGGAGGGGAATGGCATACTTGGAGGTTCTTAAAATACAACCCTAACATGATGAGAATTTTCCTTTTAGCATACTAGACAATGGGCTTGCTTCACTACCCAAGAGGACGGCATCACTTGAGGAAGACGATTCCAACCAAAAAAAAAAGGGTCAAATTACAATAAATGCTAATTATTTCTGTTGAAATTGACTTCAGCAGAATTTTGAGAAAATGGGCATTACATTGCCATCACACCTATCTTCATGCAAAATTTCATCTACCTGCAGCCTAAGAAAATACCCTTTTAATTTGCAAACACCTTGACTCAAGCATTACGGACGGATGGAGAGACATACACATTCCATTTTATGTAGATTGGAACCAAAACAGAGAGCAAAATATGAGGTGCCACTAGCATGTTCCTGACTTTTGGGAAGGTCTCTTTATGAAACATTTGGAGGCTGGTGATACACATTCCAAGAATGTAACAAAGAAAAGGAAAAGAAAAGGAAAAGAAAGAGGGAAAAAAAGAGGAAGGAACAAAAGTAGGAAATGCCCTAGATAGGATTCGAACTTAACCACCATTTTCATGGAAATAGCTCTAGCAGCTAAGCTAGAGAGACAAAAATATATAAATTGTAGGTTAGATGCCTTATCCTACCCTGTATCACATCAATAGGACCTGACTACACTTCTTTTGATGCTGAAAAGGAGTAATTCTGTAAAACTCAAAGCAAAGTCCCATATTCACTGCTGGGTCAAGGACCTTTTGCATAACTACAATGATTTAGACAAACTAGCATGAATTGTGAATAGGGCAGTTGTAAGACAGAACACAATTAATGGGAAAAAAATCCATCCTGGACAGTTTTTGGGGATTCATGTGCAAACTGAAAACACATTCCACAACAGTCAAGAAGATCATTCATGTCAGGTGAAAAGTGAAGCAAGCAAGAATAGCAACATAGAAATTTGTTAAGTTGTCCCAGTCAGTGTCTACCACTTTCCATTCAATATTGCAAAAATTCCTACCTACTATGGCACTAATATAGCCAAATCTCTATCTACCTACACCAATCGAGGTTTGCAGCAGTATTTGTGGTGGATATTCTATTGCAGTTATTAGAATATAGTTATTCTTGGGCTGCTGCAGCATGTCCTTGCAGATGTAAAGATTCAGAAGATTGTGGTTTAAAATCAACTGGGAAGTTAGGGAATGTATTTTCAGAGACGTTATCCCACTTGGCCAGCTAAACTGACCCACACAATGTCATTCACTATACTCCTCTATTATAGATTAAGATGGTTAGCCATCAGAAATACTCACAGAATAAAGACAGGATTTGTTGAAACAGTAAGTGCCGTTTGAACCAGGGCAAGTTTCTGGGCATAGCGTCGGGCTCCACGTCGCAGAACCGTTCACCGACATAGTATCGAAACCCAATCTCGAGGCTACACAGAAATAAAGGGACTTAACCGGAGAATTCCTCAGTAGCTTGAAACCCTGGAACAGCATGTTTTGTGGGGCACTTAATAAGTAACCGATGAGTGCTATCATAAAGTAGTCCAGCCTTCACAACCACCGCAATAGGGAAGACCACACCCCAGGCCGTAGAAATATTTGTTCATCAATAGAAGATTTGTGAAGGCACGCAAGCAGTATAACTCCGGGCGACTCTTTACCAGCTTGGTGGTTGGACAGCTGTAATGGCTACTTCTCTAGCACAGGAAATCAGGGCCCAGGGAGAAATTGTACGAAAAATGAAAAAAGAATGCAAACCTAAAGAAGAGGTAAGTTTTGGAGTAGCCTTCAGCTAATCTCATTGGTGTTACAGCGGTCGATGTACAGCGTATTGGTTAGGGAACTTCAGGACTACATTTGTCATTGCAAGATGAACTGTATTGGTGGTATCATATAGTCAGGGATGGGTAATGCTGAGTTAAATTTCCACTTTTCAAAGTTTCTACATAAATAAATAAATAAATTTTAAATAATACAATTAAGAAATTAAAAAATAGATCCTGTAACAGCTTGATCACCAACAGTTAAAATATATTCAACCTTTTGTTTGTCCAGGGTTGATAGGCAAGATCTGACACTATTTTCGTTCTTTTTCAAATATTCATGTCATCATGTCTCCCTTAGTAAAACAATGGCTGGTTTGTGTGTAAGAAGATGGCTTCACTGCACCTGCGGCCCCATTCAGGTGTAGAGAGATTAAGTGGGCAGGGCATTCGGAGGTATGTCACATGACCAGTCAGTAAGCATGCATGTTCTATTTGCTTTGGTAGATTGACAAAGAAGTCCAAAAACTCCTCCAACTCAAGGCCACAGAAAACCCTACTGAGGAGGCTGCTGGAAAATGGGTCCTCAAGTGTCCAAAGGCAAGTGAGGTGCCGGTGTATGATGAATAGTTGTATGAATTACTTATGTTGGTTGTAGGGTACCAGGGATTACAACCCCTTCCAGATGTGCATCCGTGAGAAGGTGTTTGGTGTGATAACCAGCTGCTTCAAACGTCATGGTGCAGTGTCTATCAGCACTCCTGTCTTTGAACTCCGAGTAAGCGAAGGGATTACTCTCATAGTCTTGTTAGATGAGGATATATTCTTCCTCTATCTTCATTCCTATTATCAAACATTCCATTCTGTCCTCTCTCTTCAGTACTTATATTTCTTTATTCGTCCCTTTTTATTTCTCTCCTCCATTTCCCCGTTCCTCCACTCTCTTTTCCCGCCCATGACCCCACAACCTAAAGGAAACGTTGATGGGTAAATATGGGGAAGATTCTAAGCTTGTCTATGACCTGGCCGATCAGGGTGGTGAGCTGCTGGCACTACGATACGACCTCACTGTGAGCTAACCACAATCCTGTCACCACTGATTCATCTTATTTTCTCTTTCCTTGGCAACACACAGGTCCCATTTGCCCGTTATGTGGCCATGAATAAGATTAAGCAAATCAAACGGTATCAAATTGATCGGGTGTATCGTCGCGACCAGCCCAGAATGACCCACGGGAGATACCGTGAATTCTACCAGTGTGTAAGTTCCAAGTTGTATTCATGTTACATGCAGTGAAATTGGCTAAATGCATTAGCCACTGGTGTTTGTGTACGAACTCCATATTTAGCTCTTGTGTAGTTTAGAAAAGGATTTATGCGAAATAAAAATTCCGTCTTGTCTGTTCACATTCAGTGGTAATGTAGTACCGAGGAAATACTGATTGACTCTTCGTTAATGCTTTTTTTTTTCAATGAAGGTTTTCCTAGAGAGTTTTTTTGTGTTTGATGATTCCATGTAAAATTGCATCGTCGTGATGACATACATGTGCTGTATATATAGTACATGTCAATCAACTCCTGCACTTTGTCTCTGACTGCATCCTTAGGCCAGGGGTTCTGTGATGATGATGTCATTGTGATGCTATTATACCAAAAGCTGTCGAATGCCCTCCCAATCCCCTTCTTATTGCTCCTTTGAAAGTTTTTATCTTACATGCCACGGTAACTCTGTACTGAGCATGCTCAGTTTTTATATGAACGAATGAATCCATGGAAGGACAAGGTGCACTGCCCTGGTGCCTAGCTTGACCGTCATGTGTGCCTTTGTGGAAATGGAATGCATAGCTAACACACACCAAACTTGCAGTTTGGTTCATGTACTTTCCTAAGCATCTGTCCAAGTTGTTTCTAATAAGATAACAGTTGTCTCCACTAAGGAGCTACAGGAAATGCTTGTGGAACCACAATAGGCAGCCAGTTGGAACCAAGAATTTTCATCAGACATCTTGGAACCATTGAGAGCATACATACAAAGTTTCAGCAAAATCGGTTTGGGCGTCTAGAAGGTGTTCACCGACACACCAGACAGACAGACAGACAGACAGACAGACAGACAGACAGACAGACAGACAGACAGACAGACTTTGGTGCATTATTATTAGAATGCAGACTATATCTCTCGTATTGCTGCGTCCTGTTGTATCATTCAGTGTCTCTTTCTATTCTAGCAGTGAGCATAATTTGATA
The DNA here is from genome assembly GCA_963969325.1 of Lycopodina hypogea. NCBI lineage: Eukaryota > Metazoa > Porifera > Demospongiae > Poecilosclerida > Cladorhizidae > Lycopodina > Lycopodina hypogea. Next base: position 5,763,936 of record OZ017787.1, read on the forward strand.
CGAGTGTGCACACAAGTGGTACTAACTTGTGTTGTGCCTGTATACACTAATGTCCGTCTTTGGACCTCCCTAAGTGGGTGTGACAGTTGGCTCTCACTATGTACACATATAGGGAATCATATTGTGAATGTCATCAAATGTGTGTACATAATAATATTTGTTAAGAATTTTTTTGGTACTTAATAGAGAACTTGCACAAAGAAAAGAAAATAAAAAAAACAGTTGCTTTGTTGTTGCAAGCAGAGTAACAAAAACTAGTTGTTTTTTTTCTTCATCTTGTGTGCATGATTTTGTCTGTCTGTCACTTTCTTATTTCAATTTCTGTAACTTAATTAAAGTACAAATATCAGTAATCGAAATTTAATTGAATTACATTTCCTAATTAGTTATTGTAATAGTTTGAGTGATTCACTTACCTTAACCTTACAAACCACACTGTAAACACACTCAGTCACTCAAATACCCCAAATGAGGTCAGCAAAACTGTGAACCATAGAAGCCTTGTACAGCGCAGCAAAAGTAGGAATGTACGTTGTGACTTGTAGGATTCCATCTTTAGATGGCTTCTGGGTATCTTTGAATTTTCCTTAGTGGCTGTGGCTGTCTGCTCTCATTATGTACACAGAAGAATTTATGTTGTGAATGTGGTCAGGTGTGTGTGTGTCATACATATATTAGTTTGAAAACTATTTGGAGCATATTATTGTAAAACCTGCAACAAAATCATAAATTACATGTTATAAAAATGACATGATTAATTAGGTGAATTAAGGGGAAAAGACTTTCATATTCGTTTCTTTCAATTTGTAGTATTTCATAGTTTTCCAACCACTTTAAGTGGGCTCCAACTGGAAACCCTTGTGTGTGTGTGTGTGTGTGTGTGTGTGTGTGTGTGTGTGTGTGTGTGTGTGTGTGTGTGTGTGTGTGTGTGTGTGTGTGTGTGCACAGTCATCTAGATATGATCACAATTGTGACAGGAGTGTGGTACAACTATCATAAGGTGGAAGTGTGTTGTTTGTTCACTAGTTCAGTGTGGTGGGTGGTCCTCTACACTTCAAACTCTATGCTCATGAGTAAGTATTTGTAATGATTGTAAATTTTATGGCCATGGAGTTTCAAAACAAATTAGAATGTGTTGTATGACCAATTACCATTAATGAAATTCGTTTTTATGGCTGCCATATTGCATCATCATGTTGACACACATGTGCTATATATATATATATATATATATACATATATATATAGTACTAGCAGTGGCACCTGCACCCTGTGTAGGACTCTTACTCTGAGAGCCTCAGGGTAGACAACATTCCTTGGATTGATTGGTGCCAGGAAGGTGAGCTTGTCTGCATTGCCTGTGGGACACTGTGGCATACAATACTCCATGTGTGAAGGTGCGGTGCAGTGAAGTTTTCGCCCATCACTTTGAATGTCAGTTGAGGTTCCCGGCATTGGCCAGGTGAAGTGAACGGAGTTTAGTGAATTCAGGATTAGTATCAATTGATTGAAGTCCAATCACATTTAACTCAATCATTGGTTGGTATCAAATTTCATTATTTCCATAACAGTTGGCTTTTGATTACTGTGAGGATTCTGGATAAGCCATGTTCCTTGTCTGGTTGTTTGATGCTAGTATTCTGAGATTTGCAGTGCTGCATGTCCGAGAGTAAGCTGCATAGAGCTGGCCATGTGCGAAGCAGTGAACCGATGGGTTCACTCCTATGGCCTTGAAAGTCTGTCCTTGAGACTTGTTGATGCTCATGGGGGAAACAGGGTTAGCACAGGAGATACACCACTTACACGAGGACGTATTTTTAATGCGTGCCAAACCAAAGGAAAGAGGCCAGAAAATGTCCTACCTGGCTTCAGTAGTATGGGCTGAATGGAGAACAGACTATCAGTAGTAGGTATTTACAAAATGCATACCTTGAGATAGTGATATTAATTTTTTTTTTTTTTTTTTTTTTTTTTTTTTTTTTTTTTTTTTTTTTTTTTTTTGAGCACTACTTACTACTGACGAACATCTATTTTTTCTTTCTTTTTTAATACTAAACCAAAGGAAAGAGGCCAGAAAATTTTCTACTAGACTTAGGTGTGCACTCTGATGATCCCTTCCCAACTGACATGAGATAGCCAACTCTTGTTCAGTTAGTTTGGCTTTCTCAGTCCCCTGCTGTCCACCATGGCCGGTGTGCAGATCCTCCCGGTGCTACACACTTCTTCCTAGGCGTGATTGGGTGTGGTCTTGATCAGGTGATAGAATGGAGTGTAGGTTATGGCCAGGAATACATGTTTCATTAAAGAAATTAGTGTGCATTAAATACTCTGGAAATTTATTTAAAGCCGGTTGTGGAGCATTACCAAATATAGTAGAGATTGGAAAGGAAAAAAAGTAGGAAGAGAAATAATTGGGGGGGGGGGGGGGGGGGGTGAGGAGAAAAACAACCTGCACTGTTGGGAATCAAAAAAGAAGAAAACAAGGATTTAAACACTGACATTCAGCTTGGGAGGCATGTGCCTTAACTACTTATGTATAGAAAATTGGGTTTCCTTTTTTTGTTGCCAGTGGTACCATTTTTTTTGACAAAAAACAAAAACAAAACAAAACAGAAGAATCAAAAGAAGAAACAAGTAATAATAATAATAATAATAATAATAATAATAATAATAATAATGATTTCTAATAATGGTAACCTCCTGTTGGATCCCCTAAATATCCACACCAAATTTGGTCCCACTTTGACCAAACCAAGGGGAATTGAATCTTGCTCCACAAACAGATACACCAACTCCATTTTTCAGACATATCAGTCGACTCCAGCACCTTGTCTCTGACTCCATCACAAGCCAAGGGCAGGGCTAGGTCTGTGATGATGATGTCATCATGGTAATGTCATGCCAGGGGTCATAGTTGTGACTTGTAGAAGCAACCACTGTTAGAATTCCCTCCTGGTCCTCTTCCTATTGTTTCTCTGGCAAGTGTTACCTCATGCTCAGTTGTGTGGCGCAGTGAAACCTTTGAGCAACAAAGGACCACAACTCTTTCCAATAGATAGAATGTATGGAATGAGATCATTTTCCTGTACTGACTTTTTTTACCAACTCTCAACATTTGTAGTCTTCTCCACTCCCAACACTGATTACTGACCCAAACTGAACACCTTTTTCAATAATGCTACCAAAGAAAGAATGACCAGATGTGTATCTGCACTCTGAAGTTTAATGTGCATGCGCGCATACACACACTCACACAACACACACGCACGCACACACACACACACACACACACACACACACACACACACACACACACACACACACACACACACACACGGAATCTCCCCTACCATATCAGGGTGGTGATTTGGTGCCATCGTAGTCTACTTCATAGTTCAGGCCTTAGCCCTGGCCCTAGAGCTCTGTCAGATAAAGCTGCAGGGATATCCTAACTCTCACTTTGCTCATTACCCTACAAATAACAATCGTATCATCCTCATCAGAGTAAGTAACTTACCTAGTCCTAACCAAACCCTCTCCAGCCATGGTTTCTAGGCCATTTCCTGATTTCATAGTAGAAACTCTAGTCTAGTCTTGATTCTTAGCACTAGAAATTACACTGGATGCTAGAAGGGCAAACTATATTTGAACTCTGCCATCTGTGGTGAGGTAGAGACTGATGATGACGTCACTGGATAGAGGTGCACCACACGAGGCAATGCCTTGCTAATGCCATTGTTCCTGTGCCTGTTCCTGTCCCCATAGTGTGTGCTGATTGCATGGGAGATGCCCTCCCCTCACGTCATCCTTGAGAACTGCCACCCACTCACTCATTAAGTTGACCATCAAATAATCACCCCCTCCTCCCCTCCCTGGTGGCTGTCTAGACGGCACTCTTATTCCATGCTCAACAAGTTGAGAAGGGGAAAAGGGTGTGCATGCTCTCACTGTTAGTAGACCATGTGATCACATGCAACAGATGACACCATGTATTTGTTATTTGTACATATTCATATGGAATGTAAAATGTAAGAATATATATGGTAAGCTTTTGATTTTCATTTTATCATCTCCTATTATTTCTTCTCACTTGATATCTCGTATAGTATTACAAATTTTATAATATATTATACTAATTTGATGGTTGAAATAGCCTCCCCACCCCCCCCCCCCCTCACACACACATAGTCATGTTTATGCATGTACACACACATACACATGCATCCCTTCTGAGACTTCTGGTATTCAGAGGTTTCACTGTATCAAACACTCAGCACTGAAGTAATTACAGTGTCAATGGACAGTTGGCCACTTACAGTAATAGTTCCGTAAATGGTTTTAAATTGTAAACATTTACATTAATCCTAATGTAATTATTTGTTTAAAATTTGAGAAAAAATTGATAGGACAGACATAATTTAATAAATGTATGTATGTATGTATGTATGTATGTATGTATGTATGTATGCATGCATGCATGCACGTACAAACTTATGTATAGTCTGGTTAATAGGGGTATACCTAATATATCAGTTATTGGCTGTGCACATGAGCCTTATCTTTGCTAATGGGCACTCATTAATTAGAATATGATAATAAGTGTTTTTCACTAGTAATTGGTTCAATATCTTATGAATAAATGTGTCTGATTTTATAGGATTTTGATATTGCCGGTGAGTACGATTTAATGATTTCTGATGCTGAGTGTATCCGGATTATCTCTGAAGTCCTCTCTGATCTTAAGCTTGGCAAGTTTGTGATAAAAGTGAGTTACATTGCATTAGAATGTTGGGGGGTATGGGGAAAGTATGCTGTGTTTTGTTGACCAGATAAAGGGACATGTTCTGTTTACTGTGTGCTCGTCAGGTGAACCACCGCAAATTACTGGATGGGATGTTTTCGGCCTGTGGAGTGCCCAAGGAGAAGTTCAGGACTATCTGCTCTGCCGTGGATAAACTGGACAAGGTATTTCTATGGCTCAGTCCTTTCCACTGAGCATGCTCACTAACTAATGCAGCCACTTGCACCAATGACATTCAGGCTTTTCTTCTAGTGGACAACTTGATCCCTAGTCTGAGCTAGAGCCAATAGTGCAAGGCATTTCTTATGATATTTTGGGATGTCCCTAAGCCTAACGTTAACCTCTATTTTAACCCTGGCGCTAGCCCGATAATTCCCCAGGAAACCCTAGGCCAAGCCCTTTAGATGCCCCAGAAAAACGAGAAGCATTCCTGTAGAGGTTTAAGACACTATTGGATGTGTGTGCAAGTACATAACTAGATATATTTATATTCCAAACAAGAAAAAAAAAACCATGTTAGGATGCCTGTAACACAAATCTTCCAGAAGCACGGGGACAAGGAGAAAGGTGGCTATGTGGTTTTAATATTTAGTCCAACAAACAATACTTATCATGTTCACGGATGGTTTTGTATGCACGTCTGTGGTCAACAACATGCCTTAATGATCATGTTTGCACCCTTAGAGGCTGCTGGGTTCAGTCTGTCTAGTAGGTACTGGCCGTGTGAAGTCTAAAGTTTCTCACTTATTCTTTTCTCCATCCCTGAAGGTCGACTGGGAGGAGGTGAAGAAGGAAATGGTGGAGGAGAAGGGACTGGATGTGGCCGTGGCTGATAAGATTGGTGTGTACGTGAAGCTCCATGGCCGTACAGAGCTCTTGGACCAGCTCTGTGCCGACCAGCTTCTCACATCTGCCCCAGATGCTAAAGTGGGGCTGGAGGAAATGACTGTCTTGCTCAAGTATTGCAAGTTGTTTGGCATCCTGGACAACGTGAGTGAGCATGCTCAGAGTGGAGGATATTATTGTGGTGGTGTGAGCATGCGTGATGTTTTAGTGGTTGGTGGTACTTTTAGGTGTCGTTTGACCTCAGTCTTGCTCGTGGCCTGGATTATTACACAGGAGTGATCTATGAGGCCATCCTCGCCAGTGAGTTGTGATCACAACAACAACAACAAATGACAGAAACAAGTCAATTCACAAAATGATGTGGTGATAGAGTGTAATTATAGCAATCACGCCTCCCTTAACATTGGAATAGAGATTGAATGCCCTCCAGCGTTCTTTGAATGTTATACAGTGCTCAGAGTGTCACATTTACAGGTTGACATTTAGTAAGATGAGAAGGAACTGTAGGGGATAGGAACACACCACATTATTGATACTCGTGATGCTAGTGTTATCAATCTGTTTCAGATGATTGTGGACACCAAGGTGCAGAGGTGCCTTCGGTAGGTTCTGTGGCAGCTGGTGGTCGGTATGACGGTCTGGTTGGTATGTTTGACCCCAAGGGTAGAGTGGTGCCCTGTGTGGGCTTCAGCATTGGCATAGAGCGCATCTTCTCCATCTTGGAGGCCCGTGCCAAGATGGCGGGGGAGGAGAAGGTGAAGATGGTGGAGACACAGGTCATGGTGGCCTCGGGACAGAAGGACATGCTGGAGGAGAGGATGCGTGTGTGTGCTCAGCTGTGGGACACTGGGATCAAGGTGAGTAGGGATGAGGTTAATGGTTGGTAGGTGTGATGGGGTTACTGTGTGAGGGGGGGGGGGCAGGCATGGGATATATAGAGATACGACATGTGATGATATAACACATCTCTAACTGGATGATAGAAGAATAGCTTATTTATAAAGATGCGTTGTTATAGAGATAGGGGGAGAGAGACGAAATAGAAGTATTTATTTTGTAGTTTCTTGTTATGTATTGCACAGGCTGAGATTGTGTACAAGAAGAATCCAAAGCTGCTGAACCAGATCCAATATTGTGAGAGAGAGCAAGTCCCATATATAGTAATTGTGGGGCAGGACGAGCGGGAAAAGGGTGGAGTTACTCTCCGCAATGTTGAGACAAGACAACAGGTGAATTAAGTGGTTATATATGTGTGTACTGTAGAGTATGTAGAAAGTTAGGGGGTTTCTAGGAAATTTCCCAAGGGGGGGGGTGAAATAAAGAAAATGAAGTGTATGGGGGGGGGAGGTGGGCAAGCTACCACTCCAATGGAAGTTAAAACTACTAGTTGGCAATTGCAACTCCCAGTGTAATAGCCTGCCAGGGAAATGCTTGGTAATGCCCACCTTTGATGGCTATAGTCACACTGCATAAAAGTAAAGGGGTTTTTTTGTTGTTTTTTTTGCATGTAACTTATTTCTTTAGTTTTAGTTCAGAGAGACTGTGCCACAAATTTAAGCAGACAATACAGTGGGTATTTAATGTCAACATGAACGCAATGGTCCATGAAAGTACCGGAGTTCTTTTTGTAATCTAGTGAATTGTCAATATTTTGAGTTGCTCTTTTCACCTGTGGTGAAGCCATCAGGTCTACAAGTTGTGTTTTTTATCATTGCCCATTTGGTCCTGGAGTCTCAATTGGCCAGTGTACAATCATAAGTCCATGGGATGTGGTTATGGAGGCCGCTGAGTCCATGGGTGACCTCTGTTATCCTTAAAATGGCCACCAGTGGGATTATAGCAGTAAAATCTGCCATTTTTGCCTCCAGTTTACCCTATATAAAGTTTTGGGGGTCAGCCATTTTAGGTGGAGGAGTAACTCTGGGACACCCTGTAGTTTGCAGCTAGTTCCATGAGGATGTTTTCCTCTTGTTGCCCTTTTGTGAGGCATTGCTTTAGCAGATGGCTAATGAATAAACTAATCTAAAAAATAGCTGCAAGTCCAGCCAAGAAATATCTGCTGCTGCTGCAAGGTAACTAAGAATCAATTAGGAAAAAAGGGGAAAGGGAAAGGAGTGGGGGGGGGGAAGGGAAGGGGAAGAGAAAAAAAGAAGGGGGAAAAAGAAAAACCCTGTTGGTGTTGGAACTCTCAACCCCTTGTTTTAAATCTCCATTTTTGGTTGTTTTTTGGTTTTTTGCCTGACGCCCACACAGGAAGGGGTGTAGCCATGTGGGACTCAACCAAAACGTTCATGTGGTCCACAGGAGTCATTTTAAAAGCAGACAGATAGCAATATAGGAGTCTTCATTATCGTGTTCAGCTTTGTCTGGTGAGGACAGACCAGAATATATTCTCCCTCTCTCCCTTCCACATTCCAATTCTCAACTTGCCTTAATGGTTAATCCCTTCATATATATATATAAATTTTAAATTAAAAAAAAAGAAGTTTTTAATTAATATTTTTGCTGTGGCAATGCATCTAATTTAATTACATAGAAGCACTTTATGGTTGATGGAAGTATTGACAGTCGAGTTAGAGTTGTTGAAAAACCAACTTCCCTCTTGCAATACTTCTCATACCACTGCACTATACTTCACTCTCCCCCCCCCCCCCCCCCCCTCAATATTTATTTATTTAAAGCACACACAGAGGGCCACCTTATGAGCACAATCCATTATTATGGGGAGTATGGTTCATTTATCAGTGTTTGAAGGTGAAACTCAACTTTGAGCTTTAATTTTTCCTTAGATCTCCAAGGGAAAAAGTTCAGGGGCCACCTAAAAAATTCCTGCAAGTGGTCCATCTTCTCGTAACAAACACTCACTGGACTAATTTTTCCAATTGAAATAGGATTTAGGTGGAAGATACTGGTATGTACCATTTGTAGACTAGGCTCGTGCATTATCTCGTGTAACTTGGGGTAACAATAGAAACTTTCATGATCATTTTATATGTCGATCCAGGATGTATATTCGTATGTATATAAGTATACAATATATATAGCGTGTATATGTAGTATACATGAAGGCAGTATGTGTATACTATTTTAACAAACTTATAACATTTTGTTTGCCTTTTTATAACAATCATGAGATAGTGAAACAATATTGCTTTACTTTTGGTATTCTCCTGATGATTAGTGGATCCTCTCCACTCTGAAGGATTGATCACTTGTGGTCATTATGATGTGTCCTGATGGGCAAGGTGTCCCCTTTGTGCATGCTGTGAAACACTGAGCTTTGTATGTTTGTGTACATCTCTAGGCTAGACTAAAGTGTGGTCTAGGATACTCCATGGTGGCTTATGTCAGAGCTATGCATGGTTATGGCTGAAGTTAGGGCCAGGATAGGAAGGGGTGAAGCTAGGGCTTGGATATCTCCCATGATGGCGACCTAGGGCACAACAAGGGCTAAAGCTCAGAACTGAAGTTGGTGCCAGAGCAATCAATGGCTTGATAAAAGTAAGGCAAACTTGTTTGGTTATAAGAACGGCTTTATAGCTGGAGGCTGTGACTTTATATGCAGAGAAATTGCGCAGTTGATGCTGTCTGGGTGTGTTAGCTGAGGGTGAACGAGTATTGTTCTCTCCTGAGTCATCCCTTCCCTCTTCTCTACTACTCCAGCTGCTGCAAGCCACAGTGGCAACAGCTGCACAAAACATGTTCTCTTACAACGTGTAAATTACAAGGAAATTGTAGAACAACAAACAATTTAATTACCTACTAAAGGCTATCAATTGGGTGGTAGTAATGGATATAATCTTGCCTATAGGTTGATACTTGTAAAATATCACATAACCAAATCCAGTCTAATTAGGAACTGTGTGTTATGCCAAACAGGTTGTTCCTAATTATCTGCAGGTTGCAACCAGCATATCTATGTGTTCATGGATGTACATGTAAATACATTAGTTTATAAGGAAGGTTGGTGGGTCTTTTGTGCTTGAATCATCCTTATTTCATATGATTTAATCAATTATCGTGTTCATTTTTAAAATATGTATTCATCTTTTCTTGTGTTTATGTATTGCAGGAATTCTTCAAGTATGAGGATCTGACCTCTGAACTCAACAAACGCCTGTCTATCTAATATAGTTCCAATGAGCATATGTAGAACAGAATTCAGATATTGTATTTTCAATAAATGGGATTACTATACCAACTGCTTTTAATTGGGCTGCTCAACCTCCTGGACTTCCGATTATAAATTAGTATTACAACCACTACCATCACTACTCTTACTACTAAATATATAAGCACATGTGGGAGGCTATGGACCTTGTACAATTCCACTAATACTTGTGTCACCAAATGAGAATATACTAAACAAACGCCTTATTAATTAGATAACTACCGAGGGTTGTCTGTCGTTATAGTTCAGTATTGCCATTTGGCCCTGAATCCTCTTGAAGTCCAGAGTTTTCTGGATGGACCTCTGAACTAAATCTGTTTGAGATGTTATTGAGATATGAATTATCAAAACAAGCTTGAAATGTATCAAGCATAACCCGCTCACTGTGTATGCTGGATGTGTGAGTTATACGAGCACATTTTTTAAATGCATACAAAAATGTAATTCCCATGTTTTGCGTATCTGAGGAAGTGTCAGAAGAACAACAACTAAGTAACTTGGAGCCTGTGGAGCTCCCGGGTAAAATAGTTGAAAATGCTTAAGAAAATGATGAAAAGAAGATTGACTTCATACTAATGCCAAATAGATGTCATGGAAGAGTAAAAAAGGGGGTGTGATGGGAAAGAGTCGTATATATATATATTTGTAATAAAATGTTTTTAGGAGAGAGAAAAAAATTGAGATATAGGGCTTCCCAAAAAAAATATAGAACCGAAAAGATCATTACCTACCTAAGAAATATTAAAACAAGACAAGAACACTCAATTATTAAGTACCTTATTCTACATCCCTAATTCTCTAACTCCAGACTTTACAACTTGATTATTATTTTTTTAATCCTAGTAAGCATGCTGAGGGACTGCCTATTTTGTTTCTATGTTATTTAAGTCTCCCTTTGTGTGTGTGTGTGGGGGGGGGGGGGGGGTTCTGATATAGAATTAGGCACAATAATTGAATGTTCATGCCTTGTTTCAATACTTCTTGGGTAGGTAATGATCTTTTTTTTTTTGGTTTCTTTTTTTTGGGGGGGGGGGGGGGGGAACCCCTAAACTTTTTTTTATTTTTTTTTTTTTTACCATTTATTTATAAATGTTTTTATCGCTAGTTTCTGTACCTTTTTTCAAAGTAAATCTCCTTTTGGGGGGGGGGGGGGGGGATCTTTGCAATATTGTAAAGGGAAGTGTTCACTATATATGATATTAGCATTTCTTTTTCTTTCTTTAATTTTTTAACTAGAAGACATTTAATTTGGAGTCAGTCATTAATTTAGGGATGTAGAATTGAGCACATAATTGATCACAGGTTTTCAAAAATGATTTCAAGAATCAGTAGTCGCAGACGGCTGTTGAGTAATGCTCATTTAAAAGCATTCAATTCACCAATTAATTTATCAATGTCTGCAAACTGAAATTTGGTATATTTGGGCATGCATTTCAACTACATGTGGTATCCATAACAGGAATATATCTTCATTGTAGGAGTTATGTATAATACAAATTAATGCATGCAATTATTTGCACTATATAAAAAGGAATTGAACTGAATGTATGAAGTCTTGCCTGAATAGAATTCACTTCACTGGAGCAGTGGGGAAAATAATTCACTTTTCCCAGTCACCCATGCAAGTACTGAGCAGGCCCAACCATGCTTAACTTCTGTCAGAGCCACAGAGACTACTCCCAGTGACTCTGCCTGTGACAAGGCATGGAACAAGTAAAGAAGGACATCAAAAAGTTAATAATAAGAAAGAGAGTATAGAAATGAATAAGAAGAATGATTGAATAAAGAAAGATGATAAGTTAATTAAGATAGCTAATTGTGATAATGTGGGTTACATGGGTTTCCAGTGAAGGAAATTGATTATAAGAACATAGACAAGGAAGTAATTACAATGAACAAACAGCCCGCCAGGCAGAGGCGCCAGAGCAGGGGCCAGAATGGCCAGACTATAAAAAGACACAACTAAACTGTTATTATTGTTAGTCTCTATGTTATAAGTAATTGAGAGTATCACAGTGTATATTGAATATTTGAAAGATCATTGTTGGTTGCTGGTACAGAGAGTCTCTGACCAGCATTTAATTCTATCTATCGTAACCACAGTTAGGTAGCCTTAGCTTATTTACAGTGGTAGAATTGTTTATAGGTTAGGGAGCAGGGCAGCTATCCTAGCTTGCAGAATAATATAGCTGAAGCTAGGGCAGCTGCTCACAACTTCCAAAAGAAATTTGAATCAAAATTAGTGTTGACAGTAATTTATACACTGACACACACACAAGGTGAAAACAAAACAAGCAATTCGCTTACAATAACAACAAAAAAACAACTGAAAATGACAGGGGAGACCAGACCACAATTATCCATAAATTACCTGTGGGTGGAGGGAAGATTCATTCTCACATAATCTGTGCAAGAGATAATCAGTGCAAGAGATAATCAGGTGTCCCACAAGAAATCTCTACTTTTCCCTCTCCCCCTTTCTTCTCTCCTTATACATAAATATCTTTGAACACAGCAAAATAACTTTTGTGGCTTCTCTTTCCTTTAAGAAGTACAAACCCCCCCCCCCCCCCCCCCCCAAAGACATCACAAAACCCTGCTAACTCTTTGTCACTGTAAGCTTTACTTGACCACAAACACCCAACCTCTTCATTTAAAAGAAACCAGCAATTGCCAGGCAAGAGTGGACCTGACCACAACTATGCATAAGTGACCTGTGGGTAAAGGTAAAATCCATTCTCACACAATCCTTGCAAGGGAAAATCAGATCTCCATATGATTATGCTTCAGCAATGAACTGCATTTTATCACACAAAATAATTTTCCTTCCCTTCTCTCTCTCTCTCTTCTAACAAATATATATCTTTGAACACAGAAAAATAACCATTGATGACTAGACCATCGGAAAACAGGTTGTATGTTATACAGATCTTCCTGAGGATCCATGCTGTCATGACAATCCCATGGCATAAGAAAATCAAATCAATCAAGATCTATGCCTGTGTGTGTGTGTGTGTGTGTGTGTGCGCGCGCGCGCGTGTGTGTGTGTGTGTGTGTGTGTGTGTGTGCGTGCACGTGAGAGAGAGACAGACAGAGAGAAAGAACTATTTTCAAGAAATAAACTTGTATATAAAAACAGCAATGAAGTAAGTGTACATATACTGTCTATATTTCTAGTTGTCTGTTCAGAGAGGATCAGAGGCAAGGTAGGAGTGCTCCCCAAGAATCTGCTCCACAGGAGACTTGAGGGGGCTCTCGGGCGGGGAGACGGACAGAGGAATGAAAAGTTGCTCCTGCAATACTGTACTGGAATCAGCAGGTGGTGCAGTCTGTGGTGTTGAGATGAGGAGGGGTTGTGGACGACCAGTTGGTGTGGCATGTGCACTGCCAGAAGTGCTGCCACTGTTGAGTGGAGAGCCTTGGGGAATGATACATCCAGTGGAGAGAGAGCTCACACCATGACTGTCTCCCCCACCACTCACATCAATCACACTCACACCAGCATTGCCCAACCTTGCCTGCCCTCCCACACCATCTCCACCAGTGCTGCTCCCACTAGCAAGACTACGATGGGCTGGTGAGACAACCTGAGCAGAGGAAGCCCTTGGGTTCTGTTTGCCAGTGTTCTGTGCAGTTGGAAGGCAGTAGCCACCACTGTCTTTCAATGGCGGACAATTTGTAAAATAAGAGGAAGGAGAAACTTTTGATAGCATTGGTGTGGAGTTCTTCATTAATGGCGTCTTTGGAGTGGACATGGATGGAGGAACCTTCACTAATGGTGGCGTCTTCAGAATAGATGAGGGTGAAGAATGCTTGGTTGCTGTTGGCTTCATAGCAGATATGGATGGGTTACCTTTCATTGGAATTGGAGGAGTTTTCCAAACAGACGATGACAGAGAAGGCTTGGCTATCAGTGTCTTCGGCTTCAGAATGGATGTGGACGGAGAATGCTTTGTTACCTGTGGCTTCACTGTGGATCCCTTCATTGAAGGTGATTTTGTAGCAGATACAGACAGAGAATCCTTTGAAACTGGCGATTTCATAATGGTTGTAGATGAAGACATCTTTGTTACCGGTGGTCCGATGAAGGATATGGACTGAGGAGTGTTGGCCATAAGAGTTGAGTATGAAATGTTGATATCCACAGGTGCAGACATTGAGGATGCCAATTTGTTGGCACGGTTATCTTGCTTATTCAGGCCAGAATTGTTTAGTGAACTTTCTTTAGACTTGGCAGTGGAAGCCATCTGGCCCACATAGGAGTTCAGCTTGGTCGATGAAGGACGGGCTGTAATGGGAGAAGCGTTCTTTTCGCCAAGTCCACCTGTTTTACTGGAACTGCACACAATGGAAGCTGTCATACCACCACCACTGCCTGCCTTCACAGAACTACCCATCATTGAAGGTGTTGTCTGGATAGGTGTGAGCCTTACAGATGGTGCAAGGTTCAAGGAAGACTTGGTCCCACTGATAGTGCTGTAAACTACAGAAGGTTTCTCTGCAGTAGAAAAAATAAATTTTTGTTTCTTAGTGGACAGTGTCTTCTTAACACCAATGTCCCCACTGCTGGCAGGGTTACCTCCAACAGCAGATAACAACTGGCCACTTTGAGCACTGTCTTTCCTCTGAGTTGAGTTGGAGACAAAAGTTCCTGGAATCCTAATGCTATTCTTATGTAGCTGGGTTCTGATCAGTTCTGAGACACTAGTCAGGGAGTCAGGAGACAGGACCATAGATAGTGTATCTGAATTCTTGGATGCTGTGTTAGCAGGGTGGATAATGATGTTGGTAGACCTCGAAGCAGTCGTCTGTGCTTCTGGTTCTGCTTTGGCCGTGAGTTTGGAAGCAGGAGTGGAACTCATGTTAAGCACTGTCCTGAGAGAGACAGGTGAGGGGGAAGAGGTTGGCTTCACGATGACCCCTGGGGAAGACGACCCTATATTACTCTGGCCCTTGCTTGTAGCAACTTGCTTTAGCAAAGAGGTAGACAAACTTTTGGCTATCAATTTAGAATTAGAAGGGGACAGTTTTTTCTTACTGTTTGCAGTTAGAATGCCAGACCTTGAGGGACCGCTACAGGCACTAGTACTAATCAGCTTTTCATTCTTCTGGCCAGAATGCTTCTGAGCTTCATCCATTTTTTTGGTGCCAGGGAACTTGCAATCTACTGTAGTTGCAATTTTGGGAAGAGACCCCGAGCTCTGTGCACCCTGGGCTAAGGAAATATCCTTTGGATGGGTTCCTTTCTGTTGACTTTGTGATAATACCAACGCTTTTGTTGATGAGGTGATCTGAGGTGTGGGATCCTTCACTACAGGTTTGTTCTTCAATGGAGCAGCAGCTACACAGAGACAACAGAGACATAGCCATCAAGGAAGGGTAATGGAGGGTTATACCAGTGATTCTCACCTTTTTTTGGCCTGTTATGTAGCGAATGCATGAGAGGGGAGGGAGAAAGGGGGTGTTGAGAGAGTGCGACATTTAAAAATGTCAGATGTGTATATATAATTATTATATGTAGGGCTTACGCTGCAGTGGTGAAGCGCTTGTGAACAAACTCAGACGTCTTGTAGAGAATGCTACAGCACAATCATAAGCAAAAAGAAAAATAGTGATAAAAGCAACGCACATATATACACACATGCTATATGCTACAGCATTGCACCCCCTGAAAAATCCAGTGCTCACTTTGCCAAAAGTTTCTCCTTGATATGGAGTTCTGTATATATGACCAGACCACATCATGTAATACTTATATAACTTCTCATTGGACAAAATCAACGAGAAAAAAAAAAAAAAAAAAAAAAAAAAAAAAAAAAAATTAAAACCCCAAAAAATCAATAAAAACAACAATAAAAAAAACACCAAAAAATAGTACAATAACTGGAAGCCATCAGAGGAAGAGGATTCCACATTCCTACATGAGCTTGTTGTATAAGGCTCCACATCTGCCTTTATGTGAGCTACAGTTAATGTGGTTGCAACATTAGTTGACCAGGTCATGTGGTGCATTGGAACAATTCTTATCTCTGAAGTGACATTAGCCATGTCCTTGAACCTATATTGATGAGATGACAGATAATATGATCAATCTTATTCTGGACAAGTTGTGTATGCACGCCAAGTTGAGATGCAAGGGTTTGAGATTTTCTTGAGAAAATATACTCACAGAATTGTTAAGTCCCAATGGAGCCATTATAGAAAGGTGTTTGTAAACCTTTACCAGTTTAAAAAATAATAATAATTTTTTTTATCACTATAGTGTAATTTTTTCTGGATATAAAGCGTGTTATCCTCAGCTGCATGTGAAGACAGATTATATTTCTGCAAGGGCATTTTTTAAAAAATGGTTGAACCTCTACTGCCCCACCTCCTACCCAACAGTGGCCAAAGTACCACCATGGGTTGGTCTCTAACATTTTGCATGTAATTTTTGTTGTTGTTATTGGTGGAAATGCTGAGACCATCTGTGGGTATACAGTTATGTAGGGAGCCAGCTGCAATCCTAATGGTGGCATCCCCTAAAGGTTAAAGGTTGACAACATAGCACAAATAATGAAATAGATAAAATAAACTAAGCAAAGAAACTTTCTTTTACGAAATTCAGACAATCCGCTTTTTTTTTAAAATTAGCTTTTTACCACTTTTTGGCAGTCAGTTTCATTTCACTAAGTTAATTAATCGTGGAAGTTTATTGGGAAATTTAGAATCTTCTGCTGCATTAAAAAAAAAATTAAATGAGGACCTATGGCATGCAAGTTAGGTGTGGGAGAAGACAGAGATGTATCTTATTAATATGAAGCTCGTTCTTTCTCCCTCTCTTTCCCCTCCTCTCTCTCTCTCTCTCTCTCTCTGTGTGTGTGTGTGTGTGTGTGTGTGTGTGTGTGTGTGTGTGTGTGTGTGTGTGTGTGTGTGTGTGTGTGTGTGCGCATGGCACGGCATCTTTTGAGGTGAAAATCACAGGATATGTTTGACCTGGGGCATGTTGTGGAGGCATTAAAACTGTAAAAAAAGTTCAGAATCCAGATCTGGGCTCCTTTTCCCTCTACTTTCCCATAGCTATGTAGCAAACTTGACTTTAGTAGGTAGAATCTAACTATGGGGGATTTAAGCCCTAAAAATATCCACTTTTTCACTTTTCCGTGATTTTCAAGGCATCTGCTGGATTTAGAAAGCACTATATTATTATATGTGCACTCCACCCCCCCCCCCCCCCTCCCCCCCGTGCCTTATAATGCTGGTAATGGACGGTTTTTGAAATTGGCGATCAATCAGACTGTTCCTTGTTCTTCTCTTCTCTGGGGGTATGCTGCGTTGCTCTCACTCACTGCTGGTGGATGGACAACAACAACACAGCATATCTACTTAATTTTTTTTTAATTTGAAAGGGGAGGTTTTAATATAGCCTGGCACCAATGAAAATCAGGTCTGCTTAGTTAATCCAAATCCTTTCAGCCATTGTGTTAATACTGTTACTATACATATATTATAGATGTACACATATATACATACAACACCAACCCACAGATGGGCAGGCTTGATCAATTTTACAACCATGCACTGTACATGTCCCTGTCACATGATCACACAGCAATAATACACAACCTACCCCTTCTGCATCCAACCCCTGGGCCAGAGTGGCTTGATGCGCTCCTCTAAAAAACTCTAAATAACGAAATACAATATATATATAATATTCATATAGATATGCATGAAAACTTAATATTCTTCAATTTGGCATACATCTCGATTCTCCTAATAATTGAAAACAATTCCACCAGATAGTTTGTAGTTGGTGGCACTCCAAGGTTATAAGAACAGTTTTCCTTTTATCAACTTACATTAATGATCTCTTCTCCATTTCCCTTGCTGCATTTCTCGACGCACACCACATTCACAGCTGCACCCAACAGCTTTCTGAAGGAACACATGGTAAGTATGAATCACTAACTGATACAATCTGAATTTAAAAGGAATGCACTTGATATTAGGGCAAACATGATTTGCTCAGTCAAAGCAACTGCACACAACAAACCAAAATGGCAGCATGAGCTGTATAGTGGACTCAAGTCTAAATAGGAAATTACTACACAGTGTGTCCTGTTGCCAGGCAACAGGACACTCATGTGACTAGGAGAGAACATCCGAACAAGCAAAGTTCAATCCCACGTCAAACTGTGGCACTTTGGAGTTATGTCATAAAAAATGTCCATTCTCTGCTGTCCCTGTTAACTTCTATTAAAACTGAAATTGCATTTCTGAGTGACTTAAAAAACCATTGAACAAAACAACAAAACTATTTGCAGTTTCAATAATGTACAATTGGTGAAAAATAAAGGATAGGCATTACAGAGAGATGCAGGCCCTTTTCATTTCAAGTAAGGGCACAAGCATATCTACTCATGCACTACCTATTGATTACAGGGGGAAAACATGGGGGGGGGGGGAAGCAAAAAAGAAAAATGATTTTAAAAAAATTGAAAAAAACAACAACAAAAAACAACAAACAAACCACACAAAACAACAAAAACAATTTTAAAAAAAGAAGAAAACAAAAACGAAAAAGAAAAAAAAAGAACAATAAAATCTAATTTTGTACACCCATTACCCAATGTTCAACCTCTCCAAATGCCACTTCAACCATGTGATGCATACCTGAGATCCTCAGTCCACTTGAACCTCTTCCTGGGTGGTGGCCTCTTGACCTTGTCCTGCAGGCTGCTAGGAGGCACACTTGCCCCACTGTTCACAGTTGTGTCGTCAAAGACATCCTCCATACGGCTGTCCTCATCTGTGTGCTCTACAACCTGTGGTATACAGGACATACATGTCTAACACTCCCACAACTAGCAGCTGTCAGTTCACATGTGATTAGAGGCTCTAACAGCACATGTACATGAAATAATGTATGGGTATCCCACTCCAACACATCTACTATTGTATGTCACCAAAAATTCTCAGGCCTCAATGATATCAAAGATGATTGATTCATTGCAAGACTGCACATTTAAAATTACCAAGTGTGTGTGTGTGTGTGTGTGTGTGTGTGTGTGTGTGTGTGTGTGTGTGTGTGTGTGTGTGTGTGTGTGTGTGTGTGTGTGTGGTTGCATAAGTTAAGACGGTGAATTAGTTCTCAAGCCAAGTACACTAACAGACACAATCAAAAGGGAAACCTTGTACTGCTGTGTATAGCAGATTGACCACCTATCCAAGTAAATGCATGGTCAGCCTATAGACCAAAAACAACCAGTCATGCAAATTCTAGAATAAACAATAGATATGCCATAGTTGAGAAGCCACCAATAAATACTAGATAAACCAATGGAATGTCTACGACTCATCACTGCGCCTGTTGAACGCTGTGTAACATACAGTCACACACTCATCATCTCCAATTAAGTTTCACTGACTTCAAGGCCGATCACTGCATCAGCTCCTAGATGTGAGACAGAACTGTGCATTAGCCTGGAGTGGGTTCACAACCCATCACGTGTGTTTTTGCAGATATTTCTCTGGCTCAATTGATTACGTAATGTGAATAGATATTCAAGTCAATGTTTGTTCAGAACATATTCAGGCAGCATATCTCACAGTGAATGTGTCAATGCCAAACTGTTTCCAAGGGGATCTTCATAGATCAGTGCATGGGCTGGGACTAGGACTAGCTCAGCACCAGCAGAGGAAGTACTTCCTCTGCAAAGGATTGGATTGGAATCATTCATAAGTCCTTGAGAAGTGTGACTTAGATTTCAATATTATATCCTTTCAAACATGAATAAATAATTTATTACTTCTCTTGTTTGATAGCAAGATTGGTAAAGGGTGTTCAACAACCTCCACCTCCTTCAACCACACCTTGCTTATAGTTCAAGAGCATATTACCTTTTCTGTTGATGATTGACAACTGATGGACTCTGCCCTAGCCTTGACCTCACTTTCAAAGGCTGCCAACTGCTCTGGCATCACTGCATCTATAGCTGTCCGTCCACACACAAAGGAAGGAGTTTACAAGAAATGAGTTTACTAGGAATGAGTTTATAGGAGTGAGTTTACTGCGAGCATGAAATCTGATTATTATTACATTTAGTTTACCATTTTTCAGTTCCCGAATACATTTTTCAAGTTGAACTTCCTGTGAATACACACACACACACAAACAGATTACACAAGCATCCTATAACATGAAATGTTTGTGCATCAAAATCATAAGTATTCACGGAGTCCTAAACAGATGCATCAATTAGATGACATAATTTTTGCTGTAGTGAATTTTTAAAAATAAATACGCACTATTATTCACACAGAGTCCGAAACAAATGCATCAACTAGATGGTATGATTTTTCAGTAGCACCATTTCCCCCCTAACCTTCACTATTATTTACAATCTTGCACAAACTACTTCAAAAGTCTAAGTCTTAGCCTTGTGCTGAAGATAACAAGTCAACAAGCACAAGGAGCTGAAACACAAAGTTAAGGAAGTGGGCTTCAATTGGATTCAGATGTATTGAACATTTCAGTGGTTTCTATGTTGAGTGGTATTAGGAGTTCAGACATTTCCAAGCGGAAAAAGCAGAAGAAAAGAAACACACAAGGTGAAATAAAATCTCGATTTGGATACCTGCTAGCCCTAGCCAATATTCAAATGGGATATTGGGAGCTCTTTATGGCATCATTTTTTTTTCCTCAATGCTTTGAAATATAGAAAACCTGAAAACTGATTAATCAGTCAAGATGATTATCAGTCCACAAAGGTAGTGTGCATTAGGCTTAGCATTATGTCACTGTGGACGAAAGAAAAAGGTTGCACACTGGATATATATATATGCTTTAAAGCAAATCCAGAGCAAACAGTAATAATACTAAAGGAACCCTGTGGGGCAGGCAAGGAAAACAACTGTAAGCTTAGCTCAGCCTATCTGCATAAACTTAAGCATTCATTTTCTGCACTAACCAGCTAGAATAAGGCAAAAAAAAATTCTCCATCTAAAATAATTTATGAGTGGAATAAACAGGCCGAAATGTGGGTGGGGCTCATTACATTCAGTGAAAAAGCATGGCTATGGGGCCCCAAATCAAAAATATGCAGCTAAATTCTTTTCTTCAACCCTCCCCATATCCAAGAAACAACACAGAGAAAATAAAAAGCCCTCTGGAGATGATGTGAAAAAAAATCATAGTTGGAAATAAATTCCATGGCTGGAGAAATCCCTATCACACTATCAGACTAGCCAATTTTGTTCGTACAGATAAGAATGAGGTTAATTACAGCATTTTCAAGGGAAATATACCTCAGGTCGGTCAGGAAAGAGTTACAGGCAGTGGGAGATTTTACAGACCAAATTTCTGTACTAATTTTGTAAATTTTTTTTTCACTGTTTGGCATAATTTGCAAGTAAATAGCTAGCTAGCTGAGTTCTCAGAAAAAAGTTCATATATAGTTCCTGGATTATTGTTTTATTATTATCAAGTTAGCTATTGCTCATTGTTTTGCTTATACCAACAACTGGGTCCATCCCAAGGGAATTCCTGAGAGCACCCCAGGTAAACTGAAAATGAATATATATATATATATATATATATATATATATATAGGCAACAAAATAAGAATTTGCATAAAAAGCTTTGCCACACAAATGAAAATACGAGATTCAAAAAATTTGGCACTGATTTCTCAGATGGCAATGATTTTGCATCCCCCCCTTTGTGTGTGTGTGTGTGTGTGTGTGTGTGTGTGTGTGTGTGTGTGTGTGTGTGTGTGTGTGTGTGTGTGTGTGATCCAGCATATAAATTTCTGTCAGAACAGTTTAACTTCAATTAAAATACTTAGTAAGATAAGAAACATGGGGCCTGCTCAGTACTTGGATGGGTAACTGCCTGGGGACAGCAGATGTTGTAGTGTAGAGGTTTCCCTTTTCAAATTTCCCCCCTTTCTTTTTCATTTTATTTTTCTTTTTGCAAAATGAATGATTTTGATGACATTTAAAAAAGGTTAATTTTTTTTTTTCAATTTTAGGGATTTCATCGAAGCACAAGTGTTATAGGGGAATAAGATGTTGTTAATTAGTTTCTACAACCTCTCTCTTTCGTTGGTCCTGCTTCATCCTCTTCACAAGGGTTGCCTTAGAAATACCCATCTTATAAGCCAGGTATTCATATATACCCTGCCAATATATAATGGGAGATTAATACAAGTAAGTGTACATACAAATAATAAAATACAAACTCACGGCTCTCTTTCTCACGGAGAGGTTTTGACAGCTCATATGAATACTACAAGCATAAGATATGTGATAAAGGATTACACACCATGAACCTCTGGTTTAGAGAGAGAGAGAGAGAGAGGAAAAAAGTGCTAACCTGACGATGTGTTTGTCATATCCGATTCTGGCTTTATTTGAGAGTTTTCCATCAGCCCCTTGGTCTTTCACTATTAGCTGGAGTGGAATAGGATAGTATGGACATGTGGCACTAGATATAGCAATGGAAGGGAGAAACTCCCCCAGTAAAATAGAAATTTCAAGAAAGAAAAACAGAGAGAGTGGAGGGAAGAATTGTGCCTAACATTACTGCGAACGCACACACACACACCTTCTTTTCTCTCTCTCTGAACAACCTTCAGTAACATCTACCATTATGTCTGGAGAGCAAGTCAAGCTTACCTGTAGCAATTCCATGACCTTATCCTGAACCACAGATGGAAGTTCTGTAGGCAGCACAGGTGGCTCCTTGGTCACTTGTGTCGACTGTGTCTTGACGGTAAATTCTGCGCCACTGAGGTTACTGGGAGGCTTATTGGACGAGACGTCCACCACAGGCACCACAGTCGAAATACCAAAATCACAGGAGGATTGAGACTCAGAAATCTTGCTCTTCTTGGGGGAGTGGCTCTCCAACAAACTGGTGCTCACACTCGGCCCATTGCTAGGAGGCACAGCATTTGCCCCCAACTTTATCTTCTTCAAAGGTGGAGTTGCACTGGGTGATGCCTTGTCGCCCGGCAAAACCAGCACTCCTGTTGCCACCCGTTTAGTTGCCTGCAGCTTCTTCATGGTGGAGCCTGCTCCACTTTTCTGCAATGCAACATGTTGTTTGGCTTTCTTTAGTTTTTGGCTGTAAACATAAATAACATTTCATTCAATAAGGATATTGGGTGGCAGGGGGAGGGAAGAGAGATGATGAACAAATCCTGTTGCGACACACACACTCTGAAAGTAGCACGATTCTTGGTGAGAAATAGCATCATATATTATTTCAATGTTGCCTACCTGGCAAGAATGGCCTGCGATGTTGGAAAGCCTGGACGTTGTTTGATCTGAGGAGTTTTCTTGGGCTTCTTACCAGTCAGGATGTCAAGGTTCCTATCCCAGGAGGTAACATTGCCAAATACACATTTTTATAATACTACAGGAATAAACTTCAAACTCAGTGCAGCACTCGATTTCCTACCTATGCACCTCTATCGTTACCCTTTCATTAAGGCGTCCATTTCATGCATTCATTCATTCCAGCAATCCACCCACTGAACTATCACTACTCATGAAACTTTGCAATCCACACAATTTTTCAACCACTCAGCCACATTCACCTGCCAAATCACCAAATCACACCCACCTGCCCATCCACCCAGCCACACCTGCCCATCCACCCACCCACACACCTGCCTATCCACCCACCCAGCCACACACACCCACCTGCCTATCCACCCACCCAGCCACACACACACCCACCTGCCTACCAACCTGCCTATCCACCCACCCAGCCACACACACACACACCCACCTGCCTATCCACCCACCCAGCCACACACACACACCCACCTGCCTATCCACCCACCCAGCCACACACACACACCCTATCAACATACCCGTCAACAAGGTCCTCTGCTGGTTTGAATTCAAGACTGCCCGTGTTGATATAGAATCCTCCAAACCTGGTGTCCAGTCGGTGTGGCACGAAATTCTCGTACTGATAACACATTAAAAAAAAAAAGAAAAGATAAGAAAAAGCAACAAATGAACCAATAAAAATAATTATAAAAAATGCAAGGTAAAATAAAGAAGGAAAACACAAACCTTGAAATTTCATAGAATGCAAAATATAATAGCAGTGGGAATTAAAATGAACTCAACGATCAATATCAGCTTCAAAATATTTATCAGTTAGAGAAAGCAAAAGGAATGTTCCTTTTAGGTTTGCAGGCAAGCTTTACTTTGGATGAACACACTTGTACCAATTGAATGGAAGGTAATTTGGAATATGGTTTGTTTGAGATGCACTGGGAGTGGAAGTTGGGATGAGCAGAATTTTAGCCATAAAAATAATAAAATAAATGAATTAAAAAAATTAATAAATTAATAAATAAACCAATTTACAAAAAAAAAAAAAAAAAAAAAAAAAAAAAAAAAAAAAAAAAAAAAAAAAACTTGATGGGAGGTTGGTCAAACTAACATTTTGCAGATCTTCTTTGATTAGATATTTCATAGCTTCTGGAATCTTTTTTATTTCATAAAAAATATGAAGAAAGTGTAAGACGTTTTTTCAGGGTCAGCCTAACACTTCTGAAGCAATCTGAAGTCCTCTAGACAATAAGGCTGAAGTGGATTGGTTAAGTAAATGATTGGCGTGAACATGACTTAAGCCTGATTCACAATATGAAAATGGGTCAGTGTTTTGTTCTCTCGTCACCTACAGTCATAACGTCAATTTGTGAATATCATCTATCACCCTCAGTTTTGTCAAATGAAACCAAATGCTACGTGATGTTGGAAATAGACCCTGGTTCTAATCCAGCGTTTGGTCCAGTGCATTTGACTGATCAGATGTTCCAAACATGCAATGCCTCAGAAGTAATTGTTTCTGAAACTCTGCCTAGTTTTCAACTTGAAAATGAAATTGTCTTTTCCTTCAGAAGTATTTGTACCAAAATTAAACAAACATGGCCAGAACATTAATTTCGCCACTCATGAACCAACCATATGCTAGAACATAGTCATTGACTCAGGTTTAAAATACCCGATCATTATTTTCACGATTGTATTTCTATGTCTGTCCATCTCTCTTTTCATCTGTTCATGGTAAAGGGTCAACAAAAACCCTCCATTTTAAAAATTTTTATATATATTTTTTAATGACAATAGGAGAGAGAGAGAAAAAAAGGTTTGTGACTTACCACCAAGAAAAGTAATGAAGGAACTATGAAGACAATTATTTCACTAGAGTGAAATAATTATCATGGAATAATTACTGTTACTGTTGAATAATTACAGTGGAATAATTACTGTGGTGAATCTACAAAGTAGCAAAAGGGGAAGCTTTGTACAAATTTCAGGGAGCCTGGGATGAGCTAGCACCTAGCTGGATATATTCTGCTGAACAATAAATTTTCTGAAAGTTTAGCATAAAATTTTATATAAAAATTTTTTTCTTCTTCAAATCATCCACATCAAGCAACTATGGAATAACTTATCTCAAGAAGCTATAGAAATTCAACTACTTTTAAGCGTTAGATTGCTACTTTATTTTTATTATAATAACTAGTAATAATTAGTAATAACTAGGGTACCTTAACATTAGAAATTGTTATTTGCGTAACTTTGAATTATTCATAAATTATTTTATAAAAAATATAGGGGTTTCATTGGGCTAAAAACATTGAATTGTGAACGGAGCAGATGGGAAGAGACATTAAATGATGAAACAGAGACAAAAAGAAATGGTGAGCAATCGTGAGGTAACATTATATTGTGAACCAGCCTTAAATGAGTATAACAAAAAGAAAAACAAAAGAAAAAAAAAACAGCCAAAAAGAAGAAAAAAAAATTCTATTTAAACCAAAAAAAAAGAAAAAAAAAAAGAAAAAAAAAAGAAAAAAAAAAAAGAAAAAAAAAAATACAATAAAAACCAAAAAAAAAACCAAAAAAAAAGCCAAAAAAAAAAATGCAATAAAAAAAAAAAAAAAAATGCAATAAAAAAAAAAAAAAAAAAAAAGAAAGAAAGAAAAAACCAAGAACAAAAAAGACAACAAAAAGTAAAATTAAAAAAAACCAAAAAAAAAAAAAAACAATACACACAAAACAAACAAATACACATTGGGGAAATCCACTTTCAGACATCACAGTACTTATTTTCGGGAATTTTGTGAAAAAATATGAAGTAAGTGTACAGTGTTTCTTCAGGATCAGTCAAATACCACTTTTTTTATTATTTATTATTATTATTTTTTTACAATTCTGGTGGAAATCTAGTTGAAATGTATTAGTATTTGTTAAGGTGTGGGTTGTAGCTTTTTGAAGCAGTCTGAAGTCCCCTAGACAATGAAGCTGCAGTGGATTGGCTGATAAGTGAGAGTGGCATGAACATGACTTTGTAAGGATAAAAATTTAAAAAAAAGAAATAAAAAGAAATAAGAAAACAAACAAATAAAACAAAACAGATTAAATTGAGAAACAAAGAAGCAAAAAAAAAAAAAAAAAAAGCAACAACAAAAATTTTTTAAAATTAAAAAAAAAAAAAAAAAAAAAAAAAACAAGAAAAAAGAGAGCTCAAAACAAAAAAGAGATAAAGGTCATCAGACATCATGGTACAAACTCATCGATGACAGAAAGGTGATACAGAAGTGACTATGTACCAATACATAGTTAGTGCAAGTCAATCAATAATGGACGAGTTGACACTACAATTCCAATCTTCAGAATTCATAAACCACACAAATCAGAACATCGGGAAGGGGGAAGGAAGAAATCAAAGATATCATTACACCAAACTCATTTAGGGTCAATGAAATACCTAGCTACATATAGCATAGTCCATATAATGGAATCGATAATTTCTTTCTATATTGCATAAACCCGTAACCTTTGAGCTTGGTCAGGTCAGAGGTGGAGCTCTGATGCATAGCAATAGTGAAGTTTTCTGTTCGTAATTTGATGTTACTCAGGAAAGTGGAAGTTGCTTATCGGAGCTGCTATTTTAAGTGACTTTCTCATGCAAAAGCAGTATTTTATTGTTGTTGTTGCATAGTGGTACTATCAGAAAAAGACAAATGTATACACATACCGGTTCTTCATCATCCACAAATGAGTCTGTCAGGTCATAGCCAGACCCTCTGTCTATTAAGTCCTGTTGAAAAGAAAGAAAATGAGGACACAAAAAATATCCGAAAAGAACACTAAAAAAAGATAAATTGAAATTAGAGTATCAACATACCGATTCATGGTCTCTTTTTTTTGGTCCCTGCAAAATAAATTGCAGGATATTATAAGAATGTTTTACTGCTATGTATGTATGTATGTATGTATGTATGTATGTATGTATGTATGTATGTATGTATGTATGTATGTATGTATGTATGTATGTATGTATGTATGTATGTATGTATGTATGTATGTCACACACACACACACACACACACACACACACACACACACACACACACACACACACACACACACAGAGTTTAATAGCTACAATTTAGCTAATAGTTAAACTTACATATTTATCCTCAAACCTCTTAGCTATTGCAGCAAGGTCTTGGGCAGAATCCTGAGGAAAAGTAATATCAGCTGATGAATTTGCTGGAAACTTCCCATCCTGTCATGAAATTCAAGAGAATAGTGAAACACTTTGCACGCATATTAGTCTGAGATACCTCCCCCCACCCCCTCCTCTTGTGGATTTATTATTATTTTTTTTCTCACGACGGTGGACCCTTTATAGAAAAAAATGGCTGATGTTTACAGAGACGGGTTAAAAGATACGGCACATATATTTTTGAAAAATCAGACAAACGGGTCAGTTGAATGGTTCTAAACTCACCCACCCTCCTTCCCACACTATATACTATCAAACCTTTAATTCTTCCAGACCCCTCTCCTTCAATTGCTCATATGAAAATTCGTTGGTGGATTCTTCTGTCGGTTCTGCGAGGTCAAGGGTAAAACGTAAAGTGACTGCTTCTCCCATATCCTGACAAACGGACACTGTTTCCTTTTCCAGATTCATGTAGGTCAGTTGTCATAAACTGTCTCAACTTGCAAACTCCCTTCAAACAAACACAGTGTAAGTTTGACTAGGAGGAAATAAGGAGAAGTTAGATCTTCACTATCCTGGCAACCTTACCAACACAATAAACCAAAGTTTTTTTTGCAATGAAGTGTTAATGTCTGGGCCTCTGTTGAATGCTCGCATAAAAAAAAATCTTGTTTTTTAAATTTACAATGTTTTCCTGCGACCCGTAGCAAAAATAGGCGGGCGGAAGCAGCTGGGACACGGGCCAAAATGCAAAAATTTTACGGATGAATGCCAAAACGTCACAAAATGCCCTATCAGCACCAGTTATATTTATGAAGAATATTTGGCGCTGCTTTTTTATTGCGGTGAACCCGACTTGGAATGCCACCGCTATTACCTGAGCAGCTTTATTTGACGTCTCTGGGGAAGAATTCATGAGAAGTTCTGGGAAAGTCACGTTTGTGGTATGGAGGAGTTTGATGCAGCAGGCTCTGCTTCCTCATATGCCTATGAAGCCAAGGCTGAGACTCAATTTCAGCATGAACTCTCTATTAAGATGCAGTCAACCCTTGGTTGGTAGCTTCTGTGGAGGGACCATGACTCCTTCCTTATCATTAAGTACAACTTCAGTACCCTTCAGCTCCAAGAAGACTTCAGATACTATAGACACCTATACAAACCTCAGTAAGTACATTTCTCAGTTCACTCTTTCCTTGTGGAAGCTAATGGAATAATTCTACTTTGATCCTATCCTCTTTACTTGGTGTATCAGATGAGGAATATGTGTAATCTGAACAGTCCAGTTATGACCAGCTAGGAGGAATGTAGATAGGCTAGGGGTAATATAGATATATAGGATACCGTGTTCTTTTTTCTTTTTTTTTTGTCTGAAAAAATGCATAAGAATTTCACAATCAAATGATGCCAGATGAGTCAGCTGCAGCAAGCAGTGGGGGAGAGCGTAAACATAGGACACTGACCACTTAGTGCACCAATGCTGTTTTGGAAGTGGCTAAGTAAACTTACTAGAGGAAGGAGAATTTTTTTTGGGGGTTTTTTTTTTATTGATATTGTTAAAATATATTTGGGTTGGAACACATGTACCAGAGATTCTGTTGGTATATTCAATGCAGATACTAGACATGGTATTGCTGGTGGTTACTGGCAAAATACCTTTGTGTCATCCACACGTGCAATGACAGATTACTTATTGAGCATCACGTAAGCTGTTACATGTACTGCAATAGTGAATTGAACTTCAGGATTTCAATCTTAATGTTCTTCCCCTTTTCATTTTTGTCTAGCGATCTTGAGAACTTAAGTAAAAGGACAGTTCGTAGTGCTCATGACAGTTACTACGACAGCAATGCTCGGCCTGAAGTTTTTTACCTCAAATCTGATGTAGAAAGAAGGTACGGTATGGCCAAGGGAAGTGGCCAACCACATGGTGTGTGGTGGAAATGTATGTACATATTCATTTATTATTACATCACACTTTTTAAAAATAATAAAAGGATGCTCTAATTGCAGTTGCTATGGTCTGTGCTGTGCAAATGCAAAACTTGCAAATTGACGTATCATAATATGCTGTATTCCAAAATAATACCTACATCTTCAGAATACCACTGATTCTTATGAAGTGGTTTGGTTCACCGATGAATATGTATGCACTACTGTACACCATGTAGGGCTTTAGAGGTGTGGGGGAGCTGGTGGAAACTGGATGCTGAGCTGGCGAGGAGGAAAGTAGCAACAGAAGAGATGGAGAACAGGAGGAAAGGATTGAGCAAGCTCATTACTTACCTCAAGAAAGTGAACAAAGATCAAGGCAGAAGAATTCAGGATAAGGAGGTAGGGTGTGACACTGTTGGCGAATACTTGTACTGAAGGACATGTGTACCTTTTGTTTTACCCTAGACCTTTGGAGGATGGAAAGAGAGAGAGTCCTTGGTTAAGGGTTCAGCTAAAGTTGTCCTTTATGCTATTGTAAGGTAATGAATGACATTCATTCTGTTGTCAATGTGTTGCATATCAGCAGAATCATGTGATGTGTTCCTGTCATGTTAATTTTCCATAGCAATTTTGCTGTAATGATGTTGAAGCTGCTGGCATACTACCACACTGGTTCTGCAGCCATGCTGTCCGAGGCCATTCATTCTCTAGCAGATCTTCTCAATCAAGTGAGAGGGTGGAAACAAGATTGTGCATTGGTTTCCAAGTATTCTATAAGATAAGGTGGAAAAAGAGTGAATCAATGCTCCCAAGGGGAAGCTTGACAGTGCTCTTTATTTGGGGGAAGGGGGGTGGGAGGGGAGGAATGGTGTCATCCTTTCATCCTACTGCTAACTTAGTGTTCAGTGGTACTGTGGGCTTCCTGACGAAATGACTTAGCCATCACTTTTTGATGAGGGTAGGGTAGGGCTAAAGAAGTTCTGCCATTTCTGAATCATCTCAGACTGAGATCTCCAGTATCTTAAGTTAGCTACAGAGCATTTGTGTCACAGCAGAACAGCCCTACTTCATTTTATGTGTGTTCTCTGTGTACTCTAGTAGTGTTTAATTGGTGTTCCATTATCAAGCATGTTCATGCACAGATTAATTTCAAGCACTATTTTCTGGAGTTAGGTGAATGTGTGCCCATTGTATAAGTAATGAAGCACCCCAGTGTTATATAATAATTTTAATTGTTTTTGCCTTTGATTCAGTGCCTACTTGCTTTTGGGATTGCCCAATCCATCCGTGTTCCTGACCCAGATCACCCGTAAGGCACCTAATTAGTTATTATGTGTAATTATTCAGACATAATTGCAAGGTGACATGCTGAATTACATTCTGAGTGTAATTAACAGACCACTCTTGTTTTTATGTATCATCATGCCAATTGTATGAAGAAAAAAATCTCTTCACTGTGAGTAATGTACAAATACACTTTAAAAAACCAACAACCTGTAATACTATTTTAAGTGCTGTACAATTGGTGGTCTAAGCTTCTTTTCCTCCAATATTTATTCAAGTCTATTAGTATTTACTTGGTTGACAGAAGTGTAGTGCCCAAATTTGCAATGACTAGTTCCAGGTACAAATTACTTAAATTTGAATACTTGTGGTTAAATTAGTTGATGCTATTTATTATTCGTGAATAGTGTTTAAAGGCAGATTTGTCCATTGGAAACAGATATAAAATATCAAAAATTCTACTTGCTGAGCAATAATAATTTATGCAAATTTATGAAGTCATGTGTGGTTTTATTCCAATTACTTACTGTGCTAGCATAACAAAAGCAGTTAATAAGACACTACAACTGAGGGTTGGCTGTGGCTTTATTGCTCATTGTGCCAAGGCTCATAATGGAGGGAATTTTAATTCTATGACTTCACTTTGCAACATAATTCAATGTAGATCCTCTTGTGAAACAAAACCAATGCAGTGTTACAATTAATTGAGCAATGGATCAAGGAAAATATTTGAGGAAACCAGTTCAGTGGTTTCAGCAGCTCCAAGAGCTAAGTGCTTCACTTCACATGTGTAATTTTGTATTACCTTGGTAATGAGTGGAGTCAGGGAGGATTAATCACATTTCTGTTAATCAGTGTTCAATGATTGTCTTGTTTATTTATGGCTCCATTTATTAGTATTCTGTAATTGCATTGTGTTTGTGTGACAGTATTAATAATTTTCGTTCTAAATTGTATTGTGCATTGTGAATTACTATTTTATGATTTGGCCAGTAGCTATTGACCAATGGATAATTGACCAATAGCTAGCTAATTAATAGCTTACTCATTAAGAATATATATTTGTAGTGGACATTTTTCGAACCTGATATGTTTGGCTTGTTTGTCAATCTTTACCAGTTGGTTGTCTGTGTTGGCTGTTGTTGAAGTGCTAATGAAAGAGTTGTTATTCCTTTTCTATGCCTGTTTATTGGTGTCTCAGACACAAAAATTGTCCTTTTGGGACATTCTGACAGCAGAGAAGGCTGTTGCCCTCAAAATGCCACTCCCTCCTATTTATCAACCTCAGAGGCCCAGTTTAATTTAAAGAACATGCAGTTAGAGACCAAATACTAATACAAATTTAGCTAAGAAACAGCAAGATTTGTTTAAGGAAGTTTTTATTGTCATATTGGTCTATGAAACACTGTTACTGTATGAGCCAATGTTGCTGGAGCAGCTGCTTGAAGGCATCAGGGTCCAGTTGGTGGATGCTAACATATCAGAGCCTCTGCTGAAGTTGTACAGGGAGTTGACGCCCTTGTGCAGGTCATAGATAACTCAACGATGCTACTGTGTATGACCATTACCCTGTGCCTCACATCCAGGCCTTCTCAATCCTCCTGGCTGGTGCTTATATTTCTTGAAGGTCAACCTGGTACGCCGTATCACCAGATCCCTTTTGCAGCACCCAGTGCCTAAAGTTGCCATTATCATTCCGTTTGGGTTGTATATTCCTCTGGATGCCTTTTGGACTTAAGAATGCAACCCAGAATTTCCAGCGCTTAATGGATGCTAGATAGTCAGGCACTCTCCAGAGTTACGATAATGCCATCCATGAGGGAGTTGATTATTCTATCATGGCTGCCAACCAACAGGACAGCCTTGCCATACCAGCTTACCTCGCAGCTTTTTCTGGTCTCAAACTCGAGAATATTTGTTTGGACCATGTGGTGTTACTCATTCTCTGTGACATTCTCACCAGCCAATCCAGACCTGTAGTTACATTCCTGCTGGTTGGAGATGCAAGGTTTTCAATTTGGTATGTGTCCTGTCACATCCTTCCGTGCGCACTACATGAAACTTGTGGATTCAAAAGTCATCTGGCAGGACTTCCCCAAGTAGGTTGGAAATAGCCCAAGGCCTAGATCCCTTGCCTAGCCTTCAAGGTTCAGTTCCACATCAGGGCTCCAAGTCAGACATCCCTCATTGACCTTTCAATCATGTCATATGTAAATCTAATGGGTCCTCTTCCACCTTCCAATGGATTTCCTCTGTGATGCATTCACCCGCACTTGTGCTCAAGCTTTGCTCACACACTGGATTGCCTCTTTTGGTATATCTGTGGACATTTCATCTGAAAGGAGAGCATACTTCATGTGGCAGTCGGTTCTGGACAAGGGCAATTATGTAGTGGACATTTTGATCTGGATATGTCTTACACGTTTCTCAATTTTACCATTGTCTTTTGTTGAAGTGCTAAAATGGAAATTTTAATTCTCCTTTTGCGCCCGCTTCAGTGTGTTTATATATATTGTAAATATTAAAGAGAGAGTCATTTCCAAGTCTGTTAGTTTTGTTGTATTGGCCCAACAGCCTAAAGACAGCATGTAATAGCAGTTGGGAGAGTTAGCTTTAAACCAAATGCTGAATATCATGTTTCTGAACTTCAATAAAATTGCCGCTATTAGCCTGTCCATTCCAGTAGCAATTGCCTCTGTTGAGAGAAGATTTTCACAGATGAAGTTGATTAATACTCATTAGGGAAGCTGTTTGAGTTAGGCTAGGCCTTTCACACCTGATAAAGATTGCTATTTTAATCTCCAAACACACTGACCAATGATGACTTTGAAGACATTTTAATAGTATGGAGCAAGAAGGGTCGAAGAGTAACTGTCTTGGTTGTTGAATTAATTCTTATTGCCTAGCTCTGTTCTGCAATTTTAACCACGGAAAGAAGTCAATATTTGGATCTAATTTTTCGTGGGCAGGGGGGTGGGGGGGAGGGGGGTGCAAGTTGTCATAACATCCACAAAGCCAGAAAAACCCAAGGAGTGCAGGAACCAAGTTGGGTCAATCCTTTCTGGGATAAGTTTGGGAAAACCTTGTGCTAACAGTCTCATATTACAAATTTACTTTCCCCCAAATTAGGAGAACAGTTATTTGTGCTTGTAGATAGATTGTCAAGACACTGTCAAAGTTTAGGTTGTGATAATAGATAGCATTGTGTAGGGTTTTCCCAGATTACAATGAAGTAAGGTTTCTCTGTCAGCAAACATTACTCCCTGTCTCTGTGGTTAGGTACGTTGCTAAAGGGTTGGTGGGCTAGGGTGGGTGAAAGTGGGTGGATTATTTTTATTATAAACCACTTTCCTTTTAGAATTCTATCACTACTTATACCAACTAATTTTATAGCAAGAAGCTGTAGCATGTACTCTTGCTTCATGACCACTTTATCCGTTGTCAAGGTACGGATGGTCTAGGGCACGTTATGTGTACTCCCTCATCAGTGGTGTTGGGATCTTCTTCATTGGAGCCGGAGTGACGTCCTACCATGGCGTCCAGGGGCTCATTTACCCCAATGTGGTGGAGAACCTTCCTGTGGTTAGCCATTGTTAATATACATTTTATAGTATCAGTATTATCAAACAGTTTCTATCATATTAATTTTTCTATATAGTTTTTACTGTCAATTTCAAACCCCCCCCCCCCCCCCCCTTTCCCCCTCTTCTTTAAAAATTTTTTTTAATAATATTTGAGAATTTCATTATTTTGAAATATTTTTTTAGGCCTTCTCTGTTCTGGCTGCATCTTTGTTACTGGAAGGAGGTCAGTATTTTAGATTCCTATTTAAGTCTTGTGGAATTTGACATCTATCTTTTGCATTGTATATAGTTACTCTGGTAACGGCAATCAATCAAGTTCGTAGGAGTGCCAGAGAGTCTAGTGTCAGTTTCAAGGACTATGGTGAGTCAGGGCAAGGGCTAGTGGTCAGACTGGTAGGCTATTGTGTGATTCCCCCACATGCATATCCCGTGATTCCCCCACGTGCATATCCCGGGAGTGGAAGAATTAGCTTTATTCAAAACAAACATGACCTTATTATTATACTCCTATTAAACTTGATGAGGACATTTGTTTCCATACTGTTTAGAGTCTTTATTTTTTGTGTGGTTGTTTTCAATATTGCATAAAGGAATAATTTTAAACTTATCTATGATGATGGTAATTCTTTTTTCTTTTTTATGCTAGTTCAGAGACAGTGATTCAGGGATGTAGAATTAGGCAATTGAATGTTCATGTCTTGTTTCAAGAATTATTTGGGTAATAACCTTTTCTAGTGTCTGTACGTAAATCCACTGCATTGCTAACAAATGAAAAGGTCAACTTGTTTTTGTTAATTTTATTTATTATTGTATCCCAATCTGATCACACAAAAAATAAGGGCGTTTCAATATCATCAGTCACGACCAATCAGCTCTGACTGGTGTTTATTTTTGTGATGATTTCTTGCACATTTTCATTCACTGAGTCTGTCTTTCTAAAGAGAAACACAGTGAGTGAAGACTGTACTACTACATTATATCGATAGCTTTGGTTAGGCAAGTGAACAGCTAAGCTTGTTCATTTTATTCCAGGGCACACACTCAAACATATGCAGCCTCATGAATCTGATTGTTTAGCATCACACTATGCCTGCATGTCCAAAACATTTTGGCCTTTCTAAAAAAGTCAGCAGGCAATACCAGTGGCATGCCTAGTTATGGGCAGCTGTTATAGGAATGAAGCCACACCCACAAGGTCTAGAGATGGTATTTTGAGTGGCTTCAAATTCAATCATGTTTTATGTTGACATTGGACCAGGCAACACCAGGTTACCATACTAGTGGCTATGATTATCATCATTGCCTGTAGCCATTCTTTCTCATTGGCTGTATACAAAGTCCTTGTATCTGTTTACTGCCCAGCGCTTAAAGTTCTAAGTGAAAATAATCAGTGTTGTGGGTGTGTTCTTCATGGGTGTGGTCTATCCCTATTTTCCTTTTTTTTTTTTTAATTTTAAATGCCAACTATGCCATTGCAGATTAATGTGATTGGCCTGTAGGCTAATAAGTCAGTGACATACTAATTCTGCTGTCAACTAGCAATGTGGAGTCCTCACAATCCATACCAACGTCTTCTAGTGTTGTAGGCCATTAATTACAGGTTATCACTTCTCAATGAGTTGATAAGTTTTTTTAAAAATAACTGATTGTTTATAATTGATTGTTTATTATTGGTTTTATGTAGTTTAGAAGAGTGAAGCATTTCAGTGTATGAATGGTTGTTGTTGTGATCGTCCTCTCAGTATTGCGAGGGAGGGACCCGTCTGCAGTGGCGGTGCTGATGGAAGACAGCGCAGCATTGGCAGGTGTCTTCCTGGCCGGCTCTGCTCTGGCTCTCACTCACATTACAGGCAGTGTCTACTACGACGCCATGGGCTCCATCACTATCGGAGGTGAGGTGGTAGGTGGCACTGGAGGTCACAGGTGCAGGAGGTTGTGGGTGCACTAGGTCAGAGGTCATGGGTGGAGTAGCTTAGGAGGTCATGGGTACACTAGCACATAAGGTTGTGAGTGCAGCTTCAAGTTGTGATCAGGTGTCACTTAGTAAACTAACTAAAACTCAGCATTGACGCAGTTTAAACACTAGATTAATAATTCTAAATATTTCAGAGTTCAAATAATGTTATTCTAACTCCAAACTCTGACCCTAGAGCTCTTTCAGTTGAATTCACAGTGTACCTCCATAGCTTAGCTTGTTCTCTTGCAGGAGCCAATTCTCTCACCCCACAGCTGAGTGTGAGTGAGTGCTAGTCACCAATTCTTGACTCCTAGCCTAAGGAATCCTAGGTACATGTAGTCTAGAAACATTGGAGCACTATATTTCACCTCTGAAATCTGCTCTCTGTGGTTGAGCCAGGGATTACCAATGCCATCATTGGACAGGTATATGCTGGGTTGAAACAGGTTGAAGTTGGTCAACAATGGTTCTATGAGGACGCACACTAGATCTATATCACATTAATTTAACATAACTCGAAACATGTTGACAGTAGCTCTATGAGGACACATCCTGCACCATTGTCACACTGGATTAAGAACATTTATGTATCTCTAGCTGTATTAGATTAGTACCAACTGCTGATATCTTGATTACCATGTCAGTGGCCAAGTAACTTAATATTTAATACAGTAGTACCTCTGGACACTAGCACACTGAAACGCATCAACTGACTCACTCAATGACTGAGACTCAAAATGTGTACCTGTATGTATATCCTTAGCCAATGGAACACTTATATATATATATATATATATATATATATATATATAAACAACTGGTAAAGATTAGGACCAGTTAATTGATGCCGATGACTTAATTAGGTCATGTCTGTCTGAGTTTATTGTACACATTTTTTTTTCTTGAACAGCACACACTTTGTTCTACACACATACTTGGAGAATTGTGTGTGAGTGCATGGGTGGGTGGGCATGTGTGCGTACATAGAATCCAATCAGTAGTTTCATTTATGTACTAAAAGTGCAATTTAAAAAAAGCAGAGGGTTATTATGGAGTGTGACTATAAGCCACTCTATATAAAAAATCTTGCCACATAGTGCCAGGTGGGGGGAATGACTTCATTCTTGTACTCCCTGTTTGTCCCTTCCCCAGGGTTGTTGGGAGTGGTGGCTCTGTTCCTGGTCCAGAGGAATAGCAATGCTCTGGTGGGCCAGTAAGTCATACATACTTATGTTTGTTGGCTGCGTCACCTCTATGTTACATTTTTGATGATGTCCACAGGTCCATTCCTTCGGAGAGACTGAAACAGATATCAGATTTGCTTGAAAGTGACATCACTATCAGGTAGTGTGTGTATTGTGTGGGAGAGAGAATAGTTGGAGTGCATGTGAAAATAAATACAACCATTTACACTCTGTGTGTAAATTACGTAGTGCAAAATTGGACATAGAAATTTTTTAAACACCTAAAACTCCCCCTTCCCCCCTCCCCAAGAAAGAAGAAAAAGAAGGAATGTTTGTTTCAAAAATATTTTCTTTCTAGACAATAAATGACTAGAAAAATTGAATTTGGTGTTGTGTGGAGGTTCTGATACCCTTTTCCAGGTGTGATGCTGTTCTGGGGAACAACGCAAAGTAATGTTTATCTTCATAACTTTCTGATTGTTTGTGTATTTTTGGTGTGCCTGCGATGCAGACACTCTATGGACTGTACAGCCTGCTCCCTCTCTTGTAGTTTGTCCATGTGATCATCTGATCACCACTTCCAGTGCAGCTGAATATGGTTCGAATGTGATGACCATTTCCATCTCATATGAACTTCCATGCAAGTGTACATGCACCTGCGAGCTCTTTATTTGAGGGTGAGATGGGTATTTACATCATGGACCAAGTCATACCAACTGTGATCAAACTATCCATGGAAGTGTGTCTTGCTTCCCTTGTTGAATACCAATTACTAGCTGACTGGTGGTTGGCCTGTTCCAGCTGAGGCTTAGTTCAGTGGAGACTGACCTGGTGCATGCAAGTGGACTGTGAACTACATGTGGTTGTGTATGTGGCAATACTATCCAATACACACATGTGCATGTGATACATGTCACAGTGTTGCTGCTGCCAACAATTCACTTGCATGTGGTGAGAGAAGTTAGTGGTCACTGAATCTTTTGTTTTCTACAACAGGTCAACTGTCACAATTGGTGCACATTTTGGGGTGGGGGGGAGGGAGTGTACTTCAGGATTGTAATTGAAAATCTTTATTTTATTGATCATAACTTCCACTCTTCAGAGTTTTGATTTGATATGATTACATAACTCAAGAAGAGAGCTCTTTCTTAAGTGCTCTATTCAGATGCTAGATGCAAATTGTATATTGGCCTCTACAATACTCCCTTGGTTACAAGAGTGCAGAGAAATAGAATTGTCCTTCGAAGCGTATGCCATGAATAATGTGGCAGCTAAGGATATAACCAAAAGGAATTACATATTCTTTTTCTGATACAGGTGACTCAAAGTTTACACCAACTGGCATTATAATTATTCTCGTGTACTTGAATCTGATATAGTCCTTGTACTTGTATATTTGCTGGTGTGTTTGTGTCTCCGTTTCCTCCTCCCTTTTGCATTTAATACTAATATGCAAATAGCCATCCATTAGAGTTTTTATCTCCGAAACCACTTGAGATACAGCCATCAAAGTCTGCACTGTGAAAGCATACGGATGTACGTAGGCTATAGGATCCATGACATAACTGTGTCTATTGGAGTGTTATCTCCAGCTAACAAAGTCGGAATTGTTAGAAATAGTCTGATGTCATTATTGAGGCTGGCTATTAACATACGGTACTGCTAAGAAACCAACTAACTTTAAAAAATATTTTCTCAACCGATTCTGTCAGCCTTTTTTACAATATTTCTAGTAGAGATCAGCATTCAATAGCAAATATAAAAGTAGGTAAGGGATATATTCACTTGGCACAAAGGTGTTAATGTTACATTTCCATGTGCCTACTGTTGTAATGTGGCCTGCCTCTAGGTCTATTCATGATGTGAAGGCCACAGACATGGGAGCTGACACTATTCGGTTCAAGGCAGAGGTGAACTTTGATGGCAGAGAAGTGGCAAGGATTCAAGTAAAAAAGTTGGATCTGGAAACTATCTTGAAGGTGCGTGCATGTGCATGCGTGCGTGGATGCTGTGCAATACAGAACTGATTTATTTTCACTCTGCATATCAATTGGCATGTGTTAGTGCCCCCCCCCCCCCCCCCCCCCCCCTTCCCCCACCAGTAGCACACTCATCCTCAAATTATTACATGATTGAGTTAACTATTATTTCTTCTAATTGTGGGGTAGGGCACTCTGTATTATTACATTAGTTGTGTTGATGTTGAAGAATCTAGGAAGACACCCTATTATTTGGTGGATTGGTTCACAGTGTTTTCAATCTATTTTCCATCTGCAGGGCCAATCATTTTAAGTTATTGAACGTAGAGTCCAATCTTTCTGTAGGTAGATGTTCAATGCCTTTCCGTTTTTTATTTACTAGATGCGCACCAATGTAAACAGGTAAGGATCATCATCACCAGCCTCTGCAAGTGATGTAATGAAGCACATGATAAAACATAGTTGATGGAAATATACACACTCTTTTTAAGTTTTTTAAAAATGGTTATGGTGTTAAGTGCACCAAAGGGATAGAACAAACAGTATTGTGTTCCTTGTTTTGATGACACCACTTAACGCCCCTTCACCTTTTAGAAGTCAGAATCTAATGTGGCAAAATATCGATTACGAAAGGGGGAGGGGTATTACGGTGGTAAGGGATACCAAGTGTGTATGATATAAGGTGGGCTATTTACCAGGTCCTTTCTCATTGGCTGCATGGAGAACCCACCCCATCCCATGTATATAAATATATCATTTAACACATCACTCTTGCTGAATTAACTTTGTTAGATTCCCAAGTGTTTGAAATTAGTATAAGGAAATTTCTGTTTTTCCATCCTTGCCCAAAATTATCTAATTATTCAGCACCAGTTACTATTCTATTTTAAAATGTACAATAATCCCATGGGAACTATGAGGCATTATGACTATGACTGATTTTGTTCATTGAACTTGATTCACAATGACGCTCTTCAGCCTTCACACAATATGAAGTCTTGCATAAAAGTAGTATATGTAGCTATACAAAGGTGTCTTTTTGGTATATGCAGATCAGGTTGACATAGTTTATTGCATGTACATATCCTCATACTGCGTTCGGTGTCTATAGAGCAAGCTTGATTAGTATCCGCTATTGAGGTAGAGGAGAAGCTGACAGTTTGGGAATTAAATAGTGTGCATGCTCAGTTCACTTGAGAGTGTGTAGTAGATTACATTTGCTTCAAACAGGAAAGGGGTCATTGAAGTTAATTGATATTTACAATATAAGTGGTGAGTCCTTTCTTATGCTCAATCCCCCCCCCCCCCCCCCCTTTTTTTTTGTTGTCTAAACTCAGTGGTGATGTCTATATGCCTAATTTATTTAGGGGGGGAAATGTTGTTAACATTGTGGTAGTTAACTTTCTCTTTGTGTATGTATGTACTCCTGCACTAGGACATTCAAGGCTTCTCCACAGTGGCAGATATGGAAAGGTTCCTGCTGGAGTATGGAGAGCAAGTGGTGGACGTGCTTGGGGCAGAGGTGGATCGCATTGAACGCCAGATTAAAGTGAGACAGAGATAGTTATAAGTGAAGTTGTACTATTATATCAGAGCTTAGCTCTAATACAAGTACCACCCACTCGTGATTGTAATATCTGGTGGTTGGGTGAAGTGTGCTGCTACTCTGTGACTGACTGGAGAGGAGAATACGAGAGTAACGTTGGATGTGCATCTCCTTATGTGAAGAGCTTTCTTTTAGGTTTTAGTGTGTTGGGATTTCGATTGGCCAGTGGGTGGTATATAAATAAATGTGCATTAACTCAGTCAGCGCGATCTCTGATTAGCCACCTCAGCTGGCTCCTCTAAATAGATAAGGTGTGATGTTATACTTCCTTGTTCATTCATGGGTGCCAGATTTCAGACAGTGTAAGCCTTACTGCTAAGCCTTGCCACTGTCTGCCCCTAGCACTAACCATGGTGCTGTGTGTGACAAGGTCAGAGGTACCTCCTCAAGGCTTGCTTTTCTTTCTATTTGGAGGGTGTTTAATCACCCCGATCAGAGTAAAGTTCATCGGTCGCTATTCTAGCCCTTGCGATGACCGTGATTTATAGCCATAGTTGTGATTTTTAGTCCTAGTATTAATAGCCTTGGGCTGGAATAAATGTATGCTGTATTTGAATCCT
This sequence comes from Lycopodina hypogea, assembly GCA_963969325.1. Taxonomy (NCBI): domain Eukaryota; kingdom Metazoa; phylum Porifera; class Demospongiae; order Poecilosclerida; family Cladorhizidae; genus Lycopodina; species Lycopodina hypogea. The sequence continues at coordinate 5,805,370 of OZ017787.1, forward strand.
GTGTATATGTTTGAACTGAGGGTGGGGGGTGGGGGCCAAGAATGACACCACTGGATGTGCGTGGCCAATTTATGGTCTCTGTGCTGGCTATAACCATATTGGCTCACACTGATGTCTCACAAGTGTTACAGTATTTCAAAGTTGAGGGTCCTAGCCATTGTTCATCATTCTGGTTTTAAGGTGGAAATGGGTTGTTATTTTTCTTGTCCTTTACCTCTCAATCTTTGGCATATGCATACACCGTAGCCCTGCTATAGTCATGGTTTGTTTTTAGCTGCAGCATGCACTATTATATGAAACTCTTTTTTTTTTCTTTTCTCATTTGAGTGTTTTTTTCCTTCTTTCATTGAAACGACATAAAATGACATTTTTGAGTGCTACAGAGGTACCTGGAGAGATGCAGTTTAGTTCTACATCAAAAATTCCAAGAAAGTCAAAACCATTGTTGGCCAATTGTAGCCAGAAGATTCAGCTGCCGTTGGAAAGTGTTAGAAATTGTTGGAGAAACCCCGTCTTGCCTCAGACTTGGCCTTCATTGCAGGAAACTTGGCTCTCCTTTTTGCTGTTTTGATTTGTCTTGAAGAAGCGGAGTTGCCTTTGGAAAGAGCCTTTGCCAAAGACCAGCCATGGCAGCATTACCGGCCAAAAGTGTTGCTGATCTGTTATAAAACAAGTTGAAGTCCCCCCCCCCCCCCCCCCCAAATGTAGGCATGGAAAGAACCTTTTCAGTCTACAAAACTGTGCTGACTGTTTGCTGTTCTCTCCTGTATAAAGGTTTAAAACTTTCCCCCCCTGCTTAACTGAATTTCAGAATCACATATTTCTCCATTTTCAGCAAATGATATAAAGAGCAGTTTTTTTTGGGGGGGGGGGGGAAAGGAAAGAAATGACATAAAAATCCCATGTCTAGTCATCACACAAGTTACCTTTATGTGAGGTGTTCAATACAGTACATGGCAGAAATTTGTTCATATGTGAACAGGCTGTTATATTCTTATTAATAAAATTTAAAAAAATCAGTTATAAAAGTTATAACATTATTGTGGTTTCATTTGAAATATTTTCTAACAAAAAAGTTTTAAAAATGTATCGTAGTTGGCTAATTGTGTTTCTCTTGTCATATATTAATGTATTTATTCTTTTCTTTGCACAGAAACAATCCCCAGAAGTCCGCCACGTGGACTTGGAGATTTTATGAACAAGAAGATCACAAATTGGTGTGGTGGGGGAAAGAAAAGTATTATCTTCAGCAGATTTCACTATAGACAACAGAATGCATTTATATTATTTCATAACATTGCATAGTTTTTCTCATTATCGACAATGAACTTTTAAAATTTGTTTTAAAAACAAACAAACTAGATGAACTACTGGAACTACGAATGCAGTTATGAGTTCAGTTGCATGATAGAATTCGTGCCTTAGAATTTAAAAGCTGGTTTATTGTATGCTTTCGGTCCACTTCCTTTCTTTTGCACACATTTCTGCTGGAAAGAAATGGTTGTGAAAAGGCTAGCCTTAAACGGCTCATTTGTCTTCTTGCGCTTTCTCTTGCCGCTCTTCCTTGAGGTATCCTTGCTGCTCTGAGTGATACCTGTTCCATCAATAAGGCCACTGGCTACGGCACGGGCAATTACATCCTTTGGCGGGGTCACTGGTCTCACCTGTGTACATCAATAAGCAAGTCATATTTCTCATTTTATTCTGCAGTATTCCAATTCTGATTCTCTGAATTTTTTAGATAGTAAAATTATATACCTGTTGTTTAATGACAGCAGTAAAGTCATTGTATTTATTGTGGGGTATGGTAGACACTAGTTCATATAGTGGAGATTTCTTGGTGACAGCCATCTCATTGAACAGCTCCAACTGTGTGTTCACAACATTTTCATTGTACAGGTTCCAATTAGACTTTGTTCTGTACACAACATGCGGTGATCTGTTGACTGCAGGAGAGAATGTTTAAGGGATGTTTTATTTTACAGTAACACCCAAAGCACTGTGGGGAGTGGCTTACAAGCAAGGGCGGAGGATAGGCAGCACATGTGACTGTCAGTCTCCAACACCTTGCGCTCCTCTCCTGGAGGCTGGACCAGAAGTGGCACAATACGATCTAAGAGCATTTGTACAACACACATCACAACACATATTTAGCTCTGCAGCCCCCACCCCTCTTTTGGTGTCGTAAGATGGAGATACAGTACCTCCTTCTTGCATGGCTAATTCCACTTTATTACTGAAGCTGCTAGGGACAGTCTCAGGAATGCAAATCACCATCACAACTTTACTCAGGATATCCTTATTACTGGCAATGCCAGTAAATGGCATACTGATGAACTCTACATCTACATTGAAATGTAATGGGTCATATTGGGAGGGGGGGGGGCAGATGAAAGGCTACATGTATATTTACATGAATATTGATTTACTTTGTACTCCGAGTGTAGCCATCCTTCCTTTTGCCAATCCAGTGTAATCTTTTATTGAGTCAAACACAAACATTTTCCCCCTGTCTCCTAGAAGAGTTGCAATGTGGGCAATCTCGTACCCTATGTTGAATATGTGCTTGGGTCATGTGCAAATATTATCCCTCTTACTGGTAAATTGTGAAATTAAAAAGATGAATAATTCATATATATATATATATAATTTTCAAAGCTGATTTAATAAAAAAAAAATAGTAGTAAAACTTTCAGACTTACAGTATAAAAAAAATTTAAAAAATGGAAAAAAAATTCATAAATTTAAAAAAAATCATCAGCAAACAATGAAGATTAACTGTTAGACCAGTATTGCTGAGGACAACCTCTCACCATGAACTGATAGTGAGATTTAGATGTACAGTATGACTTTAGAGAGGGGCATATGACCCGAAAAATATGCTCTTTTTTTCCTTCAACTAGAAGATTATAACAAATATGTTTCCCCCCCCCCCCCCCCCCCTGAATGGGACAGTCTCATCCTTTTTGCAGCCAATGTTTTTCTGCCAAGCACCAGCCTCTTCTTTAGCAACATGGTGAAATTGTAGACTTTGTGTTCTCTCAAGCACAGACCCTTTACCAACTGCAACACTAAATGTATTGCATCATCAACAAACACCCAAGCTGTGGTTAGTCTTGCAAAGCTGTCCTTTTACCAATGAAATTAATTTTTTTGTCGAAAATGAAAAAGTATCTCCAGTGAATTGGAAAATAAGATTTTCCAAACGAAAATCACACACACGCACAACCCTCCAGCATGCAATGATTATATATACAAAGTTTCATAAAATCAGTGCACCATTTGGCCAGTTATCAAAAAGAATTGTTTGAAACAAGAAAAATATGTGATTATAGATGCACAGACCCTTTGTTTTTTACTTTGATCACACCCACTACGGTGGAAAAGGGGGAGGGACAGAAAAGATGGAAAGAATCAAGGTCTTGGCCAATGAAATTGTGCTAGCAAAAAACAACACATTCTCACAAATGAAAAAGGATAGATAGATAGATTGGCCAAAAATACTGCAATTCCAAATTTTATTAATTCAAAACCATCCCACTGCAAATGCTCAAGCCAAATTTTATTCCAATCAGTGCAGTGGCTCTCCAAATCTTGCAACTCAGACAGACAACAGAATGATTCTAAAAAATATGTAATAGACTCAGGAATGGTTTGCACTTGTTCAGGCAATCACATTAATGAAAAAGCCACTCAAATTTTTCTGTAGAATCAAATTAATTCTATTCTATCATTCCAGTCAATTATAAAGTATCTGCTATCAAAATGTAATATTTTTTCATACAGAAAAAGAATTCAATCTAGAGTGTGCAGATAAAGCTGATTTTTAAATGAAAAACAACAACAACAACAAACAAACGAAACACATCCCCAATTTGTCAATTAATTCTGTATTAGTTCTACTATTTTTTATTGGTCTTCTATCTAAAAATGGAGTCAGTGCATGGACTACACTTTATCCCTTTTATATCCGTAAGTGCCATGAGTACAGTTTTTTGTTGTTTCTTTTGGCTAAATTTTTCTGTCATATACCAGTATCATAGCCTCAGAGGAGGAGTTCCAGGGCACACAGGCACATATTGGTGATAATAATTAGGATATATTAATATCCATCGCTACCAGGGTTTCATACAGGATTTTTCTTGGGGGGGGGGGGGGGGGACTGTGCATGCATCTAGTGAGCCACCTGTCATAGCAGCTCTGTAGCAAGAAACCCAAATAAATATACTGTATCCCTCAGTTACAGTATGTGACCTCCTCTATGTCCTATAGGATATGTGCAAAATTCAGAAAGTGAATACGCATGCATGCAACAATGCACGTATATTCCTGACTGCTTTAAGTGTACTGTTTTAGTCATCAATTAGTATATCTTCTCATAGTGGCATATAAGTACCAGCACTAGCTGAAGCTCTCAAAGAAGTTCAGTCAGCACTCAATTACCAGAGCTGAAAATGGTAAGCCCAGTGATACCAGGTGGCTATCTCATGAGTGCTGCTTGTTTGGCTATTTGGCTATTCATAAGGAGTTGCTGGCTTTGATTACCACTTTGCATCATCTCTATGACACAACTGGAGATGCAGAAGCCTTTGGTTTTGCAATAGTCCTTAGCTCCTTTTGTGGTGTTGCAAGCATAATTTCTATTGTCAAAGGCACTTGACCTAGTAACAAAGCCGAACTTCTTCATGCAGAGGCAAGCAGCTGACTTGAGCAGGCTACCTCTGATACTTGACAGTATAGAGAAAGAGCTGAAATTGATTAAGGAAGATGGAGCCGATTAGTGCTCAGAAGTAACATCTACAGTTAAGAAACTTGCAGATGACCAGATTATTGTCAGAAGTTGAGAGCCCCATACATGGCACAGTTAATCTCTCCAGTGTGTATCCCAGTTTCATATCTCTGTTGCTGTACCTTATTATATTGATAGTTTACTCATTGACTTTCCTTCTCACCAGTAAAAACTCTTCCATCATCTTGACTACAAAAATTCAAATTATTTTTCCATTATTCATAATATTGGATAAATGCATAATTTTTTAAAAGCAAGGGGTTGGGGGACTTTTGCTGGGGGGGGGGGGGGAATTTGCTGGGGGGTGAAATTTTGCTGGGGGGGGGGAAATTTCAGGGCCCCCCCTCTCTCTGTATGAAACCCAGGCTACTATTTCTCTAGGATATAATAATTCAACATATTTTTCTATAGATGCTTCGACCTCTACCTCATTGATTTAGTGTGCAGTTGATGGATATCTGGATGGATATTAAAATATATGCTACATTTTCACACACACAACTGCACAGCAATAAACTAATGACATTGAATAAAGAAGTCTTCATATGGCCAGCATCCTACAGTCCTACCACAGTAGCAGCATTGCTGTTCTATTTCTATTATAGAAACAGAGAATGGGTAAGATGGTTCTCCAATATTTATGCACACAGTGGTTCATTGCTATAAACACTATGAACTGATTAGAGTAAATGCTGCATCAACACCTTAAGCAATGTTATGCATAATAACAACACATAACAGAATTAAGTATAAATCATGCAAACCAAAAAACATACCTGAATTAGATTCTGTTATGATGATGTCTCCAGAACACTTCTTAATATCATCTGCAATGCCCTTGACAAAACTGTAACTCTTCATATCCTGCCATATGACATGTTTCCAGTAGTAGTAACTCATGTATGTATACTTCATATATAAAGGAGTGAAATATTACCCAATGTTAACTTTTATACCCTCACTTTTTCAAAAGGCATACCTGTAGTGCGAGATAGCCTTCATTCACCCATGGATCGTCCTCCAGTAGCTCTTTACAGTCTGCTGAGAAGGCCAAGAAGTTGTCTTCAATGATGCATGCAGATTTGGTGCTCTTTGGAAGCTCACTATGGTATGGTATTATCTTATACCCATCACTAGACAACTTTGCAAGCATGTCGTCCTTATTACACTTTATATCATTCACACGAGCATAACAAGGGGAGTGTGAATTCTCAGCGAAGGTCTCCCGAGTCACTTTGTCAGGGATTAACTCAGATATGGTCAGCACAGATGAACTCACACACATTCTGGCAAAAGTGCTGTTCAACTTGACTTTGTGTGAATTCAAGGCTTCTGCAATTTTGGAGATGGGGTCTGTGATGTTGTCCACTTCAGAAAATCGATGGAGTGGGATGTTGAAGTTTGAGTCTTGATAGTCAAAAAGCATGATATGCAGAAGCAACCCAATTCCACAAAGCTAGAGTGAAATAATGTACACCATATAGAATAGGTCCATTAATTTCAAATCTAAGCTTTTACCTTGAAATTCTTTGTGTAAAAGTCACTTTCAAGGAGTATGCCTTCCAAAATGTCATAATCTGTACAGTAATGGAAAAACAAGAGCGGTCCACGGCAAATAATTACTATACTATTTATTAAAACATAGTGTTTTAGACCATTGTTAAGAAAACTTAAGATGAGGATAAGGTTGTGGTGATATTTACAACTTTTGGGTTTCTATACAATAAAAAGGAGCTTAGTTGTAACCACAGTTTTCATACAGCAAAAGGGTTTAACTGTAATCACTTAGTTGTAACAACAAACTTTGGTGTCTCCAAACAGTAACCAATTAGTTAAAAAAATCCTTTCTTGAGCAAAACTTTGGATGTATGCTGCCCCCCCTAATACCAAGTGTTCCTAGACCTGCGTGTGCCACAGGTAAAAAGAATAGTACAAACAACAGTTATTGTTAATAATCCAACCTACTTTAAAAGAAATGAAAGGTTAATCTAGGGACAAGCTACCAATTACTTACTGAGCATTTTATATTACCAGTGGTGATAGTTGGTGAAGTGGCAAAGTTTATTCATCTCCTCCTCCCACCCCCCCCCCCCCCCCCCCCCCCCCCTCTCCCAACCTGTTCGTAGAAATGTGTATGCCACTAAGTACACAGGGTTATTAGTAGCCAATGTTTTTGGGATTTTGAAGTGTTACCCTTGCTAATTCAAATTATTCCAGGAGTGGAAGAATTCAGAGGTCATATGCATTGTACCTTAATTCACAGTTTTTCCATGAATGAAAGACTTTAGAGGTCATATTCATTGTGCCCTTCTAGCCCACAACTATCATTTCTGTGTCTAGGACTAAACTAGAAATCAGGGCCAAGGTTAGAATTCATGATTAGGGCTAAAATCATGTTTTGGGCAAGAAGATAAGGATAAGTCTAGAAAGGTGACCACCAGCAGTCCTTCACTCCAGTTGAACTGTGGTGCAACCATTTCCCCCCAAAGGTAAGCAAAGGAAGAATGTAATTTCATCTGATGTATATCTAGGGCTTGGGCTTGAAGTAAAGATTACTGTACTTGAACCCTGCCATCCAAGTATGACGGAGTGATTCATCAGGTGACACAGAACACCCTGGAATATGTTCCTGGAATATCGGTAAAAATGTTACATGATCTTGTTATATCTGGTAAGAAATTTGTTCGGTTGACTCAATTCATATTACAAGTATGCCTGGTATAGAACTAAGCTGCCAGAGTTGTCTTTCAAGGATTGCTTTAGTCTTGATAAAAACAACTCAGCACTGCAAGTGATGGCAATCCTCTGAATGTCTGTCACTAATGCCGTGGGTGGTGAAAATTGCCACTAATTACAACTATCAACATTCTTGTGACCTTATTCAAAGTCTTGGAGTTCTCTCCTCCTTTCCCTTTGAGAGACTATTTTGTTGAATTTATTCATAGCAGTATTTTTTTTTGCCAAGTCACTGAGTGAACAGAAGTGAAGATGACTCATTTCATTTCAGTGGTCCAGACTATTCTTCAGCTCAGTACATGATATATTTTAAAAAAAAGAAGGAAGTCCTACTTCCTCCCTATATATCCTAAAGTGTAGGTATACCAGCCAGTCACCAAATATTGAACAGAATTGGACAATTTTCGTATAAAAATTAACATGTCAAATTCACTTGCAGTGTGTAGAACCATACTTAATTATTCTTTAAAAGAAGACATAGTACCTAATAGCCTGGGCTAAATTCACAATATAATGACACCTATGGTTTTAGTTGTACTTGAAAAAATAATCTTTATTGAAGAAACTTACGGTAAAGAGTATTGAATAGAAGCTGGTACACTCTTCTTTTCTTCTTATTCTGCAGCATCTGCACACCCAAATGCGCAGGAATTTTTCCACTTAGCGAAGCAGTATACATACGTATGGTCAACCTATAGAGATGGAATATTTCCACGCATGGATTTGTTTTTTTCAATGGAGAGTCCAGAAGAAGCGCACATATCTCCTTGTCAAGGTCAGATAGTTGCTTATTTGGATCATTTTGGCTGGCTGTTAATCTTGCCTGGATGGCTTTGCGGTCAGGTTGCAAGAAAGTGTAATTTTCCGGAGCTGATCGGAATTTCTGGTTTGCCTCAGAGGCAGAAGCCATTAAGGAAGAGGCTAGGCAGTAATTTCTGTGGTAGTTTACCAGCAGGGAGCGAGAACTTCATTGATAAAAAAGAAGAAAAAGTTTGCGTGCTAGACTCGACCAGGTTCTGGGAGTAATTTTTACTGGGTTGTAACCAGGCAACAGAGATCTATGAATATTGTTTTACGGACTCTCGCCAATGCCAGTTTTATACCAATGGTTTTACTTCCAACCGTATTTCAGGACTTTAGAATTCTCTTCCCCTGTTGATTTAGGCTCTTCGCTTTCTACTATCAAATCAAATCAACTGCACTTCTCTGGTCCCACTTCCATTCAAATTTTGATCCAAGTGATTCATGAACTTTGCATTACCAATGTTCCTGCAATAAATGTTTGTCTTTGAACTTAAACAACTAACCTTTAAGTTTATTTATACACTTAGCTATTTACAATTATATTATCATTGGCTTTAGCAGAGCATGCTATTATACTTTCAGTGCATTTTTTTTACTGGTATATACTGCAAAATATTAAGGAGTGAATGAATAATAATCCAGTTATAACAGTCTGGCACTGTGTCTCAAAATTGCCATTATAATTACTGAGAAATACTCTTCAATTATTTCACCCTTACCCTATAGAAAAGAGAATGAATAATTTGCTGTGTGTGTGTCTATGTATGTGTTTTATATAAATAAATAAATAAATAAATAATATATAGGCGCAGGAAGTGGATGTGGATGTGATTTAAAATGTGGTTGTGGGCTACCATGGAGTAACACAATTTTGGACAGCTTTAACATCAGTTCACTCTTCAGAGTGGACAATCAATCCTGCATTAAGGATAGATTTTAACAAACTTTTGTGTCACCTAGTCATGCCTCGTCCAGAGCTGAGGCTTTCCTCTCGGAGATTTATCTCAGTTAGCAACACCAATAATGGTTGGGCTTTCCTGGGAAATAATTTATGTGAGAAAGGAACCTAAATTATGTGGTAGTGCCTAAATTGTGTGACTTGAGGTCTGCCAGCAGGATGTCTGGACATTTCTGGAACAGAATTGCATTAACCTTCCACGTTAGGTATGACACTCGGCATTTTCCAGATATATAAACAATTAATCAAGCACAATGAAGGATTCATGAACTACATATTTGTTTAATGGATTGAGCATAATTTATATCTATTTTCAATCATGAAAAAGAAAGCTACAAAACAACATTCAATTAAAACAACAACCGTTGTCTAAACTATGCAATCACAATGCCTAATCATTATTAATGTAGAAGTCCAATGTTTGTTGGAGAACTGTGTTCCGGCATTTAGCTTCTTGAATGAAGTCCTTGAGAGACTCCACTTCTACGACCAAGTCAAGCTGCAGGGACACAGACACTAAACCTAAACAGTGATCATAGATACATCAACCACACACAATCATACTGAAAAGCATAAAACATAAAGCATAAAACAACCAAAACAACAAAAAAACAACAACAAAATACGACACACCATAGTCATAGGGTGCTCAGCCTTACGTGTGGCTCACAGCTAAATTTTTAAGGAGGCAGAACCATCCTCATTAATCATTCATGAGATGTACTAATCAACTCTAACTTCTTTGCCTTTTCATCTCTAAAGAAAGCATATGGTACCACTTGATTCCTTAGCCAATAGGTTTTCCAATCTAACATATACATGGAGAGCAGTGTAATGTAATATTGGAGCTCACAAAACAGCCAGTCAGCTGTATGGTCTTCGATAAAACTTTGCAGGCATGACTTTAGTGTGACATGCTTGTCATTAACCCCAGGAAGAAAGCTGGTATGTCTGTTGATAGAGATACTGTGATGTTCTTCAGAGAAGAAAGGGAAAGGCTAAGTCAATATTTAGCTATCTTGTACATTCATTCTCTAAGGTGACTTACACGCGTAATTTTAAGCACCTGCGATAGGTTGTTTAAGTGTGCTGAATCAATTCAAGGTCTGAGTAGGAGAGCATTCTAAGAGCAAAGGCACACTGACCCTAACAAAGGTCACATGGGAGGAAAAAAAAAAGGTAATTGGAAGAATTTCTAAACATTTTGATATCAATATAATATTTTATGACTTTTCTCATTGATATTGCAGCATACTTCCCCCCCCCCCCCCCACCTCAACTCAACTCAAGATAAAATTATTGTGCTCTAGAGCCTTTTCTAACTTGCTGTTTTAAATGTGCTACAATGCTGTTGAGTTGACCATGTTTCATATTTTGTGTTCAGATATCCTCCTGTGATGCTTGCCAAAGATTTAATAGGAAATTAACTACTACTACACCAGAGCTACACCCAATCCCAGTATAATCATTACAATTTGATCTGGTCATTGATTTTATTGGACTGATAATCCTTCTCATAATGGAAATCCACACATTTAATGCTGAGTCATCAGGTCAGGTCAATTTTATCATTGTGACAGGAAATAATTTCAATGAAATAAAAATCTCAAATTTTAGGAAAATCAAATCATCAAAAAAAGGTAAATGTGTACTGCTTTTCTGGCTCATGTGGGAGCAGGAGTTCAGGCAAGTGCTATCTCCACTATTCGCCCTAACTAAAAAATAAACAAGCAAATCCCAGAAAGCATAAAAGCAGGCACAGAAGCTGAAGATTGGCGTGCCGATCATGATTCTGAGGAATCTGGAACCTCCAAACATCACAAATGGAACACACTGCATTGTCACACGACTCCATGCAAATACCATCGAGGCAGTACTCACCTGTGGTATCTACAGTGGAGACACAGTCCTACTGCCACTGATCTTGCTCATACCCTCTGACTCAGAGCTGCTGTCAAATTCAAGTGCCTCCAGTTTCCATACAAACCTTGCTTTTCTAAGACCATCAACAAGTCCCAGGGGCACCCCTTCAAGGCAATTGGAGTCGACCTATCGGAGCCCAGGTTTTCACATGGACAGCTCTATGTGGTTAGAATAGCTTTACCAAAACTAGAATAGGGCCCGTTGAGATATTCACCATCGTCGTACACTTCCTTGCAAATGGCAACTTACATATTAATAGGTTCTTACAAATGCCCCAGTTCAAATACAGCACAATAAACAAAACAAGGCAAATACCTGCTCATTTTGAAAAGTGAAAAAATGTAACAGGTATTAATTTATATCTACAGTCCCAAATTCTATCCCCCCACCTCACAACAACAAAAAAAAGAAATAAAAACAAAAAACAAAAAAAACCCCCCTCTATTTAAAGTATCGACATCTTCAGAATACAAACGTTTCATTGGAAGGAAACAGAAACCACTTAACCTTGGTTAATGAGTAGATGGTTTTTTTTTGTTTTTTTTTTTGAGAATCCAACTGAGCATATATATATATATATATATATATATATATATATAGCTTTAATATTACCAATTTCAATATGGTGCAAATGAATAGAGATTTCTGATGCATCTTATACAAGCCTACTAAGAATGTCAGACTATAAGGTGATTGTGATCTTACCTCAGATTTCTTAAGATCATTAGTCCTAAGCATTGAATGAGCTTTGATCCTGAAATCTCTCCGGATAGCCTCACTCTTCTTGAGGATGCTTGCAGTAGCCACTGCAGTAGCGTTGATGCATAGGAGGCGATCAAACTCCTTCACACTAGACAGTAACACAAACAGGAACAGAGTCACACTACACCACCTTCTGTTGCTGCCACATATACACCTGAACAATCAATTCTACAGCAAGTAAATTTTACACAAGGGAAGGAGAGAGAGGGGGAGGGAAGGTGGTGATTATGTGCAATTTTCCCACAAGTGGTTGGCTTTTCATTAGGAACTAAAGATAACACACTATTTAAAAAAATGAGAAAGAGGATGGTTCAACCCAAACCTTTTCCTAGTTACTTAATTGTCCTCTCTACGCAGCGGTAAAATTTAAGTGGCCATTGTAACACTTGTCGTCTGTTCTTGTTTTGATGTTGTAATAATTTGTTTGTTTTGTTGTGATCTGATAACTCACCTGAACAAATAAATTGAAGATAAAGTGAAACATAATCCGAGAAGTCTCACCAGAATTTGAGGGGGTAAAAAGGGAGCGGAAATGGGGAGGGGGCAGTAAGTCATTCATACATATTTGGCAGCAAATTCTTATATTTCCACTTTCATGTACAATAAACGAACCTTTCATTTGGGATGAACGTTCCAGACACCTCCTTCTCGGGATCTTGACTTTCCAATTCTCTGGTCATAGCTTCATTCTTACGCTGCATCTTCTTCAACTGAACCTGATGAAGCATATACACAAATAGAGCTTAGATAGTACAACACATTCTACTCTACCATTATTATTGCTTGATTGTGCTATACTACACCACCTTCGTTTTTAGTTAGATGTTGATGTGTTTACCTTTTTACACTGAACAGTTTCTTGCAATTTTGTTACACGACCTTTCACTACTTCATTTGATCTGGACCCAACTCTAATACGTTGCTCTTCTTCCATGTCCTTGTCAGAATTCTGCAAAGCTATACAAACCTGATGTCCTCCCTATATTGGTATGAACAGGATATATATATATATATATATATATATATATACAGACACACACATACACATATGGAAGCAAGCAGATGCACTATTAATCAAATCACATGCATCATTATGTCCCTCAAATAACATCAGTCAAACTACAAAACAAGTGCTCATATCCACGTTCATTAATTAGCCATAGAATAAAAAACTCTGCAACACACACACACACACAAGCGTATATACACACACAGCCACAAGCACACAGGAACACACACAACCACAAACACACAGGAATAAATGCAACAGTACTGCGGTATGTAGAGACTAAACTCAAATAGAAAATTGAAATTTTGGATTGTTTAAATAGATCAGTTGCAGTTACATTAAAGTGAAGCAGTTATCCTATTACCTACTACCTTTGTGTACATATATCAAAATTAAACCTCATTCCTTATTGGAGAGAGAAAATAGATAGAGAAAGTTGCCACTTGGCCTAATATAAGATTAAGATCACCATGGAAACCATGGAGCTCAGATGGAATAAAAAAAAAAGTGCTTGTTGGCTGCAGCTTTGCTGCATGGTATTGGGGCAACAAAGTAGGGAAGTGGTATGAAAAACTAAAGCAAGATTTGCTGGTAGCTGAAAGGTGCTGGTAGCTGAAACATACTTGTGCTGGTATTCATCCTGTTACACTGTTTGTTGCCCAAACCACACCCATAATCACATTCAGGGGAAGGTTATAACACTCATGATAACACGGAGACCATATCCCAAAATTACAGCCTGATTGGTCCAGCAAAGCAAGATCGCGTGGTCTTCATGTGACCGAGTGTTAAAAACACCTGTGGGTGTGGTTAAGCGTGTGCTTTGGGCATTCCATTAAATCTTACTCCACTTGATAGCTCTGCTTGGCTAATCTGGCTGTCTCCATTAGTAGTTGCGGGGGATGCTAGGCACACCCACAGGTGGATACTAATACTCTTCTGGTCACATGGAGACCATATACCAAATTTAAAAGTGATTGATTTTTGGCAGTGAAACAATTTTATGAGGGTGTGGCTATAATATATATTTTGGTTCGTAAGTATGTTTGTATGTATGTGTGTCTAGGCATCATGGCCAAACACACCAAAAATACTGAAATTTGGCATGTGCTCTCCTAGAACCTGGTTGACATTATAAAACACATGTGAGCATGGTACTGGGTGTGGTTTTCCCATAGCCACACCCACAAGAAGTTATTTTTGTTGATAAAAATTAATCAGAAGCCAATCAGGCTAAAATTTGGTATGTTGTCTCCCAGTACCTGATAAAGCATTATTAACCACATGTAGGTGTGATTTTCCCCTAGCCAACCCACTGGAAGTTGTTCTGGCTATTAAAGCTAATCAAACGACCAACCAGACTAATATTTGGAATGAGGTTTCCAAGCAACTGGGTGAGAATTGCTAATGATGTGTGTGTGTGTGTCAATGGGTGTGGTCTGGTCATTGCCACACCCATAGGACGTCATTATGCCTTCCAAAAACTCATTTATGGACCAATCAGGCTGAAATGTGTTATATGGAGTCCAGTAGTTGGGTGAGCATTATAAACTATATGTGGGTGTGGCAATGTGTGTGGTTTGGTGTTAACCACACTCACAGGAAGTTGTTTTGGCTGCCAAAAGCTAATCAAAGGGCCAACCAGGGCAAAATTTGAGTGGCTTCTATAATGCCCCCCCCCCCCCTCCCCAAGAAACCTTGGATAATTACCTAAGAACCAAAATGGAAAATGATACTCGACATGAAAGGGCTCCAGTGCCCACTCTAAAACAGGTGTGCTTGATAAAGAACAGACACACACCAGCTGATGAACACTGCTAGAGGCAATAAGGTCTACTTAACACTGACACCATTGCTTTATCTACTTCACTTACGCCATCTTGATCCTGAAACTGAGAAGAAACATCAGGCTGAGTATGTGCCACTTTCACAAGAGACGATTTGAGAGAGCAACGAGGATCAGAAGTAAGAGCTGCCAAATTGGTGGATGTATGTTGTGCAGCTGTGGCTAGCTTAAATGGAGTAATGGTTGCTGTTGATGGAGATGGGGAGGTTACTGTTTGTTGATGAGGAAAACAGGTCAAGGTTGAAGTGGTTGTGGGTTGATTAGCCATAGATGTTTCACAATAAGAAGGACTAATGGTTGCAGAAGAGCAAGTGGTGGACTGGACGCCATGTAAATTACGAAGCATTTGTGTATGTTGAAGCATGGTAGAGGACACAGGCTCCATGCTGGAAGTTGCTGGTTGACAAGTGATAACAGGTGGAGTGGAAACAATTTTGGATGCACTTACTGGAGGAGTATTAGCTGAAGTTGAAGCATGGGCTGAAGTAGCAGAGGAAGATTCGTTAATGCCACAAGGACTAACACACTCTTTTGAAAAAATAGCAGCTAGTTTGTAACATCTTTTGTTCTTCTTGGTGAAGGGTGAGATGGAGATATTCTGCTTACCACATTTAGACCATGCACTTTTGTTGGAGTGAGATATTACATCAGGAGCAATAGGTGCACTGATCATAGAGGAGATTGATTTCTCAGGCATAACACTGGAATTACTAGATGCAGACATGGCTAATTTCTCAGGCATAATAATGGAATCATTGGATGTGGAGAGGACTGATTTTTCATCAGGTATAATATTGGAATTATCGAAGGGAGAGACGGCTGAATTCTCATACATATTACTAGAAGCATTAGATGCAGAGACGGCTGACCTCTCAGGCGTAATACTGTAATCATCGAATGGAGACAGGATCGATTTCTCAAGTGTACTGAAGGCTGACTTATGAGGTACGCTATAGAAATCATTGGATGTAGAGAGGGATGAATTCTCAGGTGCCCTATTGGAATCATTGGATGCAGAGAGGGATGATTTCTCAGGTGCCCTATTAGAATCATTGGATGCAGAGGGGGATGATTTCTCAGATGCACTACTGGAATCATTGGATGCAGAGAGGGGTAATTTCTCAGGTGCCCTATTAGAATAATTGGATGCAGAGAGGGATAATTTCTCAGGTGCCCTATTAGAATCATTGGATGCAGAGAGGGATAATTTCTCAGGTGCCCTATTAGAATCATTGGATGCAGAGGGGGATGATTTCTCAGGTGCCCTATTAGAATCATTGGATGCAGAGGGGGATGATTTCTCAGATGCACTACTGGAATCATTGGATGCAGAGAGGGGTAATTTCTCAGGTGCCCTATTAGAATCATTGGATGCAGAGAGGGATAATTTCTCAGGTGCCCTATTAGAATCATTGGATGCAGAGAGGGATGATTTTTCAGGTGCCCTACTAGAATCACTGAATGCAGAGGGGGATGATTTCTCAGGTGCCCTATTAGAATCACTGAATGCAGAGAGGGATGATTTCTCAGGTGCCCTATTAGAATCATTGGATGCAGAGAGGGATGATTTCTCAAGTGTACTACAAGAATCATTGGATCCAGACAAGACTGAATTTGCAGGCATACTACGTGAATTATTAGAAGCAGAGACGGCTGATTCCTCAAGTGAATTATAGGAATTATTGGATGCAGAGAGGACCAATTTCTCAGCCATACTACTAGAACCGTTAGAAGCAGATGATACTGATTTCTCTTGTGTACAAGTGAAATCTTTGAATGTAGAGCACTCTAATTTCTCGGGTGAAAAAATGGAACCTTTTGACAGCTTAGGAGAGGTGGAGAGACTGGATGGCAGTAGTAATTTAGACAGAGAGCTGCCACCAGCAAATTCTACATGTTTGGGCAAACTAAGGAGAGAGGCAGCTAGCTTTTGTCCCCGACCCAGACTTTGATGAGGAATAACACTGTCATGTGACTTCACTGCTTGGCCTCTAGCATAACCAGATAAGGATAAGTGCCCTGATGTACACACCGGCTGATCAAACTGCTCCCTGTGACCTCTACCAATACTAGTTGGTTTGGTGGGAGGTTTAATTTGAGTGGATCGGCCTCTGCCAAATCCAGGCAATGGGGCCTGTAAAGTGGCTAAAACGCTGGGAGCATCCTGGAATTGCAAATCTTCAAAAGGAACAGCATTGCAACATTCAGAATGTTTCGAGACTGGGAGAGGACCAGTTTGATCCTTGGCATGATCTTGTGACCGCCCAGGCTTAATGGGTTTCTTCTCGTTAGTCACTACTCGATGCACTGGAAAAGCAGCTCCCCCCATCTGTAACAAGATGTTACTCCTCCCTCTCCCTGTAGGAAGTTTGCCATGTCCATTGGACTTGGGAACACTGCATGCCGATGATGAGGCCATCTTGCAGACAGGCAAGTTGCTTTGTGACACTGTCCTATTCTCTTGGAAGTCTTCAGTCTTCCTTGCACTTAGAGAAAGGTTAGCACCAGCATGGCCAGCTGGTATATGTGAACTACCATAATCGTTGAATAGCAACTTGGGCATGGAAGCTGGGTAACTAGAGGAAGCTGATGTGGAAATTGGGGAACCAGATGATACAGACGTGAAAATTGGGGAACCAGAGGATACTGAACTGAAACTTGACATCCTTAAAGGGGATGTATTCTTGGAAGATGCTCCTCCTCCTTCAGCTGGTGGTAACTGCACAACATCACTCGCTGTTTTCTTGCTCATTGATTGACATTGATATAACTCATCCACGTCAGTGTGGTTGTCTCCCTCCTTTGTGCAGTTACTCTCAAAGACACTCATTACTGTTTTCATGTATTGACCTTGTACTCGAGGAGTTACAACAAGTTTGCCTCCCTTTGTATTGATGTTCCTATAAATACAAGATTAATCTTAATACTGCAACCTAATTTATTGTTAAACTAACAGATACACACCCACAACACCACTCATATGTCCCAATATAAATAAATGATCAGTACAAGTGAATTTCCTTTATGCAACATTCTGAAGACTTGGCATCCAATTATTCTAATGCTATAGGATGAATGGCATACCTGTACCTGGGACTTGTGCCAGAAACAGCCAGGATTCCTTCACTCCAAGTCTTCCAGTCCAAATCATTCCTATTACACTGCTCCTGAGAGAGCTCTGCTATAAATATCAGTATAGAAATATGATTAAAAAATATATATATACAATAATAATAAAATGATCAACATGTCTCCAGATTTAAAAAAAAATTAAAAAAATTAACCACTCTCCTACCCCCATCAATAAAGTAGTTCAATTTTCCTCAATATGATTAGAAACCAACTATGGCTGTTGATGGGTGTGGTCATGAAATGAAATAAGTGGTTCAATACATACACCACTAAGTATACAGATTGCCATCTTGTGCTGTTTATCTGGGCAAACAGACTAATACAATATGTTCAAAATAGAATCAAATTTGAGTATTTTGTTCACTAATTCAGTCAGTCTGAGAGATGTTTCAGTTGAGTATCTCCTAATTGCAGTGATTGAAAGGAATGATGCACCTAGGTGCTGAAAATTGGTGTAATCTGTGGGGGAGGGGGAATTAAAAACATTAAGTTGAAAATAATTTGGTTCTCTCACTTAAAAAAAAAAGAAGCTGTACCTGTTACACTATAATTAATTGTTTTCTTTTACCCAGCTGATAATAGATTAATCTTGTTCATTTGATCTATTCTCTTATTAATGTTCTCAAAAACATGTACTTCACCAACAAAATACCAATCATCTTTTAAAACACCATTTAAATGAATTTCTTTGCAACCTTGAAATTGTGCAGTTCAGGGTGGAGGTATTATTTATTAGGAAATATTTATGTCTTATTTTCTGTTATTAATTTTTTTAATCTGTGCATTAAATTAAAAGCGTGCTTTTCAATACAGCTGCTCCAAACCACAGCTCCAATGCAGCTGCTCCCATTGTTAAACCTGAAATTGCCATTTTGGCCTGCTACAACCAAAGTCTTATCAAAATTGACTAAAACCACATTAGGACCCTTGAGCTTGACTTTCAACTTTTTGATACATATCTTGACACTCAAGCTTCAAAATTGAAGGAATGAATAATGGGCACACATACACAGACTAAGGGTTATATATAGATATTCCATCCTATCCCACTGTCTAGGAAACAATAGCATCAGCCAGACTGAATGCACTAACAATTTTTTAAAAAAATCCCAAAGAACTACATCACAGAATCTTACTATAATCCACTATTTGTTTGTGTTTACATGTACAGACTTTATCTCCCAAAAAAAAAAATAAATAAAAAATATACATATATATATATTCAGGGATTGGTTTGGGCCCTCATTGCATGTCCTCTAGAAAGTTTCAATTTGATTGGGCTAGGGAAAGCCTTTTACCGTATTTTGGAGAAATTCAGGTAAAAGATCATTTGGCTAAAAGCACTAACCCCCCCCCCCCCCCCCCCCCACATATTACACTAAGCAAACAAAAAAACAAGTTTTATTGTTGCAGAAGAGGGCAAAGTTTGACCGAAAAACTGGCAGTAGGGCTGGGGGGTCCTTTTTTGTTGCTAGTACTGCAGGGGTGAACACAAGTACTGGAAAGGGAAGGTATGACAAACATGTTGTCACACACCACATTTCATGTTTCTGTCATGCTTAACAGCTGAAGATAAGGTGTGGTCCAGCTGACCAAGATAAGATTGTCAGCCAATATCCTAGTACAGATTTCATCAAAACCACAAACTCTATGGGATATAATCAATTAAATCTGGAAGAGATGAAAGGTAAAGCACTAATCAATTGGAATATTGGTAGACTTGACTTTGTTGCAAGGGTTTGCTAACTGAACCTTTTGGTGATTGGCTATTATGGGGAACACACAGCAGACCAGCATTTGAGCCTGGCTGCACCACGTACAATGTAACAACCTTGTGAGGGCCTTTACAGCATACAAGATTAGTGGTCAGTGTTTCCTGTCACTGCTGCACACAGACAGGGCAGGCAGCTTGTGAAGGAACAGTGGCACCACTCGCTTTATTTACAAACTGTATCCTTCAGCCAGAGAGTGAGCTAGTGTGAGGATAGCAACTGGGGAAGCCATCCAAGGATGGAATCCCACAAGCAGCATCATACATTCCTAATCTTGTTGTATAGGGTTCATGTTGTTCATAGTTTTGCTGATCTCATTTGCAATGTTTTAGAGTAATGAGGTTTTTTAAATTAAAAAAAAAATTTTTTTTTTTAAAATTTTTAATTTACATAATGTGGTTGGTAGTGTAAGTGTATCACTCCAACAATTATAATAATGTATAATTCAGTTACAATTACTGTTATTTGTACTTTAATTAAGTAACTGTAATTGAAATTAGAGAGTGGACAGCATGACAGAAATGTGCACACAAAAGGTGAAAAAAACAAGCTTTCACAACTCGGATTGTAATAATATTAGGGCATAATAAAGTATAACCAGAAACCACCCAATTAGAATGTTTCCCACCACACTAATAAAATTTATGATTCATATTCATTTCACTCCATTACGAACAAAATCCAAAGGGATCAGTTTGTTAAAGATACTATGATAGAAAATGGATTTGCCATCTTTCAGGAAAATAAATTGGAGTGGGAGGGGGGGGGAGGTGGGGTCAGTTTCATATCAAGATCTCTTTACTCACATTTATGGATGTATTGCACCACCAGCATGCAAACAAAGTGGGTCTGGTGACTTGCCTATGCAGTTCTTGTCCCTGCGCTGGAACATTGCTGCAGCTAATTATTGACCAAAATAAGTTTATACTAACATTTCAAACACCTACGGAAATGGTAGCAAAATTTGACAAAATGATTAATTTTTTCAGAAGTCATTTAGGTTCTGTGGAAGTATACACCTATGTGGCACTCAACTAAACTTAAAACCTCATGAATTAGCTCTTGTGAATCGAATGAGTGGCTGTGGAATAACGATTGTGTTCCAGGAATGCCTGTGGGACACGGAATGCACAGGAAGTCATCAGACCACTATATTTGCGTGCTGACAAAGCAATACATGCCGCACTGTGAATACAATAGTCTGGGGACGAAAGTAGGGTGTGGTGTGGTAGAATAGATATTATTCGTCTTTTTATTAATGGACAGAAAAAAAAGGATTGAAAATTCTACCACTCTCACCAATATGATGCAATCCATCCAGCAATGTGAATTTGTTTTTTTGCCAAAAATTGAGTTAAACCTGAGAATTGCATCACATTGCAAGTGTGCTTTTATGCATCTTAACTTGAGTGTGGGAGGTCAGTAGTGCTCTACAATCCCAAGTTAGCAATACTCGTTTTGTTGGACTTAGTTCAGGATATGAACAAACCCCATAAGCTAGATCATTATGATCTCAGCCCAGGGTCACGGTTAACCACACTTAACCAACCATTTAAACCTCTACGCCCACAGAACACTTATACCATACCATTTCTGGAAGAATTTCGTCTTCTGGAGTCCATCAACCTCGTTCATTAAGGCAACTAGATAGCACAAAACACTAACTCAGGGTCAAGCACCAACTTAGGGTCAAGCACTAGCTGCACAACAATCCGCTAGTTTCACACGTGAGTAGGTAAAGGTGAAATTGGGGGACGGATCTATTTAAATTTTTTACCAAGTTTTGTCTTCATAGTCTCTAGTCAGAACCTTTCCTTTCCCGCTGGCGTTTTAGAGGGTAAAGCGTCTGGCTAACGAGACTATTGTCTTCAATGGTTGAAAATTTGGCATGTGCTCGTAGCTAACAGTTCAGTGCTTATTTCAATTTCCAGAACCCACTGTACCCTTCAAATCAAACATACACACCATTCATTATTCGTTTATTTGGTTACCAGTTTTATATCAATTTTTCTAATTTTGTGTAGTTATTACCCTTAATTTTTTTTTTATTGGGTGTGATAGTAAACTCAGATTTTGGTCTACTCTTATTAAAGAAAGTGCTACTGACTCTAGCAGATAGCTAATATGTATAAGTTAATAACTGAGGTATCAACGTTTATAGAGATAGCAATTTTAACCTTTAAAGTTTCATCATGTGCTATCAATTATATATCAATATCTGATTGTTACAAAACTTTTACTAACATAGTAAAATATTTATCAGAATCACTCAGTGCCTGGTTGTCCCTACAACAACAATAACAGTGTGTACTGAGACTTGTGGCAAAAAAATAATTACTATAATATTTGTTATAACATAGTGTTTTAGATCAGGTAAAATAATTGTTTGGAATAATTAAGATAAGCATGAAATTGTGGTAAGATTTACAACTTTTGGTTTCTATACAGTAAAAGCTTAATTATAGTACAGGGTTTTCATATAGTAAAAGTACTTAGTTGTAACCACCTAGTTGTAACAACAAACTTTGGTGTTTCCAAACAGTAAATAATTAAAAATCCATTCTTGAGAAAAACTTGTGGATGTATGCTGCCCCCCTCCCTTTAAATTTTCTTAGACCTGCCATCTCCTCCCTCTTCTACCCCTGCAACAATATTTAAAGTGCAGGTGATGAACCTTTGAACCTTCAACAGGAATATTAAAGATGTGTCTGAAAGAAGCTTTGAGGAGGCTAGGTCCTAGTATTTCAGAGCGAAGAAAAGATCGAATTGCTTCAGTTATAGGGAGCAGGTCAACGTCCATTTCTCTACTGCTGGAAAACGTCTATAATGAAGCCAATGAAAATGCAATTATACGAAGCATGGATGCTATGGGCTGTCTGCAGCTGCATAAACTTTCAACTCGGCCTCCAAAATTACCCTATATTAGTCGCTGGAAACACAAAGTGAAATTCCCACCGAGAACAGATGCTGGTGCACGCAGTTGGATTAGCATTCACCAGTGGTCAAATGTTGACCAGTGTATCTCCCACCTCAAGGAGAAGCATGGCTACACTTTGGCTGTTACAAGTCCAGCTGCACAGATTTCAATCAGTGACTTAGACTTCAGTCAGAAGCTTCTGGTTGCATTTGGGAATGAAGTAGGTGGAATATCTGATGAACTTTTGGAACTGTCTGATATTAACTTTTCCATACCAATG
The DNA here is from genome assembly GCA_963969325.1 of Lycopodina hypogea. Lineage (NCBI taxonomy): Eukaryota > Metazoa > Porifera > Demospongiae > Poecilosclerida > Cladorhizidae > Lycopodina > Lycopodina hypogea. Next base: position 5,828,298 of record OZ017787.1, read on the forward strand.
TGTGGATTTGTTGAAAGTTTCAACATTTCAGTGGCTGTTTCTCTTACTCTTTATCATGCCTACTTACACAGAATGAAGAATCCAGTAAGTATATATTCAAGCATCTGGCATATTCTACCCATCAGATCCAAATAGCTTAAACAGTGGGGATGTGAGGCTGAACTCTCCATGTTGTAATTGTAGCATTTCATATATTGGGGTTTAGTCACTTGCATGAACTGTGTATGTTTCTCAAAGGTGTGGTGAGCATAACTGACTAAGTTAATTGGAATCTGCATTTGGGTACACATCTCAATATATCAGCCAGGTGATATGATGCTCACAGCCTATTAGACCCATTACCAATTCAATTAATACACTTTGGCATGTCTGATCTACCGATGAACATATTACATGGGCATTGTAAGATTATATAATTTATTGAATAGTCAAGGTTGAAGAGTGTGTTGTATTTTTGTTTATTTTTTTGTTGTTGCTATTCAGACTAAACAACAAATACTAATCTGAAGCTGCACTGAAAATAAATCCAATTTCTGAAGGGGAGGGGGGTGTGGTGAAGGTTGAAAGAAGTATATAAGAACTAATTTTTGGGGACCTCATTTGTTCCCCATTCCTGTATCAAGGCAGCAACCACCAAGATTGTGTTAAGTATGCCTGCCTATATTTCATAGCTGTGTGTTAACTTGGCGTAAATTACACCACTACTTCAACCCCCCCCCCCTCTTTATAAGCACAGCATATTGATTTATTTACAGCAAATGATTACCTTTAGTTTTATGTGAACAAAATATTAACTTTTGCATTAAATAAATTCATGACTTGTGTGTGTACTGATTTGAAGTGATGTTAAACAACTCTGAATGTGAACCATCACAATAGCATCAGATGAGCTTCCATTTCAATCACCATCACTTTAGCTGTCCAAAGAGGTGACTAAAATGAGGGGAGGGGGGGGGGGGGGGGGTGGGGGAATAGAAGCTGAAAACAGAGACTTTTCAGAATCATATCATTTACCTATGATGGACTAGTTTCAATTTCTTTCAGTGCTACAAAACTTAGTGTTTTTGTCTTTGGTCACAAAATTCCAGAAATTAGCTGTCTTTTTCATATCTTCTGTCTTTGGCCTTTCTAAATGTGAAAAGCTCTGGATGTTTCCCTTTCTTTCATTTTCTTTGAAACAAAACCAAGTGTTTTTTTCACAAAGACCAGCTGAAATAAAACACAGGTTGACAGAAGAAAAATGGTCAAGAATGTTACATATTGTGCTAAACAATAGCTGAACAATAATAGTTTTGTAGCGGCTTGTTGCTTTGATCTCTACTTGGTTAATATTTCCTATGCTAATATTATTCTGTTGTTTATATCATTGGTGTGGTTATGAGTGTGGTTTGTTTATCAAGAAGTTATACTATTTGCCAGTAATTAAATATCAATTATATACACAGATGGTGGATTCAGCAGGAATAGCAAGCTGGTAGATCTGTGCTACAGCACAGCCAGGGCTAATAGGTGGGGGTGGGCATGATCTGGAGGCATGTACATATTCTAGGATTTTTCCCTTTTCTTTGTAAGCTCAGTACATAAAAGAAGTAGAAAAGTGTTGCCTTCAGCAGATCAAATTGTGTGGATTTGCATCAGTGAAAATTGGTGGGTTACTGCTACACTCCCCAAATGTGGCATTAGTTCCATTGCTCATAAGAAGCTCGTTCCCGATATTTGCATAATAGTGTCCCCTCCCCCAATCCTTGAGCTAAGGTGTTAAATTCTGATCCCAGTTTTAGTAACATCGGTGTCCAGATCTTGGACCAGCATTAATAAAATTTCAAAGAAAAAATTACTATGCCCTTGATTTTGTAGATCACCCTTAGGTTAACGATCAATTGCATTATATTGTGAATCCTTGTGGATGACAAAATTTTACCATATAATTTTTTGGGAGGTGCATCGGTGTAATATGAGGACTAAGAATTAATCACTGTGCAGAATTTAATCTACCCTTCCGCCAACACCCACCCATGCAATAAACTTTCCAGTCTTGTAATTAAATTCAATTCTTCTTGAAAATATCTCTATTCCTCATAGTTATCTGAGACAAGTGGAGATCTAACTGAGAGAGAGAGGGAGGAGTGGACCCTGCGATATTACCTGAAGACACTCAAGATCAACTCTCCCATAGAACTCCGCAATCACATTAAGGACACTGAAAAGTTATATCATATCTTGTCAGAGTCATGCTAGCATTTGGTGTAGTATTTTGAAGTGGAAGGCTCCGCACATGCATCTGTTTCGCAGTTCATCTTGCATGTAGAATGATATAAAGTTGGAGTGAACAGCAAACACTGCAATGCTTCAATTGTGTAAAATACGCCTACATTAATGCTTGTGAAGTTATTATGTGTATATTAACATCACTGTTTTGTGTCCAAGAAGATAACTGTGCATTAATATTAAGTGTCCTGGATAGCACAAGTGAATAAAATATAACATGATAAATATCATCGGAAACAAGTTCAGGTTTTCGGCATTATAATTAGATCATTAAAAGATACACTATCACAACTGTTGCTTCAACTATTGGTTCATACATACACAACAGAAAAAGAAGGAAAAACTATGAGTTGCTGTTTTATTCACCCACATTTTTGGTTGAGAGCACGAGGGCAACAATGAGCCCGTACAAACCCAGTACTTCTGCAAAGATGAGGATGAGGATCATGCCCACAAACAACCTTGGCTGCTGTGCAGTACCACGTACGCCTGCATCACCAACGATACCAATGGCAAAGCCACCTGCAAGTCCACTGAAACCCACAGAAAGGCCAGCTCCAAGATGGAGGAAAGATCTGGGGGGGGGGGGGGGGGGGAGGTTGTGTAATTTGTATAATTTAATATGAATATGTAGTGGAAAATTAGTTCAGACTACACCATATATGGCAGAATACACAGAGTAGTAACATGCGAAATGTAGTTGAGGGGACTACAACCACTACATAAGACGCACAAGCACACACAATAGGTGGAAACACAGAGGCAACTTACTCAAAAAGGGTGATCTGTGCCTTCACTGTAGAGAAAATAAAAAAGGCATGGAATACATGAATGGATTGTGCTTTGAAGCTTACACAGTACAAATATTGTCTTCATGTCAGAGAATAATTGAACAACATCGAACACGGTCGCAATGAGACCTTTCTGACAATTGTGGAAAAGTTGCTAACACTATGTAACTGTATCACAGGCACTATGTGGGTCATGCATGGCAGACTTAATCAAGCTACTCTCACGTGTCTCCATTCCTATATTGCCCAAAGTGCAAAATGCTGTAACTTATTATCCCTATATAAGTGTTAAAACTTGAGGGAAGTAAAAGTATTTTGCTATCTTACACAGAGAGTGACTTACATTTGTTAGCAATGAGGACCGAAACAACAAGACCGTAAATGGCGATGATACCAGCCATGACAACAGGGATGACAGACTTCATGATGAGATCTGGCCTCATAACACTCATGGCTGCAATCCCTGTACCACTCTTGGCGGTCCCATAAGCTGCTCCAAGAGCTAGAGTACATAAAGACAATGACCAACCAAGAATGAACATCTAAGCATAACACACACACACAATCATTTTCCTATATAATAGGTCATGACCAGGGTGGTATGTCAGTAAAGAATTATGAAACCAGTCTGTATCATAAGTGCCATTTATTGATGATACAACCACATTCACTGGTACTCAGCAATGAAAAAAAACACTTGTGGCGTGGACCATTAATGTGAAGTAAGTTAGCTACAACCACTAGGTGAGGTAAGAGTCTATCCAAAAATGAATCCAAAGAGAAATTAAAAATGGATCAAGGAACCAATCACCAACCCCCCCTTCATGAGTGATGTGATGTTTACATAACAAAAAGTATGGCTAGGAGTATCAATGCCAGTCTCCTCCCTAGAAATAGGACAACATTGACTCTTGATATGAAGAGGGGTATAATCACTTTGCTTACTATGGTGGAAGGAATTGTGTAAAATTAGTGATATGACTTTACAGTGGGGTTTAAATGTAGGGCCTCTAGAAGTATGTTGCCACCAAGCTCATGTCACAACATAGATCAGTCACGGAATAAAGGGTTGAAAGACTTACAGCTGAATATGATAGCGGCTGAAGCGCCCATGACTCCGAAGAATCCAGCGTAAACGGGTTTGTTCTCCTCTGAAGAAGACATTACAGGAGTAGTTAAACGGTGGATAAAAGGTTAAAGATGGTTCGAATTGCCGAGTTTGTAAAGATCTTCTGCTCCTTCGCCGGCCTGCTTACACGTATGACGAAATCCAAGTTTTCGACCTCCCACTAAGTACCACTGGCACGGATGTCATGTGATTTGGTCTGATAACATTTACTGCGCATGTCTATAGTATCTATTAACGCACACCTATGCAGATAAACCGGGAGTGTAGTCGCTGCAATTTTGAGAAATGGTATTGTTTTATGTGAATCTTGGTCGGTTGTTGATGCTCGATATTTTAGGCTTACAGGAAACCTCCTCATCTCTCTTCTAAGAAGAAACCGGGTGAGTTTTTGAAGAACCCTGGCTATTATTTCAGGAGACATTGTTATGCCTTAACAACCCCCCCCCCCCCCCCCTCTCTTAGCCCCCAAAAATGAATTGACTGAAGAGCAGAAGCATGAAATCAAGGAAGCGTTTGATTTGTTCGATGCAGATGGCTCTGGCACTATTGATGCAAAGGAACTGAAGGTTTATAGCTAATGTGATAAACTTGGGTGTTTTACAAATGGGCTTAATGTGGTAGGATTGAATTCTGGAAATGAACAAGCAGGGTTGGACATAGTCATCTCAACCACAGGCTCAGCCAAGAACAGGAGAAAGGATACCTTATCTAGGTTAAAATTTTTTGTTGTAAAGCTTTCAAGCAATTGGAATATACTTACTGTTAATTTTTTCCCTATTTTTTCCCCTCCTGGTATGGTGAATGGCTTACCATATAATCTGGCTTTACCCGAACAGGTCCTCCTTTTTGGTCATTATATTTCAGTCCGGGAGGATTTTTAAAATATCTGAAAATGTCCTGGATTCTGGACTTCTTTTTTTGTTGAAAAATATTTTTGTTGAAAAAGCTACATTTCCCCCCCAAGTAGTGAGGTTTAGCAACACTTGCACAGTGATGTGGTATGGAAAAGCAGAAACTGAAGTTAGCATTTTTTCCATTCTGTCCCCATGCCCCTCCCACTACTTAGGTTGGTGGTGGGGGAGTGTGGTGGGAGATTGTGGTGGGAGAAAAACATTCCAATCAGCGTAAGTATTTAAAAAAATTTTTTTTCTATTCTGATAAATTATCATGACTGTGTGGGGTGCTCTTTGCACGCTATCATAAGTCCTACCACCTTTCCTTTGATTTCTTGAGTTGATGATTTGATTTTAAAGCTTCACAATGCCCAAACATCTGCCATGTTACGACTGAAAATTTTTAACCAGAGTGTGACCAGAGTGAATGAAGGTGGGATCTTTTCAATTCCAAATTATTGATTTTCTTGGATTAAATTGATGATATGAATATTTTATACTTTTACTGTAGTCAGGTAGGTTAGAGATTTCTCTGTCATGGTGAAGAAATTAGGGTGCCTGAGATTGGAGATGCTATTTCTTTTTACCCCATTACATTTTATTAATGGTGCTTGTTCATACACAAAAAAGTTCACTATTAAAATATGATGCCCCACCTCCCAAATGTTCTTTTTTAGCACCTGCTCTAATACCATGATCCGACAGAATTTTAACTGGTATATGTCCATGGCCCATCGGTTTTCTACATTAGCTTACAAAAATATGAAAGCATATCAGGGTGGACCAATGACACTCACCACTATGGACGCCATTTTAATTTCATTCCAATTGCTAAATATGCACTTGAAAACAGTTTGCCAAAAAAAAAACCCTCCGCTAAACCTAATTTTGCTTGCTAGCTCCGCTGGAGCTTTCAGGTAACCGGTCTGTATAGGGACACTACGCGAAACTCTCAACTTAGCTACCAAGGAAAAGTGAATTTTATTCAGGTAAGATTTCATACATTCAGTTAAATTCCTTTTTATACAGTGCAAATAATTGTATTAATTAATTTGTGTTCCAGATAAATCCTGCAATGAAGGTATATCCCATGAAACTATGACACCCACTGTAAGCCATGTGTAGTAGTTTTATCTCACAAATGCATACCCAAGTACTACCACACTTACATGGATGTTTATTAAAATTAAATTCCCACTATATTTAATTTTTCTGCTCATATTTGTGGTACAGTATCTCTGAATTATCATGCGAATGCCTTTACTTGTATGTAGTGTAACTATAGCTATCAAAGGTGAGCCTAGTTGGCAATCGCAGTTAGAGGCTGAGATTGCCTTCTAGTAGTTTTAACATCCATTGGAGTGGTGGTTTGCCCCCTCCTCATACATTCAATTTCTTCATTCCCCCCCCCCTCCCTCGGAAAATTTCCTAGAATACTCCCTGACCGGACATGTTAGCATAGCACAGGAATTAACAAGAGGATTAATAGTAGCTGAAATCTCGGTCCCCCCTCCCCCTCCTCCCCAGAACCTGGACAGGTTATTAGGATGGAGTGATGAAGCTCTGAGGTTTTAAAGGTTAATTGTGAAGCAACTGTGTGTAAACCGAAGTAGGAGGGGGGCCACTTGAAAATAAATCATTTATCATTGTTTTTTTATTCTTAATTAATGTTAGTGTAATATTAGTATTAGTTCTGTTTAATTTGCACACGGTTGCATAACGATAAAATCACATGCAACACTAGAGATTTTGATGCGACCTTTTTGCTCATGTTCCCTAGGGCCATAGTGGAGATATTTTTTAGTCTGGATGCCTCGCTCCATAATAAGATCCGATACAAAACCTCTATAACAAGATCACGAGTGTTATAATTATAGTGGGTTGGACAGCAGTAGCACAAGCAGCTCCAATGGGTTGTTCCACATCCATAAAATAGGAAAGATGCCTGGAGATGAGTTGGGTTTGTGGCACATGATATATTTTCTGGAGAGCCTGTAGCTTTTTATGAGAGGAGAACCCCAAATGACATGAGGTACAATATTTGCAAGCGATGTACCAATTGCCATAAGCAAATGGTATGTCGCTGAAATGTCAAAGTAATGTACTCACAGAGTTTATAGCCCACTATGATAATCTTGTCACCAACTGCAGTATTTTAAGTGAGTCAAAGGGGATCATTTTTTTTGTCCTTTATGTTCTTTTATTTTATAGTGATTTCTACGTTGTATGCATTTTTATAAAAAAAACGATGACTATAAATTATTTATTTTTGGACAAATAACATTAGGTATATTGTTTCCAGGTTGTACATACATTGAGACAAGAGCTAAATATCCTTTCTTGTACTGATTCTGCATGGATAAATGTGCATCGTACTAATGTATGCATATGGCAGTGATGGCAAAGGAAGGTACCTAGTGGGGACAGTTGACATCGATCATGGTTCACATGTGCTAAAAATGACTGAGGGCTGAGTGGATGGTGCTATTTTTATTTCAGCTTCTAAGAGTGTCATTGCAGACACACCTAACTCATGGAACACTGGATGCTACATGAATGGTTACAGAACAGTTATTGCCAAAAACACCAACATCAAACACTTAAGCATTGGCTTCACAAACACAATATACAGCCGAGCTTGACTTATTATAATCAAGATACCAGTTGTCAAACAAACAGAACTGTTGCTCTTTTTCTTGCAAGAGTTGTCTTATCAACTAATGTTGAAATTTTTTTTTTTTGCTATTTAAAAAAAAAAATTTAGCCTAACACTCCCACAGGAAGGGGTGTGGCCATGTGTTCTCATCCATGTTACTGCCAGAGTCAAGATGTGCACACATGCCAAGTTTCAGATGTCTAGGTGCAGGAATATGAGTTGTGCACACTGAAAATATTTTTGATAGATTCCCCCTCTCCACTGAGCATTGTTGGCAGACCCTTATCTGTCATCGTAAATATTAGTTTTGCTGTATGTAAAAAGTGTTTGTTCTGAGTTGCACGCTCTTCATTTCTTGGCTATAAGTCACAGTATTATTATTTTTTTCTTCTCTACCCGCCATTTAAAAGAAATAAGAGAGGAATCATTTCCATTAAAAGAAACTTGTAGACAGCAACAGAACCTATATTACCACTTTTTTTTTTTTTTTGCATCCCCTTAAAAAAAAAGAAAAGATAAAGGAAAAGAAATTCAAAGACTATTTCTGGGGACATGATGATATAGAGAACTGAACACAATTCAAGTGGCATTGTGAAAGATTGGGTTCAGAAGTTTTTTCTGGTGGGCAGGCAGGGAAATTGCACAAATATTAATATAAATGCAATGGCACGGATGACAATACCAATGTACTCAACAAACAAAGCTGCAAAAGGACGTGGACAGGCAGTGCAACACTTGCCAGTGTCCCATTCCAAACTCAATTAATCCCATAGAGCTTGCTGATCATCATAGAAGGTTATGCAGCTAGGCAATGTAAAGCACAACTTGATAGAAGTACAGCTGTCTACAAAGATTTAAACATCTCTATTGTCTGACTAATGGTGGAATTTTGCAATGATGTGGTGGTCATTGAAATGACTATTTTGACAAGATAGGCTGGTGGAAGAAAATGTGATGAGATGGAAGGTGAAGATGAGGTGGACTTATATGATGAAGACTTGTTTAATTTCCAACACATCAATTTCAGTGACATTTAGACCACATACAACACAACCCCCTCTATGTACTTATCAAACAAGGCATGAAACGTACCTCAACTTCCTTGAGTGTGTACCACGATAACTATTTACACCTCATTCAGGGAGCCATCCAAAGTACATCCATCCAAAGTCCCCCCCCCCCCCCCCCCGAACCATCTCCATTGCAGTGAACACATCAATCCACATTAACCTCAACCAGCCTGCTCTCATGAATGTGCCTTACCAGCTCTCCATCACTGATGGACTTATTCTTGACCATATATTATTTTTTTATTCCTATGCATTGCTGTCTTTATTTGGTGATCAACATACAAGAAGCTATTCTTCGGAAGTACAACATTTCCTGAATTTTTAGATCTAAACAGTGTGTATTTGTCCACATTCTGTGTTGCTCATACACTCGCAGAAAATTACCCATACTTTCCTTGTGGGCAATACAGCAAGATCCTGGCTCCAACGTCTGAGAACCTCAGGCACAGTAATGAGTGGATCATAGTATGTTGGAATGGATGAGTTGTTTTTGGGTGGTTTAAAACAATTTTTATTATAAATTTTAAAGATGGCTAAGTGAATGAGAACAGTGACAGGTAAAATAATTTTTTGTTGTGGTAAATACATGTTCTAAAGTGCGTTTTCTTTTTGTTGTGGTTGTTGTTTTATGGTTTTACTGTTCAAGAACTACAATGCCTAATAGAAATATGTAGCAAGTGATAGACTCCCTCCCTCTCTTCCCATAGAGCAGGTGATAGACTGACTCTCCTCATGTGATTTGTAATAATTTTCTGATATTTCAAACCAACCAAGTAATTAACTAATTCTTTTTAAAAAAAATTTTTTTACCATTTGTAAAATTTTTATGTATTTATTTCTTTCTTCATTTAATTATTAAATAAAAAAAATTTTTTTTTCTCCATACATTCATCCAATTAATTCTCTGGTTTTGTTCACATATACTGCATGATGGGAATTGATAAAATATCTTTCTACTGGTCAGTACAGTAGAGTGTGATGGAATTTGAAGTAGTGACTCCATGTGTGACGGTAACTGAAGACCTTAGGCAAGTGGCCTGAAAGTCACACCCTAAAGATGTGTTTTCATCTTTGATGTATCAGTCTGCATTGTTATCTCTGTTAATTCTTCAGGTGCTTAGTTGAATGGTAGCCTATTTTAAGACTATACTTGTAATATGTTATGACAGTTATACCTGTTGATGCTTGTCGACTGGAATGGAATCATTGCATCTTGTGTAGTTCAGTGGGTGAGAGCATGTGTCTTGTTGTGAAGCATGCTGTTGTAAAATATACTTTGTATGCTCTTGAAGAATAGTTAGATAGCTGAAAGGAAAGTGAAGTGTATTTTAAAACAACAACCAACTAAAATGTAAGCATCAACAAAAGCACTACTTAGCATGCCCAACATTGTTTCCTCATTGTCTAAACTTATGATGTGTGAACTTGTTTAGGTTGCAATGCGAGCTCTTGGATTTGAACCCAAGAAGGAAGAAATTCGCAAAATGATAGCAGACATCGACAAGGATGGATCAGGTGGTTATGTTGTGGCTAGATTAATCTCTCTTGCCACACCCTTTCTCACTCTTGTTATTTATCTATCTCCATAACCTTCAGGAACAATCGACTTCAATGAATTCCTTCAAATGATGACCTCAAAAATGGTTGGTATGATTGGTGTGTTATTGGCCCACGATTAGTTATTGATTGTTTTGTGTGTGGTTAAGGGGGAGAAGGATTCCAAGGAAGAAATTCTCAAAGCTTTCAGGCTATTTGACGATGACAACTCGGTATGTTGAGTAGGAAAGTGGGTTTTAATCTTATACATGACCATGTGGTCTTGTTTGGGGAGGAGGGGCAATAATCACAACATACTAATTACTATTATTGCTACCACTATCTCCACCATTACTACTCAGTGTTTCATTCAGAGGTGAGGGAGGGGGGGGGGGGAAGAAGGGGGAATGGGTGCCTCGCTATGTCCATTACGCTAATGAAAATGTCCACACACTTTCTTCTGTATTGACTTGAAGTTTGTAAGAGTGACAATCCTTAGCCTTTATAAATCTAGAGTTCACAGAGTTGACCTGCAGACCTGATGGCAGATGGAGTCTGTAAGGTTGACGAGCAGCGGATGTACTTCACTCTAGAAGAATCCATTGATTCTACTTTATCTTTCCTATCCAATATTTTTTGAAACAAAAAAATTTTCTGTTTTATCCTGGGGCCAAAGGGCACGTTCATAACAAGTTTCATTAAATTTGGTCAACACAATTGCCCCATTTCAATACTTTAGCCAGAAGATCCTTTACCTTAGTTGTCCAAAATGCTGGAAAATGCTTACCCTAGCCCTAAACAAGCCAAACTTTTTTGTCACCTCCTGGGAGGGACCTTAGGGAACATTTATACAATTTTTTAAAATCTTGATCGGCTTCATCTTGGAGGAGTTCCCAGGCGCATGCACATGTGCACACACACACACGCACAGGCACACACATGCGCACAGGCTGGTGATTTATTATTAGGATATAGTATACAAAGTAGTTACAATTGGCTTGCAGACCAAATCCTACCAGAAGTCATATCAGATCACTAGTTTTAGAAATTTTCATAACCCAACGACGTGCTCCTCATGAAAATGCTCTGTGTTATTATACTATCCCCCATCCCCCCCCCCCCCCCCCGCCCACCCAGGAAAACAAATCTACTCCAACCTGCAGTTGTATTTCTACTACTGCTACAATTGTATTGGATATATAGAAGATGAAAGCCTTCATAAGTTTATAGAAATAGGTGTTATAAATTTATGAACACGGGTTGAAAGCGGGCTGGTGGGCGGGGGTGAGTGTGTGTATGTATTACTTCAATTTTGAGGCTACAAAATAGAGACTGTTATAAAAAATTTAAAAAAAAGGAAATTAAGCTCATGCTGGTGTCCTTTTTTCATTTTAGTATGGGATCTGTGCTTGGGGGAGGAGAATTTCACCATGATCTGTCTGACACAGTCCTTTTAAAATAAAAATAATAAAATTGAGAGAAAAAAATGGTTTTGTGGGAAAAAAGAAATGGTTTGCATGTTGCTGTGTATTCCTGAGGCACTTTAGTGATGTAATATGTTCCAAAAATATGTTTCTGGTATATTTTCTAGTTGTGTATATAAGATATTAGAAAAACTTTTAAGTGGCAAAAAAATTATTGTTTTGAATGAACTGTGGTACATTTGCCTTACCCACAACTCAAAAAAAAACTTAAAATTAAAGTAAGTGAGACAATTAACTGAGTTAAATAGTAGAGGTTTTTTTTTTGGTATTGTTTTCTAATTCCTTGGGAAAAATCAATTGTAACTCTAACATGGAGTATTTTTGAACCAACTGAAGTATTGCAGCTGTTCTTGTAGTCGTCCTATAACAGAATGATGCAGTTGTGTTTGGCTGGATGCATCGCCAAATTCCTGCCTCTTGGTCTTCATTTTCCATTTATTCAAAGTTATAGCAACCTGTTGTCTGGCCATGAAGGTTTTATTGCCAAAAGTGTAATTTTTTTTTTTTTTTTTTTTTTTTTTTTTTTTTTTTTTTTTTTTTTTTTTTTTTTTAATGTGTTTTATCTTCAGCTGCATCACAAAATGTCTGCTTTGAAGACATTTGTTGTAGACTTTTAGAAGTACTATTTTTAACATTTTTAGCTTTACACATACACAAAGAGGAAGAGATGTTATTTGCAGAATCAAGTTGTGTCTGCATGCCAAGTTTTAGGCCTGTAGCTCCATTGTTTTTTTCTGGTGAAAATACCATTTTTGGCTTTTTTTAATTTTTTTTTTTATAATATAGAAAGGGATGTGACCATATAGATTGCTTATGACGTACCCCTGGTGACACTGATTCTATATATATTTATATATATATGGGTTTGTGAAGCTAACTTCAACCGTTCAAGCATGAATCGTGGATGCACGGCCAGATTATTCGTACTTTTTAGTATAGATAGATCTATACAGCTGAAAACAGATCAAAAAGTACTTACCAAATGCAAGAAGCATGTTAGATGAACGATAATCACAGTTGCCGCATGCACCTAGTGCTCGGCACTGGTGTGACGTCATTCGCACCACCTCTATTGTTACTACTGCCACTACTGTTATTGCTACCACCAACCCCACAACCACCACCACCAGTCTTTCTAATAGTAGAAAGAATTTTTTCTCTCGTAATCTTCAGGGCAAGATATCCTTCAATAACCTGAAGAGAGTGGCTAAGGAGTTGGGCGAGAACTTGACAGATGAGGAACTCCAGGTGTGTGGATTATCAACTACTCCCTCCTCACTCTATTTTCAATATTTCATATTTTCTTTGTATGCTCACTGGTCTCTGTGTTTTTTAGGAGATGATTGATGAAGCAGATAAGGATGGTGATGGGGAAGTCAACGAATCAGAGTTTCTTAGAATCATGAAAAAGACGAACATGTATTGAAGTTTGAGTGTCCTGTTTCGCTCATCAAACTGTATCTTTAAGGAATACCAAACGGCAACGTGATCTCTTCCTATGTGTGCATATGTATAGTCTATGAGTGCTTACACTGCAATGTCCATTTGAAACAGGGAGACCTGGATTGGTCTGTGTTTACATATACTTGCAGTGTACCTGTCCTACTGATGGCTGACCTCACCAAATTACGCCTAAAATCATTCTTGGGTAACCCCCATCAACCTCTAAAAATTTGAACCCACCCATGCGGCTGGGAGATTCTAACTAATAATTAGACCAACAAGTACATAGAGGATTATGGTAAGGGTGGGTGGGTGGGTGGGAGGGACTTATTAACATGAAAGTGACAAAATTGTTACCATGGAAATGAAAAGCGACATAGACATGAATATGATGTATTAAGACCATCTGGTTTTCTTTGTCATATTGTTGACATTTTTCTGCAAGCCTTTCTGCTACTGCACCAGCAGCATAAAGTTCAGAAATTTGAACTTCCTTAAGGTCTGGAAAGTTTGGTGAAAGTCAACAAAATGACTGACCTTTTAAACCATTTTAAATAGAGTTTTCAGAAATTATTGGGCATTTGGGTGTAAACTTTTGTTGGGTAAAGGTTAGAATTACAGAAATAGATTCCAAATTTTGTTTTTATCAACTTTATCTGTGAGAGGCTTCTCTTGGTTGTAAACAGAGGCAGTTGCAACTGGAATGGACAGGCTGAGGTGCATTTTTGAGCCCTAGCAGGATTGGTGAATGGTGTGGAAATGCAAACTCTTGTAATGCTGAAGTGATTGACTTCCCCCTGTTTTGTTTAAGGCAACTTCACTGTCCTAATCATACTGCAACCAATAATCACCTTTTCCCACTTCTGGAGTAGTTCCTTGATACAGGAATACTACAGTGCTTCTTGGGATGCCCAGGCTCACCATGCCCCACCTTGATTCATTACCCTTTCTGCTACTTGGGTTGGAAATTGTTTGCTGAGCTGGTGAACAACAGGGTTGCCTTGTAGCATAGAAGAAAAAGAAAAGTGGAACCTCTCTATAATTCATGCAGTGTGTATCTTCTTATCCGGGGATGCTCATGCCTTACTAGCCAGTTTGACGAGAATTTGAGTAGGGCTAGGTTGTACTTCCATTGATAGACTTCTTATGAGTAAACAAAGTTGTAGTTGAATTTATAACTGATCTTATTCAAAATTATATTTCTAGAGGGAGTGTTTTTGCAAACCTCATTAATGTGATCTCACACGCAAACATACACCCACCTGCCTGCATGCATTCACACCCACCCACATGCATGTATCCACACACATTTTTAGAAATCGATAATATTCGTTCAGGAATGTTTAATGAATATTTCATGCAAGCTATAGCAATCACAATTGATATTTTCTGACAAGTTTATCCCTGGACCTGGATCTACTGATAACCATATTTACATGTCTTATCATTGTCATAACCTTTTTTGGTATTTATAAATTTCAATATGCAGCTTAGTTACTTTGAAGAAGTGTTTGCAACTGTAACGAGGCCAATTATAAAAGCTCTATAAAAGCTCTTTATGCTTCAAACACTGTTTCTTCTTATTGTTAGGCCAATGGCATGGTGGAGAGATTCCATCCATCATGAAAACTTCCCTCGTAACCCTTTTCGGAAGCAACCCTAACTGGATTGAGTAGCTACCAGTTGTCATGTTGGGACCCTGCAATGCCATCAAGTGGGACTTGGGCTGGTCCAATGTGGAATTGGTTTACAGCACTCATCTTTGGCTGCCTGGGGGATTTTTTGAGGTATGTGAGCATTTGGACCTTTATGTTCAGTCATTAGACTACCTTAACAAAGCTCCAGTGGTTCGGCATGGCACCACCCAAACCAAGAGCCCCACTGTATTCAATAACTGCACTTGACAATTGCACTCAGGTTTTCATCAGTAAAGACATGCACAAGTCACTCCTTATATGTCTGATCCTTTTGGAATGGTCAACCAGTCTGATAAGTTCTACACTGTTAACCTTGGCACATGTTTGGATAGTATTTCAGTGGATCATCAAGCTAGCTCAGGTGGACAACAACACACCCCATCATCCTCCCGCCATTCCATCTGGTGGGTCAGTACAGCCCAAAATGGAGAAGCAACCCCATTTGCCTTTCATAAAAATATCAGAGGATACAGTTCTGCCAAGACAATGGCTTATAGAAGAAGAATAATTCTTGTACTGGCTGGGGGTGGGGGGTTGTGGTGTCTGTGGGATATACTCACATCACACTCTCACTAACTGCCCTATCGTTCTCCCTCATGTCTAAATAATCCTGCACGTTTTTTTTTTGTTTATTTGTTGTTAATACCAATCCTTACCTTATTATTACTAGTGAAAACCCTGCCCTATGGGTGGTTTTTCGGCCCACCAAAGGTGGGCTGTAGTCATAGAAAGTCTGCTTTGAAAGCATGTGTTGTAGACTTTTAAATTGATTAGGTTAAAAGGTATTTTTGGAAGTACCATTTTGTACATTTTTAACCTTATACACAAAAAGAAAGAGGTGTGGCCAGAGATGGGACCCAGCCCATGTTTTTCGCGGAGTCAAGTTGTGTCTGCATTCCAAAGTTTTAGGCCTGTAGCTCCATTCTTTTTTCTGGAAAAAGTACCATTTTTGGCTTTCTTGAATACAGAAAGGGGTTTGGTTATATAGATATGCTTATGACGTTCAACTGGTACACTGATGGTACCCGCCCCCATATTATTCGCAGATTCAAGCTGTATCTGCATGCCAAAGTTTTAGGTTTGTAGCTTCATCATATTTTCTGGTAGAAGTACCATTTTTTTTTTTTTTTTTTTTTTTTTTTTTTTTTTTTAATGCAGAAAGGGGTGTGGCATATGGATATTCTTGTGACATTCCCCCTGGTGACACTGATTCTAAATAAATATGGGTTTGTGGGTGTAGTTCCATTTTTTTTTTCTGGCATAAAATACGATTTCTTTTGAATACAGAAAGGGGTGTGGCCATATAGACATGCTCATGACATTTCCCTGGTGACACTGATTTGAAATATATATATAGTGTTGTGGGTCTAACTTCAACCGTTCAAGCATGAATCGCGGATGCACGGCCAAGCAGACAGACACACCATTTGCACACTATAGTATAGATGATAAAATTAGTTAGAAATTTCTCTATATTTCAGGTTTTTAAAAGCCCTCTCTGGTGTAAAATGGCGAAGCTGATACAGGATTATGTTATCTTTAATGCATGTGTAGTAATTTTTTATCTTTCATCTCCACTTGGTGTTGAAGATGTTTAGTACAGTGAGTTGATCAGTCATAGAGATATTTCATCCTGTAAAGTAGAGCTTCCAGTGACATATTGCTTCAGTGAAGCTTGAAGCTTCTTTCTGATTAGAACATTTCTAATTTTAGACTCTACGCAATGTGAGAGAGAAGAATGCTGGTGGGTTTCCCCCCATTAACAGTGGCATTGATGGCAAACTCTAAAGCATCAATCTTTTTTTTATATGGTACATGTACATCAATACACAACTTTGTATATAGTGTCATTTTTTAGTGGTTCAAAGCATTACTAAGGCCACTCAGAAATCAGGAAACTGGATACAATTGCAAGGGATCATATCTTCTCATAGAAGCATTTGATCCATTGGAAACATTAAGATAGAATCCAAATTCGATGGAGACTTTCTAATGACTAGCAAGGAGTTCTTGAGGATGCAAATACTCAGGATCTGGCCTGACCTCCCCTTTCACAATGATGGGACCAGGCTAGGACTTGGGCTTACCTTATTATGCACCATCCAATATTGAAAAGATCCTTCCAGAAAACCTGCAAGATTTCATTTTTCTTGTTCTGATCTTTCACATGTTTTTTGATGCTATCAATATATGGAAAGGTGTTTTACAGTTGTTCTAGTATAATTTTATCCCTTGCCCTTTGAAAGCACACTCCCCACCTCCATTATTTACTTCAAAAGATCATACTCTGTATGAATTACTATATTCTCTAATCAGCATGGAATACATTATTGGGTTGTTTCAAATGGTTACAGGCACTTCCATAATTTAATTGTACTTAAAACCTGGCCTGTTATAGCATTCACATGGGCAGTATTATCAAAATGAGGTTGAGGGCAAGCATTCGGTGTAGTGAACAATTAATAGCTTCTGTTATTAATCGTTTATAAAGTTAGTTACTTACTTTAAAACTAGTCAAAGTTTGAAGATGTCCTCGGTGAGTCCAAAACTATCCAGGCTAGACATTGGGACAGAGGTCGAGAGCCATTTGATGGTGTCATTATCCAGGACCTGCAGACCATGGACACCATTTGGTGGCGAGTATTAGCATCTTTGTATAACATTGTCTGCAGTTTGATCCTCCACACCACACTCACAGATCGCTGAAGGGGCCCCATTCCTGCATGGATAAGCACAATTGCCCAACACTGGCTTGAAGGTGGTTTAGCCTCGTCCATGCTGGTCTTGGTAGAGCCAATCCCAGTGGGCAAGGTCTGGCATCAGTATAAAGGAGCGCAGTCTGGAGGACAAGACATTTTGCACTCCAAGCATGATCTGCCCATTTGTTTGCTCCTCGATGGTCCTGAGGAACTGTTTTGCAGCTAGCACAAATGGATCCGTGATCTCAGTCACTGAAACTGCTTGACAGGATCTGCTAGCTTCTGAATATCAATGACAGGCCTTCTGATGTTATTTTAAATTTGGGGTCCTATTATCTTAAATTCACCAAGAAGATATACTAAAATCTATGATACCTTCATTTAATAAGTGTTGAACCTCGGCATCAATAAAATTTTTAAAAATTTTTTTTAAATTTATTTATTTTTTAATTTTATTTTATTTTTTATAGACATGATTGTATCACTGTAATTTAGAGGCTATTTCAACATTCTGAAGCCACAAATGTCAAGTTGTGCCTGTGGTCCTTCATGATGAAAGAGATAAAGCTCAGTTGCTGCTTCTAAAAGTCAAGTTCTGGAAGTAGATTTGCACACAACATTTGACTACTGCTTGCCTTTAAGCTCCAGATTTTTTATCCAGAATGTAGTGGTTTAACCTGACAGTTAACATTTGTCCATGGGAATATCCCTATACTTAATATAAGATGCTTTGGCATGGCGATAATATTGCCACTCTCCACAGTTTGAACAAAGTGGCTGCAAGAATTGGCCCTTGTGGTTTTGTAGTGAAACAATAGTTGAGGAAACCAAGCAGCCAACAGTTTGCAAATGGTCCAAGATGTTGTAGGAATTTGTTATGGATGTAATCGGGTCCAGATGCTTTATACAGTTTGAGAGTGCTGATGGTGGTGGTAAGTTCAGCCTCTCTGAATAGAACAGAGAGTCCCGAGTCTTCTGAGTTACCCTGGATTGGCCACAGTTTGGTCACATTACATTTCCTTTCCCATGTAAAGTTTGTTGTTGTTTTACAGTGGTCATTTGTGTATCAACTGCGCTACGATTGAATTGGTACTGACTTTGATCTTGGTCTTTTTGAGTGATCAGTCTATAGTGAGGCGATTGAGAGTTCACCATGTTTTATGGCTAGAGTGATGAAATTGATGTCATTGAAGGCAGACTCTCATTGGATGTGGTGCACTGTATTCAAGTTTTCTATCATGTTATTAGTAGCCTTTTTTGAGTCCTGTAGTGTTGCTGCCTGAAAGAAATCTACGTATAGCTGCAATGTCTCATCAAACCAGCCTGGGATTTATGGTTTACAGCAGCCCCTGGGTATTAAATGTTTTGCTGCATCATGGATGGTGTTACAGAACTGTTGGTATGAGCTATTGATATTCTTGGAGTCTAGAGGAGGTAGATTTGCTGCACAGACCTCAACAAGGCTGAAGAATGCACCCCAATTAACTTTGTGAAATTTCCACCTGCTCTCAGGAGAGGTCTTGGTTGCTTTGATATTGTTGCTAACTCGAACGAGAGTTGGTTGCCCCGGGCTGTGTGGGTAATGAGTGATAAGGGTTGAAGTTGCATTGTCCACATCATCAGCAATGAAGGCTAGTCGCAACCAGGTGGCTTGTACACATTAATGATGGTAGCACCACTAACGAAATTGCCTGCCACTAGATGGTACTGTTTGTGGCTGGATTGGAGATAACTGCACAATTGATATCAGTTCACATGTATATTGTAAGTCCATGTTCCTGGCTGTGAATATGGTTGACAGTGCCGAAGCCAGCGATAGGTAACTGGTGGTTGGAGGCGGAATGATATCTTGAGAGGAATGACGTCACACCAATGTGTATGCATCAGCTGCACTATAATTTTCACATTTTGCGGCAGAAATGTTTTCCATGTTCAGATATCAATTCGTGATGGTGCTGGCCCTAAAATGGCCTTTTTGGCACATTTTAGAGATTGAGAGTTTTTGGAGTTCTCAGTGTAGATTTAATGCATTAGTTTCCCTATTTGACCAAATACTCATGGAGGGTGCAATGTGAACGCTGCATTATTGCCTCCTCACATATCCTCACCCCGACCTATGTATAACAGCAAATAATTATATTCCAAGTCAGTTCAAAAGGTCAATAATTACTAAAGATACATTCATAATATTCATTTTAGAAATGCCCCACAATCCCCACCCTTATATAAAAAATTAAGTAAACTGAACAACTTTTTAACTAAAGGAAGCTGAATGCTGACCGAACTACCTGTAGGGAGGTTTTTGCTCTATCCATTTCAGTAGAAATGGTAACATGCAACATAAAATAAATAGGAACACATCTAGTGAACAATTTACCTTGCTCTGCATCAAATGTGTGCATAATAACTCCAACTCATTATTTTATAAAGAAAAAGCCACACACAAAAAAAAAGATACTTTGAAGTCATTTATGTTAAGTAATGAATGCAATTATGCAAAAAGATAACAAATAGCACTTTACAAGTTTTAAAATACATTGAGTGTCTTGTTAGCAATGTCAATGTTCCATGCAAAATTTGATAAGAGTCACTGCTATAGCTGTTGCTACTTTGTGACTCCATCATCACCACTGGACTTGCTGGAGCTTGAACTTGAGCATGACCCTGAGCTTGAGCCCGACCTTGTGCTTGAGCCCGACCTTGTGCTTGAGCCCGACCTTGTGCTTGAGCCCGACCTTGTGCTTGAGCCCGACCTTGTGCTTGAGCCCGACCTTGTGCTTGAGCCCGACCTTGTGCTTGAGCCCGACCTTGTGCTTGAGCCAGAGCTTGAGCTGGAATAGGTGCTCAATGAGCTTGGATCCAAACACGTGATCAGTACACCATCATCAACCACACCAGAATCTGTGCAGGGAAGGACGAAGAGGATTGACAAACTGCAGTAAACAGGGCCTCTTTTGTGTCCTCTGTACATTTCAAAATTATAATTTTATTTTAATACTTTTATTATAAAATAGCATAAGTGATCATAAAGATATTATCTATTTGTCCTGTCAGTTTGTTTTTGATTTGATTATATTTATATAACTAACCTTTATTGACAATTTCGAGCTCACCTTTTTCATCTCTTTTCGACTTAACCACTAGATTGCATCTTGCTTCTTGCGGTTGATCCAGCAGCTTTTTCTTCTTCGTAAAATCTGCATCAATTTTTTCAGACTTTGATCTGAAAGCATAACAAAAATGGAAGGCATAAGTATCAAATTAACTTAAAGCTATCTCTTATTATAATTTATGTAGTGCGTGTCTGTCTGTCGATGTGTAATGCATTTCCTCCCAGATGCCTAAACTAATCGTCTCGAAATTTTCAGGGGTTGCTCACAGGCTGACTGACCCAGTTTGGGTAGGATATAGTCAAAGTTAGGAACATTAAATAACCTTTCCTATTTATAAGTAAACACAAAGTTGTAATCTGAAGTTGTATTCAAAGGGCTTTTCTTGAGGAAGTTGTGTTCACAAACCACATAGGATGTTCAAAAGACACTAATTACTAGAGGTGCATTCATAATAAAACTTACTTTAGAAATGGGGCAATAACCCACAAATCCCCCCCCCCCCCCATCTAAGTTTGACAGCAAAGGATTATAATTGAGGCGAGTTTAAAAGGGCACTAATTACTAGAGATCCATTCACAATATTTACTTTAGAAATGCCCCACAAGCCCCCGCCCCACTCCCTACATAAAACATTAAGCAAATTGAACAGGTCTGTAATTACAGGAGGTAAGAATATTGTTGTACAAAGGAATGATGAAATGTATACCAAATATAACAAAGATAACCAGTATACGAGCGCGGGGGGGGGGGGGGGGGGGGGGGGGTCAAATCAAAATTATTTATTATTGTTGCTCATAACTGGATTTGGACGAATGTTTGTGTAATGTATGCACTATACTATTATTAAGGAAATGATATGGATTAATTTATTAGTGTATTTTGTGGTAATTAGCATTTCTTGTTTTGTCTTGAACGAGCAGTTGTCTTTCTCTAGCCCTAGCCCTAGCCCTATGTAGTATAGTGTTATAGCCTTATAGTGTTCCCCACTATGTAGTCATAGTGGGGAACACTGAACTAGTGATGGCCAAGCAGATAGGACAAATGAAGCCATTTAAACTGGGAGTTGATGACTGGAACCAATACTGACTGGAACCAATCCACCGAGAGGCTAGAACAGTGTATCTTAGCAAATAATATGACTATGGATGAGAAGCATGCAGTTTTTCTTACCTTGGTGGGTCCCAGGAACTACTCATTGGTTAAAGGCTTGATTGCATCAGACAAGCCCACCAATAAAGCCTACGCTGCTCTGAAAGAAGAGCTGAGAGCTCATCTCAAACCCAAACTAATGATAATTTTCGGAGAGGTTTAGGTTCCGTCAGCTGATCCAGAGAAAAAAAAAGAGAGAGTAGCTCTTTATATGGCAAAATTGAGGTTGATTGCAGGCAAGTGTGGTTTTGGAATCTACCTGTCAGTAGCTTTGGGGAATAGGTGGGTGCGTGGGCTGTGTAGTGAAGCCACCCAGAGAAGGCTACTGGCTGAACAGGATTTAACATTGGAGATAGCTTATACTAGTGCTCACGGAATAGACAAAGACAAATTAAAGGCTAGGAAGCTGTGGACATCAGCAGAGATGCCATCCAATAGTTTCCATGTTTGGTATATGCAGAAGCACCATAAGGAACTATCAGCACCTGCCAGAGGGTATCAAAGGCCAACTACAACCTCCAGTAAATGTTGAAGGTGTGGGAAGACCAGCCACACACAAGATATCTGTTTAAATATGAGTCAAATGTAGAGTCTGCCACCAGAATGAGCAATCTAACACTGAGCTGGATGAGGACCAGTTTTTACTGCACAACATTTCCATGGTGAAACTAGCCCAGGGAAAAGCTAGATTCACTGTAAAACTGGAGGTAGACAAAAAGCTGCTGGTATTGGAGTAGGATACTGGGAATTAGTGTCTCTAGTCTCCAAGCAGAGATGGAATTGCAAGTATTTCTAGAATGCCACTGAAATTCTATTAAGTATATACTCTGGGTGATGGATTGAACATGTTGGGGAAATGGTAGGGTATTCCTGGCTTCCCAGTTCCTGTCCAGGCCAGGAGACCAGCTGATATGCAAGTATGGTCTGCTGTTCTAAGAAGGGTTAGGTAGGCTTACCATATAGTCCTGCTTTACCAGGACATGTCCTCCTTTTTGGTTATTATATATCAGTCCAGGGAGAATTTTTGAAATATCCAAAAATGTCCAGGATTTTGGTCTTCTTTTTGTTCAAAAATACTTGTCTGTTAAAAAAGCAGCACTTATTTTGTAACCAAATAGTCCAACTTAGCGACACTCCAGCGAGGTGGTCTGGAAAAGCATAAACTGAAGTTTAGCATACCTTTTCTCTGCCCCATGCTCCTCCCACTACTTAAGGTAGGCGGTGGGAAGGATTTGGTGGGAGATTGTGGTGGGTATTTTCTTTATATATATTTCATAAATCCTACCACCTTTTCTTTGAAGGCTGATTTCTTGATTTGATGATTCTATTTTAAAGCTCATGATGCCCAAATATAAGTGCAAATCCACTCCAAAACTAAAGACCAAATTTTTCATGTTATGAGAGAACAGGAAAGGAATAAAAATCCCAGTGTTTGGACACAACATTTTTTTTGTGAAATAGGTAATGCAATTTGTGCAGTAGAGTGAATTTTTCCTTTCACACAGTGCTGCATCATCAGGACTGCATATCTGCCAAGTTGACCAAAAATGTTTAACCAGAGTAAGTGAAGGTGGGATCTTTTCAATTCCAAATTATTGATTTTCTTGCATTAAATTGGTGATATGAATATTTTAAACTTTTACTGTAGTCAGGTAGAGGGTTAAAGATTGAGCCTGGTTCTCTGTTATGGTGAATAAAAATGAGGGAGCCTGAGATTAGGGATGATATTTCTTTTTTCCCCATTACATTTTATTAATGGTCCTCCACACACAAAAAGTTCACCAGTAAAATATGATACCCCCCTCCCCCTCTCTCAAAGTGTCCTCTTTTTTGAATCTGTAAATATGGTAGCCCTAGGTTAGGAACTTTGAAGGGGATGCAAGCTAGTTCGACCGTGAAACCAGGATTCCACCAAGCTTTTTCGACATCAATCTGTGCCACATGCTGTAACGTTTTGGTAGCTGTGAATAAAAGGTCTTAAACTTTATTACTCTTTAGCAAAACATTCATACACAAAAGTACAAGAACGCAAAGAACTCAACTTGTGATTAAAAGTGATCATAGTATATTGATATATGATAGCATGAATAGATAACATGAATGGATACAGGAAACCGTAGTATAGTGATTACTATTTAGAGTTCATGGTTCACTACACATGCCACCAAAGGTGCCATTGAGCAAGAACTGGAGAGGCAAGGTATTATTGAAACTGTTAAGTACAGTGACTGGGCTGCCCCAGTAGTACCAGTACCTGTACCAAACACTGAAAGCATGATTGGACTATGTGGTGACTACAAGGTGACCATCAGCCACACCTTGAAAGTCAACTAATTCCAGTGCTGATCCCAAAGACCTGGTTGCAACCATAGCAGGAAGACAAGCCTTTACAAAACTGGATTTATCCAGGGTGTATCAAAAGGTTGTTCTAGAGAAGTTGTCCCATAGGATTATAAAATTAGTACTCACAAAGGGTTGTATCAGTATACCAGAAATCTTTTTTGGGTGGCCTTGGCTCCAGCTATTTCTCAACAAATAATGGATCAAGACTGCAAATCTCCAGCCCAAAACCCGCTCACTTATGATTAAATTTTTAAACCTAATCGGGAGTGGGGGAAAGGGGGAAAAAAAAACAACTCAACCATGACCAGGAGTTGAAATGGGGATTTAGTACTTGTGGTCACAGGAAGGATTCCCAAGAAAATAACATTTAGACTCCGTGAACTTGTTAAAGTTCGCTGGTAAAAATTATTACTGGATATACAGGGTGTAGTGGTATTTCTAGATGATATATTGATTACGGTTCATACTGATGAAGAACATCTTTGGAACTTGCAAGAAGTATTGGAAAGATTAGGAAAGCTTTGGTTGAGACCAAAACATGATAAATGCCAATTTTTGCATAATATTTTTGATTATTTGGGGTATTGTATTGACAAGACCGGGCTGCATATTATGAGCTCAAAGGTAGCAACTATAATAAAGGCACCAATGCCTAAGAATGTACATAAATTCCAGCTTTTCTAATTTTTTAAGCTTAGCAAATTATAATGGGAAGTTTATTCCAAAACCTTCAATGGTGGTCCGTCCCCTCAACCACTTACTAAGCAAAATATTTCCTTGAATTGGGATTCAAAATGTCATGAGTCGTTTGGGAAACTTAAAGCACAAATGGCCTCTATGGAAGTGTTGGCTCATTATGACCAGAGTCTGCTAGTAGAACTAGATTGCGATGGTTCCACCTATGGGATGGGAACGATTTTGGTACATGTGTACCATGATGGGACAGAAAGACCTATAGCCTATGCATCCAGGAGTTTAAGTCTAACAGAGCGGAACTATAATTAAATCAAAAGGAGGCATTATCGCTTATTTTGGAGTGAATAATTTCTGTAGTGTTTTCTTTAACCATTCCATTTTTAATATAAGATTGGTTTAAAGTAAATCAGTACATAAGAATGATATGTAACAATCATTGGTCGTATAGACAAGCGCATTTCTCTGTTGTTATGACCATTCGTCAATGCAATATATATTTTTGTATGTTGGGAAATCGTTTATAAGCAGTTATATTTATACCAATAAATGTGGTTAGAAACACAGTAATTTAATATAGATGCATTTCGATATGAAGAAGTAACCTCTCATTATCACCTTTCACTGATTCGGTAAATGAGGTTGTTGATATCCATAATTTCAAGGAATATGTTTGAAGGCAATAAGACATTAAAGTACTCACATGCTTAAAGATACATCAGCAGCTCGAACAACAGTAGGTGTGGACTGCTTCATCTTTGAAGGACTCTTCCATCCATGTGCATTTTTTCTATCAACAATGGCACCACTGGTTTTCTTCTTTGCCTGCTTTCTAGGAAAATGAATGGTTCCAGACTGTTCTCCTCCCTCACTTAGAAATTTCTTTCCAATTACTGTAACATAAACAGAACTTAGAGGTACAGCTGGTGCCCTAAAGAAAGGATCTTTCACATTGTTCTTCTCAGTAATACCTTTTTTTGAACTCCCTTCTCTTCTGCTTGAAACCTGTATTAGTTCATAATAATAAAAAAATGGACAAGCAACTAAAGTAATAGAGTGAAATGAGGAATAGAATAGATTGATCTTATCTATACAATAATGGTCACACAGTTGTGTGTGTGTGTGTTTGATATTCACTCTTGAACAGGTGGAGTCATACCCACAAACTCGTATGTATTAGGATTGAGGGTTGCCAGAGGAATGTTTGAAGTATGTCTATATGGCTACAAGGACTGAGTGTGTCCTGAATGTCGTTTGCTTTTATATGATTTCTTCCGTATTGAGTTGAGAACAATATTATTATATATCAGTCAAAGGGCTCCCTGGAACTCAGTCTCACTACAGACCTAAGGATCAAAACCTAGCATATACACACAATATGACTTGAAGGGACATGGGCTGGGTTACACCAGGCCACACCTCTTCCTTTTAGTATGTAAGGATAAAAATAGTCAGTATACATACATTTATATGTATCTACTCCCTGCCAAACCAAGGTGCAAAAAGAACTCAATCTTTATGGTGGGCAATCCTACCTCTAGAATATATTTTGGCCCCAAATATTTTTGGTCACCTCTATGTATTTAGGTAGGTAGGTAGGTCGGTCGGTGGGTCGGTGGGTGGGTGGGTGGGTGAGTTGGTCGGTCTGTCTGCACGCACTCATGCACGCACGCATGTATGCTTGCATGTATGTATGTATGTATGTATGTATGTATGTATGTGGGTACGTGGGTAGGTAGGTAGGTAGGTAGGTAGGTATGTATATATGTATGTATGTATGTATGTATGTATGTACGTATGTATGTATGTATGTATGTATGTATGTATGTATGTATGTATGTATGTATGTATGTATGTATGTATGTATGTATGTATGTATGTATGTATGTATGTATGTATGTATGTATGTATGCGTGAGATGTTTTCACTGCCAAACCGCTGGACCATTCAGGCTAAAATTTGTATGTGATTTCTAAGTACCCGAGTGAGCAATAATATCACGTGTAGGTGTGGAAATGGGGTGATTTTATCATAGCCATATCCACAAAACATTTTAGGCTACTAAAGCTGATTGAAGGACAAATAGGGCTGAAATTTGGAATGTGGTTTCTATGTAATAAGGTGAACATTAATTATTGATCACCTGTGGGTGTGGCAATTGGTATGGTTATATCATGTCCACACCCACAATTGGAAATTTGCTGCCAAAAGCTGATCAAAGGATCAATAAATCAGACTGTAATTTGGTATGTGTTCTCCAAGTAACTGGGTGAGCATTATTTATCACATGGGGGTATGGCAGTGTGTGTGGCAATGCGTATGGTTCTGTCATAGCTACACCCATTGGAAGTTGCTTTTGCTGCCAAAAGCTAATAAAATACCAATCAGGCTGAAATTTGGGCATGTAGCCTCCAAGTACTCAGGTGAGTCCTAACTACATGTGGGTGTGTCAATGTGTTTGGTTTCATCATGTTCACATCCACATGAGTTATTTTCACTGACAAGAAACAATCACACTGAAACTTTTTGTCATCTCTATGCGACCACAAGTGTATTTATGATGTCCTGTGAGTGTGTCTAGCCACACCCATAAAATATCAATGGAGACAGTTAGATTGGTCAAAAAGAGCCACACCAACAGGAGAGTAACATACTTTCTGGTTACATGCTAGACCCATAAGGCTGAAATTTGGCATGTGGACTTCATGTGATGATGAATATGATTACCCTCTGGTGTTTATGTGTATGGGTGTGGTTTGCCAACAAACAGTGTAAAAGTATGGATGTCAACACTGACATTTCATTCTAGCTGCTATCAGTGAATCTGGCTTTAGTTACTTATATCACTTTCGTACTTTGTTGCACCAATATGATGCAGCAAAGCTGCAATAGACTCACTGGTTATAGTAATTACTGCAGCTGTTCTCTCTCTCTCCTTCATTCATATAGGTTTGTTTAGCTCCGGGTAAGAAAGATGAAAATAACAAAGCAGCAGCTGCAATTATGGAATGTAATCATTCTAAAATGTGGAGAAAAGTCGGTTCATATTCTTCCTAATAATGTTCCATTTCACTGTATGCTTAATGGATGAGTTCATAATTATATAGAATTCTTAACTTTGAGTTTTTGTTGTAACCCCACATTCATTTAAGATGAAGTTCTACTCTCGTCAAGGCCACATCTCAATCTGTGGGCAGGCCCATGTGTTGTTTTTTCACTGTTTTTTTCTTTTTACATTTAGTACCTTGGACGACATGTAAAGGATAAATAAATAAAGCAAGCACAACTGCAAAAATACTTTTTATTGGACAAACAGTGGCTGGATTAGTAGGATAGAGGATAAATGTGGCCAGTACAGTTACAATAGTTCTGTTCTTTGAACAACCAGTGACTTTATTATTGCTAGCAAGCTGCAATGGACCTCTGGTATATAAAATACACCTCTATGTACCACTGTATCTATGTGGCTAATGGCCTGCCAAACCCTTGCATCTGGAGACATGAAAATTGGCTTGCATATACAACTTAACCTAGGGAGTAATCTGGTCAATGGTAGAAACCCAGGGGGTAATTCTGAGGTTGCAGGACCTGAAATGTGATGTTTTCGGGCTTAAGTAAACTTCCTTCCTACATGAGTTAACACAACAGGTAATGTTAGTAATGCTAATTTTTTTCATTATTGTTATGCAGTCCATTCATCAAATGATTTCCAAAGTCATTGGTCACCATTAGTTGATAATAAAAAGCCAGTGAGTGAAATCTGTGATATTTAAAACCAAATGGAATATCCACACCTGTGGTTAGGTATGTAAAGAGCTAGTTTTGACGATTTCATTCCAAAGCACACCATATGGTTCTGATTATTTGGCATTGCACAATGCCTCTAAAGTATTTTGACCTTCCTAAAAAAATTTAAAAAAATTCAGCCTACAATGTTAGAAATGAGCCTTTCAGTATTATACAATGCTTTCAGAACATCCTGAACCTTCTAAAAAATGAAGGGGGAATCTGGTTGCATGCGTACTTATATGCTGCCCTTAATTAAATGAAGTGTACACACCTGCATCAATGACACAGCAATTAATGATGCACTCCATGACTGGATGCCTGCGTCCCACACCATTGGATAACCTTCCTGTCCTTGCAGGTATCCAACCTGAGCTTTACTGAAGGCAGGCCATGCTATCTCTCAGTTGCTGGGCTCGTGTACCAGGGCATCTGCTGCACCAGAAGCTAGCAGATCCTAGCAAGCAGCCTCAGCGACTGAAGTCACGGCACCCATTTGTGTCAGCTGCAAAATAGTTCATCAGGACCATTGGGAGCAAAACATCAATGCAGCACAGTGGGTGGATCATGATTGGAGTGCAGAATGCCTCAACCATGCCTCCAGACTGCATTCCTTTATCCCTGATGCCAGACCTTGCCCACTGGAATTGGCTCTGCCAAGACCAATGTGGACGAGGCTAAACCACATTTGAACCGGAATTGGGCACTTCTGCTCATCCATGCACAATTGGAGAATGACCCCTTCGTGATCTGTGAGTGTGGTGTGGAGGTTCAAACTGCAGATCATATTATACAAAAAGATGCCAATACTCGCCACAAAATGGTGTCCATTGTATGCAGGTCCTGGATGAAGACACCATCAAATGGCTCTCGATCTCATGTCCCAATATCTAGCCTGGATGGTTTTGGACTCAAGGAGGACAACTTCAAACTTTGACTAACTTTTAACTGGCTAACTAACTTGTCATAACTTCATAAATGATTAAAAAAAGCCCCAAAAAACCCTGAGTGTGACATAGCTTTGAGACATTGTTGCCTATTATTACCTTCACATTAATACAAAGTGTGTTTTCTTTACAGAATAGCAAAGACTATGTTGGCAGGGGTGACTAGAATGGCAACTTTGGATGATGTAATGTTTTAAAAATTGACTGCTTACCTTTGAATATAGTAATAAAAAGTGGACTGATCCATGTTGTCTACAAATATTGTGAAGAAAGATGTCCTTTTACAAAAATAATTCTATAAGTCAAGAGAATAGGGCTAAGTTAGGAAAGTTAATCATGTTATTTTCTTATTCTTACAGATACTTGCATTAAATGTGGAATATTTATGTTGACTGCTGTTTGTATGAAGTAAAATTTTAGAGAAAGTATAATTTTATGAACAGTCCTGTGGATTGTTTACATGAATAGCATGTTATTAGTTTTGAGTTTGTAGTTGAAGTTTAGCACTTAAGAGTAGTTTCAATAATTCAACTTAATACTTGTAGAAACCTCTTTGAAACTTTCCAAGCTCACTCCTTATTGCCTATACACTTATTGTAGGTTGACATAAGTTTTACTTCATAAATCTAGACAGTGTTTGATATTTAATTATGAGCAACATGAATTTATTGCGATGGCTGGTTAATGTAAGAATACCACTGGTTTGTCAAAGAAGAAAAAAAAAAGTATCTGAATTGGTTCATGTATATATTCATACAAGAACAGCACACCAAGAATAATTCTCTAAAATACAGTTCATTCAACATGACTGAGAGTATGCAACTTTATGAGAATAATAAGCCTAATAACAGTTTTTAGTATGTCAAATGAAGCTTAGTATGCCAAGCATTAATATTGAGTTCCATTTTCATTTTACATTTCTTAAACTGTCAAACTTAAACTATAAAGATTGATACATGTATTAGACTGTATGAAATCCATAGGCATCAATAACACTAGTATCAATAATAAAATAATCATTGAAGAGAATATTGTAACAAAAGAAAAGGAAGTTCAGTTACCTTTTATGATCTTACAACATTGCATATATTCGTTTAAAAAAAAAATTCTATTTCAACAATATTTCATGTGGGGTCACACTTATAGCTATTCAGAAGAACAAGATGGTGTCCCACGTGACAGTCAGTGTAGACTACATTTTCTCCTCACACAAAACTCAGTTCCTACTATGTTACATTCCAAGTATTTCTACACTTACCATCTTCTTATGATGTTTAAAATGGTTTATTCTTTGGCCTTTGGCAACTTTCTCACTCCAATGACCAACAGAACTCGCATCGAGGTTATTCACCTCTGATGGAAGCTCTTCAGGCATCTTGCTGAAGTGTATCTCAAATATATACTGTATGTTCAGTTGGAATAATTAAATAGACAATATAATTTCATTACTATAAAAGGAAAGATACTATAAAGCACACTTTACACATGGAATTTCTTACTTAATTCACTATTTTTCTGTCTGTCTGTCTGTCTGTCTGTCTGTCTGTCTGTCTGTCTGTCTGTCTGTCTGTCTGTCTGTCTGTCTGTCTGTCTGTCTGTCTGTCTGTCTGTCTGTCTGTCTGTCTGTCTGTCTGTCTGTCTGTCTGTCTGTCTGTCCATCCATCTGTCTGTCCATCCATCTGTCTGTCCGTCCATCTGTCTGTCCGTCCGTCTGTCCGTCCGTCTGTGCGTTTCTATGTGCAGACTCTACATCCTACGAAACCTCTGGAGATATTTTCATAAACCTTTCAGATATTAAATAGGGTATCTCACTGCACAACTTTGCAAAAGTTTCATTTCGATTGAGTATCCATGGGTGTGGTTTTGTCAATTGGTGTGGTTTGGTCACATGGAACACCTAAAGTATCACTATAATTTGGTGTTTTAAAAAAAATTGTATCACGTTATTTTGATTAATGAGTTTAGTGTCAATAATCCCTACAGGTTTCATAAAGCTAACTAAACATGTTGGTTACTACAAGTGGCCAACTTAAGAACCGCCTATATGGCGGGTTTTCTGCTAGTCATTATAAATCCACAAATTAACATGAACTGAGTAGGGCTTGTATTACACTGTAATTTATGTGGATTGAAAAGGGCTGGTTACATACTGATAATTTAGTCTTGATATATTCACAGAAACGGATTCAATATTATTCCAATTCCTTGCTAGCAATACTCTCCTTAAGCATTGTACCTCACTCTATCCACTAACAAGGTACCAACCATCACACACACCATAGCTCTAACCTGCAGTTTCATGCCCATCTTGACGACTATGTGCTTAGGAGGGTTATAGGTATAGCAGTTAGTGAAAATGAGACGTACATCAGCTGCAAACTCAAGTGGATCACTGTACAGTCCCCTTTTCATCTTTTTCTATACAGGAGGAAATAGAAATATATCATAAATGTTTCTATGAAGATTATAGGTATTGCATGCTACCTTAACAATGCTGAGGTCCATTGGTTTTTTTATTATTTCGAGGTAGTCAGGGATTCCAAGTCCTTTGAAATCAACAGGCCTCAAGAAGGGGCATGCATATGCCTGCAGGGATTAAAGTCAAGAAATAATTGGAGAAATGAAGGAGATAAAAAGAAGAAATGAATAAGATAAATGGATTGAAAAATAAATGAATAACACATGAATTTGTATGAGTACAAGAAGTGTGTACAATCTTCTTGGGCTAACCCGGTGCTTCTTCATGAAGAGCTCCTTCACTAAAGTAGAGCAAAAATTCATTTGAAGCTTCAAAAGTTGCTATATATGCACACATAAATGAAGTAAAACAAAATTAATTCTGGTCTAGAATCAAATGAAAAGAATGTGCATTACACACAAAGAAAAAGTATATTTATTTTTGGAGCTCCCTCTGTGTGTGTGTGTGTGTGTGTGTGTGTGTGTGTGTGTGTGTGTGTGTGTGTGTGTGTGTGTGTGTGTGTGTGTGTGTGTGTGTGTGTGTGTGTGTGTGTGTGTGTGTGTGTGTGTGTGTGTGTTTGTGTGTGTGTGTGTGTGTGTGTGTGTGTGTGCGTGTGTGTGTGTGTGCGTGTGTGTGTGTGTGCGTGCGTGTGTGCATGCATGTGTCCAAGATGTAGAGCGAAATAGCTGAATAGATATTAACAAACATTGTAAGCAAGACTTTTGTTAGCCTTTTAAGGTTTTTCATAACCTAATCCCCCCCCCCCTGAAATATCACCCTTGGTAGGGAATAAAGAAATGAAATTTAAAAAAAACTCTCCCCCCCCCTTCCAAAAAAACAAAAATAGAACACTATGGCCCAGTCATTAATGTACAGGCCCCAATTATTTTTCCTCTAAAAGATTCCGGTAATTAATTAAAAAAAACCAAACACTTGAAAGTAGGTATGTTCTGTATAGAAGACTGACAAATACACAGAATTTTTGTTACTTCTTGATTAACAAACTGCATGGATTGTGATCTGTAGATTATTACTTATGCTGATGTGCAATCTATTGCGTTGATTAGTTACATGTGGATACTGGCCTAAGTAGGAAAAAAAACAACTTGCACACACATATATGTAATTGTAATTTGGTGATAGGTCACTGAATTTCTTTATTACTGTGGTATATTGCTATCGCCTTCGGAGGGAAGTCAACCAATTTAAAGGAGGCTATCTGGCTAATCTTTGATGAATGTTGAGTGGTCTTGAATCATAAGTTTTTCAATAACACTTTTATGATTAAAGATGCTTGAATTACATTTGATTTAACTAAATGCACAAGCACAGACACAGACATAATTCATGTATTCCATGTGTCATATGAATTATATCCAAGGTAAAATTGGGTATGTCCGTTGGTATACATATATACTAGAAATCGATTCTGGCTATGCCTGGGTTATGACATGCCCACAAGAAAAGATGGGTCCAAATATGACAATCCCATTTCCTTATCGGAGCCTGGTTGTGTTCGCAAGACTTTAGGTCTCTAAAGTCGATGAATTAGATTGGCAGGTAGTATCATAAATTAATTATATCATTTTTAGCAGTTTGTCTGGCACACGCACAGGAAGATATTGTCAGTTAACGCCAATTTTTGTGCTTAAATGCATTCTTAGTATAGAATTTGTTTACTCCAAAGTGTAAGTTAAGTTATATATAGTGTGTTGGTATGGCTGGAAAGTGGTATGGCGAAGTGTGGCCCAGCCCATGGCCAAGGATTAGGGCAAAGTTCCAATATTGGCATTGTTAGCCCGACATGCTCATTAGAAGTGATTTGGTGAGATGATACCCAGCCCCCAGAGTGATGATATGTGTGCATGCCATGTTTCAGGTCTTCAAGCTCAAGGGTTTGTCCTAAGTATTATTTTTGGCACGTTTAGACTTGTATGCCCACAGCCAGAGGTATGAGCAGTGGCTCATTTTTTAAGGCTGATAATCATTCTTTGTGTAAG
Organism: Lycopodina hypogea; assembly: GCA_963969325.1. Taxonomy (NCBI): domain Eukaryota; kingdom Metazoa; phylum Porifera; class Demospongiae; order Poecilosclerida; family Cladorhizidae; genus Lycopodina; species Lycopodina hypogea. The sequence goes on from OZ017787.1 coordinate 5,862,453, forward strand.
ATATGTCTACCTTAAAGAGTGAAGTTCATTTATTATGGTGCTTTGGTGGTAGAGTGGATACTCATAGGCATGAAAGTTTTCATTGGACAGTTGTGGTCTTCTCTTTACGTATATATGTATATCTTCCTATGTAATCGGATATATCCTTTAAGCAGGAGTTAATTATCATAGGCTAACTTCTCTATACCACAGCACTCACTTGCACTTTCTTATCTCTGATCTGTTTTGGCATCATGTCCCTCTCCAAGTCTTCACTGCAGGATGTACACTCACCTGAATTTGCTTCACTTCCAGATGTATCATCTGAATATTCCACTTCTGGGATAGTATCATCTGGTATCCTAGCCAACTGCACCTCAAATTCTTCCTGCCACATTTAAGAAAAAAAGATATTACATAATTCTTATATTAACTAAGCCAGAATTGAAAAGAAAGAGAAGTATTAACGTAAATGAAAGGTTAAAACATTACCAAATAATGAATTCAAATTTTGCTGTACTACACTAAAGGTGGTGTATGTGTGTGTGTGTGTGTGTGTGTGTGTGTGTGTGTGTGTGTGTGTGTGTGTGTGTGTGTGTGTGTGTGTGTGTGTGTGTGTGTGTGTGTGTGTGTGTGTGTGTGTGTGTGTGTGTGTGTGTGTGTGTGTGTGTGCAGATTTCAGAAGGTTTGTTTAATAATTCTAGGAGTGGTCACAACCCATTTAGTAAAGAATTATATAATATTTCCTCTCACTTTTCAGAATGCCTTGTACAATAATTGAAACAGTTGCATTGTTCCCTCTAATCTCTATGCCATCTCACCTTCAGTGAGCATAACAACTAGGAATATGTGCATGAATAAAAAGAGATGTATCACTATTACAAATATTATTGATGATGCATCTTCTAAGATGCCTATTTGACCCACCTCATCCACTGTGTGGTGAGACTTTTCACCAAGAATTTCAAGCTTCTGCTTCTTGACCTGGGTAGGGATATCCCTTGGATGAAAAGTGAAATGATGAGAAGAGTTACTGGTGGCATCATGGTTTGTTGAACTTGTGGTTGCTGCTTGTCTTTTATGTCCAGCCTGTGGATTAATATATTGAGATGAAAACTAAGGAAGAGTTTTCCTATATTTTGGTCACTTCAGACTGACTTCTAACAAGACATACTGTTAACTTAGCAGATAAACCAAAAGTATTAATAAATTAGTGTTTTTTAGGGAAGGTATTTTACATGACAATAATATTTTTAGGCTTTCAAGAACTCACCACACAGAATAATAGAACAGAAATCAGTTTTACATTATTGTATTGATCAACTTAATGATTTAGTCTGCAACATAATTTGGTGATCCTATTGCAATCTAGATTTGTGCAGGTTGTTCTCTGCCATGGCTATTTATGATATCACTGGCTATGTCTCACTAAACTATAGTAAGCAGTACTAACTAGCTATATGTTAAGGGTTTTTCAAATATTAAACAGACATTTCAATATCACCCCAAAAAGGATATATTTTCATGGAATGCACGATCACTAAAACTTACAATATTGTAAGATGGAGTTCATGTTGAAGTAAGTATTGACTGTCTAATACATCAAAAATATTAAATACACAGGAAAATAGTACCCTTCATCATCTGCAGAAAAGCTGATGCAATGTTTATTTTTTATAATGTGTTAAATATTCAGGGGTTACCATTGTGTGTTAAAATAGGATATTTCAGTATGAGTACATCTTTTCCACATTCTTGTTAAAAAGATTCCATTTTGATATGATTTAAATGTGAAGAAAAATTCAGCATTATTGTGCATTCAGAGTACATGGTAAAAGAGTAACAGAAAATAAAGCAGAACCACCAGGAATTGAACCTGAGACATTCAACATGGAAGAACAAGCATTTACCTCTTCCCCATTTGTTTTCATGCTCATTTTATATGGAAATTTGATTTCCCTTTTCCTTCACCAGTGCTGCATTTTCCCCAATTTTGATCATGGAGGTTACTTTGACACCTCACCAAAGTATCCCCACCAATTTTCAGCCTGATCCACCCACTCATCCCAGATGAGATAGCAACCAAATTTTGTGATAAACACCAAATTCACTAAATAAAACTGATTCCTAGCTTGGCTCAAAAATTGGTAAGGATATGGAAGAATGCAACTAGCTATGATGACCAAGACAGCTAAATGACGTTTTGGTATGTATATGGATAGATAATATTTGGCCGTATCATATGAAATGAAATGTGACAGTTCAACCCAATGAGTAAAGAAATAAGAGTGGAGTGGCAGTAGTGAAACATTTTGTACTCCCTAATAATGGACATACAAATATAAAAAAATTTAACTGCATAGCAAAGTACAGAAAAAATAATCTACATCGTAGCATGCCCACATAGGGAAATAAGATGCGAAAAATTAATGATTATCTCTAGTGAAATTATATGCAATACTGATGTATATATATTTTTTAAACAGAAAACACCAATAGGTCAGTATCTAGATGAATATTTATGAACCTTTTTTTTCTATTTGAACACCTAGAATGTCAATATTTTATGTAGAATTTATTGATGGTTACTATTTTCATTGTGCAGGTAGATAGGGTCAGGTATAGTAGACTTTCCAATGTAGCACCTATGACAATGGCTCCTTTGTAATAAAAATATAGTGAAGGGACATCAATATTCATTATAACATCACTGGATCATAGTGTTATAAATGAATCTGGTAAAAGATCTGTGGCTGAGGAAACACAGAATGCATACGCTGTCTAAGTCAAATACCTTAGGTTGCTCTTGAGGTGTGAAGTTGTGTGAAGACATTTCAGTTTTCACCACAACTGAACTATTCAGCGCCACACCTTCAAAATATACTAGATCGAATGACAGTGAGAATGAGGACAGCCTCTGAGTCCTGTAAGAAGTGATAGTTAGTCCATTATATATATATATATATATATATATATTCTTTTTTTTCTAAAAATAACGTTCTAGATATTTGGTTGGGGCAACCAAGAAACCATCGTAGGGTGCACTGGAGTTGCCCTAATCTTAGCGACTAGTCTACCTGGTCTTTTTGAGCCGGAGTAATCCCTCTCGTGGATAAAAAAACTGACTCTACTCCCTCTCACTGTTAGAAAAGCTGACCATGTGTTGGGAGCCAGTGTACCGTTGTTGTCACGTGGGCTCATGAGACCCAGCCAATTGAAAAGAAGGAAAATTTTTAAACTCACGTTGGAAAGTGGTTTTATTAAGTTCCCAGATTTGCGCTTCATAAGCTGTTACCTTGAATTTATGTTAGGCTGGTCTAGTATAGGGTGATCGTGCAAATCTGGTTGAGGTCAAAATCCAGCATTTTGTTCCTTGTTCACCTTATCGTAGCTACCCTACCTATTACATTGGCTCTCTAGTGTCACTCATGAGTTGACTGATAGTAAAAATAATTGAAGATAAGTTTTAAGTATCTAGGCTAGGTTTTGAGGAGGGTAATAACCTTGAACAAGTGTGAATCTAGATGTAACTATAGGGTTACTCGTAAGGTGCCAGGAGTTGTAATAAAAAGAATAGCTAAATATTTTGTCTCTATAAAAATCACACAATCAACCCAAGGCACTCTTGGGCAATGAAATTAGGTGACTGGTTTTTTTGAACACTGTAAGCAGTCCAACATCAAATTTGCTATTCATACTGGCAAGCCTGGACTATGCAAAACTAGAGCAAGGAACTCTCTCTTTGAATGGAAAGTATGATACATATATAGTGAAATGGTTAAAATCTTATAATTATTTCAAGCTTTAAAAGTAGATTGAATGCAGAAACAAAAAATTCTCTAAAAAGGGACAAAAGTGGAAGTACCATAAGGAGCATTGTAATGGATAGAAACACCTTCTTCAGAACTGTGTCATGCCATCTTTTTGATACTGAGTGTGAACATTTTGCAGTACATACACTCTTATTGAGATTCAAAAATCTTAATCAAGCTCTCTTTCAAAAGCCACTCACCTCCCTCTCAATAAATCAATATTTGAAGATCACATTTGCATCTATTACAACTTAATAAATAGTGTGCATAAGTTGAACTAATGGCCCCAGCTATTACTTCCAGGTCTCTTATATTGCTATGTTAGTGTGCTGATTGTAGTGGTTGCCATTGGGAGGATATCAGTCCAATTGCAACCCCTGACACTCTGACGTATCTTGAAATAGTTTGGATGACCTTCTATTTGGTATTCAACATCCAAGCCAAACTGTTCATCACTTTTTAAGAGTTGATGGAGGTAACTGGCTAGCAAGTTATAGTACCTGAGTTTACTGACCTTTCTTTATATTTCTTGTATATGTATTTGTGAAAGTTATTTTTATTCCTCCTGAATATCAAGCCCAGTGGACTTGAAAAGCTGAAATTTGGGTAGTTGGACAGAGCTAGAGAAGAAGAAGAAGAAAAAGAATAACACCTCTTACAAAAATAGATGTAAAGATGTGGGGCAGGGTCACAAGGGAAGGGTGTGGATAAAAGGGAAAAATTTCCTTCCAATTTCCTCAGGAGTAGCAAAACCTTTTAAAAAATTATAAATGAATCATTCATTGTTTATCTTGAAAGTTGTTATTGATGATTTTTCCACTATAATGAGTGATATTTTAGCATCTTAATATTTCCAAAGATTGTGTATAGAATAACAGATAATAAATTAGTTTACACTAACGCTTCATTACTCTTATTTGATCAGATGATTGAGTTAATAACTCTCAGTGATCAACTTCCTGAAATCCCGGATATGCCCCCACTGGGGTATACAAATAGAGGGAATATATATACATATATATATTCTAATGTGTAACATTGGATGGGTGGCTAATAAGAAGACCTAAGTTAGGATATGACTGGGCTGATGTGTCATACTGATAGTGGCCAGTAAAATAATTTCTTGCATTCCCCCCCCCCCCCTCACTCCCTCCCCCCCCCCAACCCCCCACCCCCAAAGCCTGCACTTGAGCACAAATATATCACAGAGAGCCGCATCATGGTATTACAATAGTTGACATTCACCCTGTACCTAAACAGAACCTTTATGTTATAAGAACAAAAATATATCTAAGCCCACCTTAAGACAAGAGTACTTCTTTTTCAGTTAATTGTATTTGGGGCAAAATCTGAGGTCTAAGTCTATCTTTCTCTCTAATTGAAAGATGAGGGAATTTAAAAACATTGATTATATATTATAAGCTGAGATTCATGGTAGAGATGGAATGGAGGTGGGATTGGATGTGTTAGCTGGAGTGATACTGTCTTTCTTAAGGTTGAATTTAACAAGAGCAGTGGGGCACTAAGACCTGTACAAAATAATTATGAAATAATTATCATAATATTCATTAAAACAGTGTCTTAGATCAGGCAAGATAATTCTTTTAAACACTTAAGTTAAATTAAAGTTGTAGTAAGATTTACATATTTTTAGTTTCCATACAGTACAAGACATAGTTGTAACCACAGGTTATAACAAACTTTTAGGTTTTCATATGGTAAAAGAACCAGTTGTAACCCAGGTTACAACAAACTTTTGGGTTCTGTACAGTGAAAGTACCTAGTACCTATAGATTGTATTAAAATTCATTCTTGTCCAAAACCCTTCTATGTCTCCTCCACACCCCATACCATTCCATGTATTTCTAGACCTGTGTGCCACATGTAATAAGAAATATTTCTCTTTTTTTTGCTATTCCAAGTTAAGGTATCTAAATTTGATCATCACTCAGGAGGTTTTATAACTCTCCTCCTACCCCCACCCGTTCCCCATCCTATCAAATAATAAAAAAATAATTAATAAGTAAATAAATATCCTCATTGTTAAATGTTACATCAATTCATTAAAAGAAGTTATTTTTTGGAGTTTATTTGTAACTCACACCCATTGCCACAAACGTATTATTTTATAATGTTCATCAGTTGTTTGGAATCTATATGTCAAATTTTGGCCTCATTGATCCTATAATTAGCATTTGGCAGCCCAAAAAACCTGCTATGGCCATGGCTGTGGCAAAACCATACCCATATGGTACTGAATATGCTCACCCTGGTGCTTGGAAACAATACACCAAATGTTAGCCTTATTTTCAGATCAATTATCATTTGGCAGCCAAAACAACATACTATTTTGGGTGTTAAAACCACACCCATTGCCACACCCATATGTTGTTAATAATGCTAATCCAGGTACTTGGAAACCACATCTACATGATGTGCCTATCCTGAAATGAGGGTTATAGTGTGAAGGTGGTTTAGTAGGAGAGTGGTATAGACAAATGTGATCCAGCCAATGTCCAAGGGTTGTCCCAGTATAACTTCAGATATTTTTTGCCTCACAAACCTACAGGAAGAAATGCAGCAAGTGCTAAAACCAAATAGCAGGGAGCTACAAAACTCACAATTGCAAATTGGAATCAAGACAGCACTGGTAAAGGGTGCTCCCTAAAACCGCTATATGAGGTTTGATCAGTTAATAATGTTCCGATGATTGTTTACAATAATTGTTCACTACATAACCCCCTCCAAAACTAATGTAATGGTTCTGGATCTGGATCGTTGTGGAGGCTTTGGATTGGATAACAGTGCATAGGATGGCTTGGTATCAGATGGTTCTGAATCGTATGGTTGTGAAGATGGGAAATCAGAGTTGTCACAGGGAGGTCTGCCCTGAGTAGGTGGATGTGCCACCTGAACAGGATTAACCAAATCCAGGTGTGCCTGTTTCAGCCTGTCAAATGTGATGATTATTGTCTTTCCCCCAATATCGACCTTGAAAGTTTGGGTCCACCCTGGAGGACCTTGAAAGGGCCTTTATAGGCTCTTTGTAGGGCTGTGGGGTGGGCACTAGGAATTAATAGCCCTTTGCTCAGAGGTGGGAACATGGGCCAATGGATGAACATGGTCACGCAGAGGTTGAAGCTGGAAACCATAATCCTCCTGATGGCTTTGGTTTGCAATGAAATTACCTGGAACTGTGAGAGGGGCACTGTAATAACTTGTAACTTAGTTTTTAAATAAATAAAAAAAATCAATGAAGTCTTGTTTAAATATCATAAAGTCAATTCACAATCCAAAGATAAACACAACCACGTAATAACCAACAGACAACCTTATGAGATGTGCGTAGGTGATATAAAAGAACTAACAAAATGTAACATTAACTACAATAAAATAAAGGAATGAAATAATACCGCAATAAAAATATATCATCAGTGCCATAATAATGACAATAAGTATGACAGTACAGTTCATGTTATGATACTTCCCTCCCCTCAAATGTGAAAGTTCTCTAGGAATATCTATCAGGGGGTGCCTGACTCGAGTGGGGTAGCGTGAAAATATAGGCTGTTCAATATCAGACTTGGGTGCTACATCCACTGCAATATCTACAGAATTCTGGACCCTGGATTCTTCAAATGGGTAAGATGGATACTCTATAGGCTCTCTTGGTGCTTGAGGTGAAGTTGTGTTTTTTTTCTTTCTGTTCCTATGAGGTCAGAATCTTCTCCATAGCATTGTTGTAACTGATTATGATGACAACACCATACCATCTTATTTAGCAATAATTCTACAATGAACAACTGTAAACCAAGTTTTTAAAAAAATATCTTGGTTGGTAACCACTTCTCTCCTTGACCATAATTTCATGCATATATTTTTTTCCAATATTAAATGTTAGATTAACTGCTCGACAGTCATGTGCCAATTTTTGCCTTTCTTGTTCTTTCTCAACTTGATGTTGTAGATTAGGTTTCATTAAATTAAGTGTTAATTTCAATCTTCCTCCTAACAATAATTCAGAAGGAAACATTCCTGTGATGGATTGAGGTGCGATTCTATAATTGAATAAGAATCTAGTAATTTTAGTCTGTATTGTGCAATTTTGCAACACTGTTTTTGAATATTTGCACTGCTCTCTACGCTAATCTATTAGATGTGGGATGATAAGGTGGTGAAGTTATGTGCCTCATACCATTCCTTTGTAAGAATTGTTTAAATTCCATGCTTGTGAAAGTAGGGACATTATCAGATGCTACATTTTCTGGTATCCCAAATTGTGCAAAAATAATAGGCAAATACTGAATTAGAATGTGAGTCAATCAAAATCAAAATAAAAAAGATTTAGGATGGACCTGCAAAATCATTATAAACTCTAGTCCAAGGTCAGCTAGGCAATTTCCATGGCATGAATGGTGCCACAGGAGGGGTAGACCGATTTTTCTGATATTCAGCATAATTTTTTGCTTTGTCTTCAATATCCTGTGTTATTCCTGCCCATCACACAAACATGCAGGCTAATCTCTTCATACAAGTTTCTCTAGGATGACCACCTTGTAACTCATGCAATACCTCTGTTCTACCAGATTTAGGTAAGACAACTCTATTTCCCCAAATAATGTAAATTTTCTGGCAGGAAAGTTCTAGATTCTTTCTCCAAGATGGTTTCAGTGAATCCTCATTGACAATTTCTGGCCAACCATTTTTATACAAACTGTAATACACAAGAAGGCAATGGGTCTCTCTCAGTTCATGCTCTAATATGTTGTGTTGTGACAGGGCTAGAAGCTAGCTGTTCCATCAACAAAACTGTTTCCATAGGTTCTGGTATTTGTGCAGGTTGAACAGGAAGTGGCAAATGACTCAAGGCATCTGCATTTTCATGTGCACTTCTTGGCTTAAAAGAAATTGTATATTCATACATACTTAATGTAAGGGACCACCCTTGTATTCTACCAGAGGCTTGTGGAGACACTGCTTTCTTCTCACTAAATAAAGTGATTTGTGGTTTGTGGTCAGTGACTAATTCAAACTTATGCACATAGAGATAAGAATGGAATATTTTTACTCAAAATACACATGCTATACTTTCTTTCTCAATTTGAGAATAATTTTTTTCCTGCAGCTGTTAAAGTATGGGACACAAACCCAATAGGTTTTTCTGATCCATAGAAGAGTCTATGTGCTAACACAGCTCCTATGCCATACAGAGAGGCCTTGCTAGGGTAAATGGACTACTAATTGTGAAGAGATTAGCAATTGTTTAGATTTGTGAAAAACTGACTGTTGCTTATCAGACCATTTCCAAGGTTTTTACTTTCATAAAAGGGTGTAAAGTGGAGCTAAACTAGTTGAGATATTAGGCAGGAACTTGCCATAATAATTCAGTAGACCTAAATAAGACTTTAACTCAGTAACTGTTGTTGGCTGAGGTGCATCCACTACTGCTTTCACTTTCTCTGACATGGGGTGCAACCCATGTGTATCTATCTATTCTGTAACCAAGATACACTACAGAGGGAGCCATAAAAATACTTTTTTTCTCCTTAATTTGGAACAAGCCTCTTGAATTCTCCTTAGCACTTCCCCTAATGTTTCCAAATGTAATTCCTCAGTGGACCCAGTGACGAGTATGTCATCTAGGTATACCACTACATTAGGGATGCCCTGTAGAAGGCTTTCTATCGTTCCTTGAAATATACCAGGTGCAGATGAAATTCCATAGGGTAGCCAGTTGTACCTAAACAATCACCTATGTGTGTTTATAACCAAATATTGCTTTGAATCCTCAAAATGAAGGAGTTGCTAATAAGCCTGACTCAGTCTATTTGTGTAAACATTTGAATACTTGCAGGTCTTGCAAGAAGACCTTCAATTTTAGGTATAGGATACCTGTATAGCTTTGCATCTTTGTTGACTGTAAGCTTAAAATCACCACGAATTCCAACCGTTTTCTTGTCACTTTTAAATACAGGTACAATGGGTGCGGCCCAATCAATATACTGTACATGTTCTATGACCTTTTCTTTCACAAATTGGTCTAGTTTCTCATCCACTAAAATCTGCATTGAATATGTGTGAGCAAGCTACAGTCTAGTTTCAGCCTTAATTTTGCTTTGACAACTAAACTAGCTGCCCTGACCCCTAGCCAATCTAGTTCTTATTCAATTAGCTAAGGCAGTCTATTTGTTATGACTAACCAACGGTAGATATACTTCCCGAGTCTCCCTTCAATACAGTATTATTCACTGGTCAGGAAACTACCTGTCCCAGCAACAACAAGGTCTTCCAAATAATTGAACAATACTGATATGCACTATGATATATTTCAACACTGATAACTTAAAGACTATCGAGTGAGATCTTACTACAAGTTAGTTGGTCTTTTATAGACTCTCTCTTCTGGTGCCACCAGGCCGGTTATTTGTTTTTAATCATTTCTTGACAGTAAACATCATTGTCTTCTTTATTCTTAATCATTTCTTATTTCTAAACATCATTGTCTTCTTTATTTATTTTCAATCATTTCTTGACACTAAACACCATTGTCTTCTTTGTTCTTAATCCTGGTTAACTTCCTTCTCATGCAGAGGCTGAGGCAGAGTCACTGGGTGAAGTCCCGGTGGCTCTGACAATATGGTACAGAATGGGCTTTACAAAATTTGGGGGGTAACAGTTGGGTCAACAAAAATTTTAGTTTTGAACCCATATAGCATTCCAAGACTTTCCTCAAACACTGCTTTATGTTCCTTCAGCAAATCATGCAAAGTTTTCAGGTACATGTGGTTGTTTAGATGCTAATCCAATTTTAATTTCTCCAATAAATCACAACCTAATATACTGGGGCCACACCCAGTGACTACAATTAATGATAAGCAAACCTTCTGCTTATTGTGAGATGTCTGAACATTAAAAGTACCCAAAATTGGCTATGTTTCACCAGAATAGCCTTTAAGCTTTGCAATTGTTGGTAGTAATATTTTCTTAGGCCACAATTTTTTACATGTACTTTCAGATATTAGAGAAGGGGAGGCTCCAATATCCATTTCCATTCGTAATTGTTGTCAAGCCACTTCTAACATAACTGGGTTTGGACGTACCACAAGAAGGGATAGACAAGAGGCTATACTCTTTATCATCCTTAACTTGTTCTTCCTGTGCATTCTTAATATCCCCAAGTTGCTAAGGGTTATGATGAATTTTCTCTGTACTCTTGCATGCAGGTCTGATATGCCTAATTTCCTACAGTGGTGACACTTGGCATTCTTAAACTTGCACAAAGCTGGGCTATGACCAGTTTTAGCACATTAAAAACAGGGAGGCAGAGATTCTCTCTGTCTCTTAGAGTCAGAAGTAAACTACTGTTTATAAGATTTTTTACCCTTTAACATATGTACCTGATCCAATGATGGATTTGTGTGTACATTGTTGTTCCCTTGGCTGAAAACTGAAATTGCAGTAGCCTGGTGACTGTCCTTACCTGGGAGAGTTGCAGCATTCCCAACTGCTCGCTCCCTCGACTGTGCAATATCCAGCACCTTCTGGAGAGTCAGATTCCTTCTGCAAGTAGACGTTGTTGAATATACTCATCCCTCTTTCCACAAACTATACAATCTCAGAGCATGTCATTCAGTGTATCACCATAGTTGCAAGATTCAGCTAGTGCATGAAGTTCTGCAACAAAATCTGCCATAATCTCCTCTTAATGTCTGTCTCGCTGGTTGAACTTGAACCTTTGTACAATTTCAGATGGAGTTGGACTATGATGATCTTTCATGATCTCCACTAGCTGAGAATAAGTTTTTTCTCCTGGTTTATCTGGGCTGATCAAGCTACTTGATTGCTTGTAAGCTGTTGGGCCAATAGCTGTGAGCAAGATGGACTTCTGTTTTGTTGCATCAGTGTGACCTTTTGGGGTGAAAGAATGTTCCAGTCTTTCGACATAGTGTCCACTCTTCCTTCTCAAATGGGTGAGTTATCCCAATTTGACCAGCCATCCTCGTTGCCACATAATAACTTGTAACTTAGTTATTCAAATAAATCAAGATCAATGAAATCTTGTTTTAAATATCATAAAGTCAAGTCACAATCCAAAGATGAAGACTACCAATTTACAACCAACAGACAACCTGATGAGTTGTGCATAGATGATATAAAAGAACTAACAGGATGTAACATTAATCACAATCGATAGAGATATGAAACAATATCAGAATAAAAAATATCATCGGTACCATAGTAATAACAATAAGTAAGACAGTTCAGTTCATGTTATGTCAGGCACCATAAACCAACTCTGCTGAAGAATATCCGAAGTCCTCTTTTGGTGTGGTTTGTATTCCTGGAAGTATTCACGGCAACTCACCTAACCAGTTGGGGCCTATCAGATGTGACCACAGAGCTGATTTAAGGTGGTAGTGAAATCATTCCACTAGGCCATTGGACTGAGGGTGGTAGACAGTGGTGTGGTGGAACTTTGTGCCAAGCAGTTGTGAAATCGAATACCACAGATACAATGTAAATTGGGACCCTCTGTCAAAAAACATGTCTGTAGGCACTCCAGACTGAGCTATCCAATGAGTAAACAATGCTTGGGCACAAGCTAAGGCTGATGTGTCAGAAAAACAGTCAACTATGGTGAGGAGATGGATGTAACCGGCAGGTGGTGATAGAGCCCTAACCAAATTGACATTGATGTGGTAAAAATGATGCTGAGGGACACAGAAAGTCTCAGGTGGTGTTTGATGTGCTGCTGGACCTTGGAAGATTGGCTTTAACCCAGATACCCATCGGCTTCTGTAAATCATGCCAGATGAACTTTATATTCATGAACTTTCTTGTGGCACACATAGAGGGATGGGACAGGTCATGGATGTATTAAAAAAAATTATGTGTACACCCAGCAGGAACAATGGCTCTTGGGTGGCCAGAAGAAACATCATGGAGATGTGTAGCATCCTGTGCCTGAAATGAAATGTCTTTCAGCTGGAGCCCTGAGATGGCTGGGCAGTAAACTCTAATTGCTATCTCATCCTTATAATAAGCAGCCATGGCATCATAATCCAAACTCTCCTGCACAACAGCAAAGGTGGCTCTGGACAGTGCATCTTTGACATGGTTGTCCATAACTTGGACGTGTCTAATGTCGGTGGTAAATTCAGAGATATAAGCCAGATGTCGCTGCTGTCGACCAGACCATGGATCTGATATTTTGGCCATGGAGAAAGTGAGAGGTGTGTGGTCTGTGTTTGTGACAAACTCCTGGCCCTTGAGGAAATATCTGAAATGCCTCACCCCAAGATAAAGAACTAACAACTCCTGGTTTAAACACTGTACTTCTTCTCTGGGGGACACAGTTTTTTTTTGGCTAAAGAATGCTAAGGGTTGCCAAATACAATTTAGCAACAGCTGGAGGACTGCACCTACTGCCTGCTCTGGGGCATCTACTGTCAGTGAGGTTGGTGCATTGGAGCATGGGTGCACAAGCATTATGGCTCTAGTGAGTGCAGCTCTAGTGTCCTGGAAAGCTGCTACCATGGGCTCAATCCATTCTAGGATCTTTGGTGTCTTTGACTTGCCTGCCAAAGCTGAATAAAGCGGTGACATCATCTAAGCAGCTGCCAGAATGAACCGATGGTAAAAGTTTACTATACCCACAAATTCTTGTAAGCCTTTTATTATGAGTTGTTGCTTGAGCTGTGTGATGGCTTCTACTTTGGCAGGCAAGGGCATGGTACCATTTTGTGTGATGCAGTGGCCTAGATAATCAATGGTAGAGTGGCCAAACTGGAATTTGGCAACATTGATGCTAGTTCATGATCTTGTAAATGTCGAAAAGCTGACAGAAGTGCTCTTTAGGCTCTGGGCCATCCTTGCGAGCCACAAGAATGTCATATATTTACACAAAAAACAGACTCCAAATCCTTACACACTGTCCATTAAACGCTGGAAGGATTGAGAAGCATTCTTGTGTCCAAAAGGCATTTTGAGGAAATAATAGAGCCCAAAAGGTGTAATAATGGCGATTTTAGGAATATCTACAGCACTCACAGGATCTAGTGATAACCTCTCACAAGATCAATTTTTTAGAAAATACGTGTGCCAGCCAGGTGAGTAGAAAAATCATGTATATGCGACACTGGGTAGCGGTCGGGTATAGTATCATCATTGAGGCACCTGTAGTCTCCACAAGTATGCCATGCTTTTGGAACCGTGTCTAATGGTAATACCCATGGACTGGACGAGTGCTGGATGATACCCATGGACTGGACGAGTGCTGGATGATACCCATGGCTTCCATACAAGCTAATTCCTTCTTAGCAAATGCGAGCTTATCAGGAGGCAGATTGTGGGCATGTGCATGTATTGGTGGACCTCTAGTTGAAATGAAGTGCTCCACCACATGCTTCATGGTTGGTTGGGCAAACTCAGGAACTGTAATGTCTACAAAATATGTGTGCAGTATGTCATACTGATTAGTGGAGGTCAAAATAGCATCAAAGTGAGGGCAGAAACCGGAGCTTGATGTAAAGGGACATACAGTTAGGTTTCCGCATTTACTAGGCACTTACCTTTGAGGTCCATTAGGGAAAATTTACCTATAAGAAATTGGCTCCTAGCAAGAGATGAGACACATCTGCAACATTTAAGCACCACTCATATTTTGTGGAGACAAAATGTAATGGGATTGTACGTTTTCCATATGTGCTGATTGTGCTGCCATTAGCTTCCATTGGCGAGGCCCTGATGGGCTGATGCATATGTCGAGACCAGTGGCAGGTAGAATGCTAACCTTTACTCCTGTGTTGACCAGGAACTGTCTACTAGAAACTTTATCCAGTACTAAAAGGAGGCTATCATTAATGCCAGTCGCCAAAGCCACTATTGATGACTTGACCTGCACTTTTCCCTGCCACTTGCAAGGATGCTGGCAGTGATGGGTTAAATCTCCAAATGTGTGTTGATAGTAGTGTATTTGGTCAGATAAAGTGGTAGGAATGGTTCCCTTTCCTTACCCTTGTGGTTGGCACTGCTGTGGGGCATTGGTACTAAAGTCTGTTTGCGCTGAGTTGAGCCCCAGGGAAACGTTAATATCTTGACCAATACTCAATGGATTTCCAGATTTCAAGAACCAACAGACTCATGACACTCCAGATGTTCTTTGGGCACTATTCCTGAAGAAGTTAGCCATCTCTAGGCAAAGTTAGCTGTATGTTCCATATGTTAATTGACCATATGGAATGCAAGTGCAAAAATATCCCTGGGAGGCTAACGTCCACCACCACAGAACTCTTCAAGTTCTTCGAGTGGAATATATGAAAAGAAGCACAGAATTGATTCTTCCTTGTTTCAGCTGGACTCTAACTCCAAGTAAACTTATGCCTTGTAATAATTTCTCCCTCGCTCAAGGCTGAAGTGGCTGAAAGTAAAGGTCTGTTGTTCATGTAAAGTCAATCATTTCAAGTGCAGTGATGAAGTGTCCAACTTCAAGAAGTTGGTCAAGAAGAGCATGGAAGGCTACATCCATGCTTTTTGCAATTTGTTCCAGGGACATACTGTGCTTGTTAAAGATAGCAATGTTTGTCACATACAAATCTCTTATTATTAAGTAATTTATATTACTTCGGTACTTATTTTTGTATATTCACTACTTCTTTTGTGTGTTCTTTATCATTTCAATGAATGAATTAAAGTTGTGTAAAAAAATGAAGAATATAATAAAAAAAATATTCAGAGGGAAAAAACAAACTTTTTCTTCTTTTTTTAAAACTTTTGTTGAATATATGGGAAATAAAGTCAATAGCAAAAACCAATTGTGAGATACATAAATTAGTGGACAAATGATGATGAGGTGTAAGTAGCTAAATGTAAGATTCATAAATTAATGGATAATTGAAGATGATGTGTAAATAGCTGAATATAAGACACATGAAAAATGTGTATAGTCCGTTGTATAGCTTCTTTGTCAAATGAGTCAGTGTTAATTATAATTCTTGATTTAATGTATCGTTTAGTTGGAGAAAGTATTTCTTTGTCTTCAGTCATAATCTGGTTGATTCGTTTAATTGTAGCCTTGGAAATTCCTGTTGCCATTGCTGTTTTATGTCCAGTGGTCTATTCTTCATGAGTGATTCCCAGTCCGTTTCTCTTCTTCAAAATAGCTCCTACCAGAGGTAAGGATATGTTTGGACTGGGAAGGCAAAAATATGCCTCTTCCTGGCTTCTTCCTCACACTCCTCAATGGACCTCCAGAGGAAAGGTGTCCTTGTCCAATCATTACTGTATTGCATATATTATTTAGTGCACATTTTAACACCATCAAATATAGTGTTCTGTCTTATCACAAAAATAATGCGGCAACAACCAGCCACAGCAAACAATAGCAAACAACAGCAAACAACAACAACCAGCTACAGCAACTAACAACAACCAGCCACAGCAACTTACACCAACCAGTCACAAAAAATAACAACATCCAACCACAGCAAACAACAACCAGCCACAGCAACTAACAACAACCAGCCACAGGAACTAACAACAATCAGCCACAGCAAACAACAACAACCAGCCACAGCAACCAGCAACAACAAAAATGCCAGCATTGGCATTAGCTAACAGAGTTTTGCATGATTAAAGACTACAATAACACAGCTTACTTATCAGTTAAGAAGTTCAGAAGTTCCGAGAGAAGCCTTAAGAGTGCCTGGGATGCCTTACAAGTGCAAGTTTGCAAACCTTGGAAAAACTACAGCCTCCATGAGGTATAAGTGCAATGGGCTATTGTGAGTATTTTTTTTGTGTGTCCAAGCATATCTTAAACCTCTTTTGGCAGAGTTAATAGGCTGAAGCATGCATTATGTCACTTCAGTAATTAACTGCTGACTTCTGGGGCTCAAGTCAGCATAAACAGACATTAGTTCCCCTGTCCTGGACTGCCCATGAAGCATTAGCTCTTTTAGCCATTTGCCAGTAGTCCTCTATTTTACATCGACTAACTGGGCCCTGATATCGTCAGGTAGCCTCTCAAGGAACAGCTGTTCAAATAACAAACAAGGAGGGTGTTCTCCTAGCAGAGCTAACATTTTATCAATCAGAGCTGAAGGTTTCGTGTCATCCATGGGTAGAAATTGAAGAAGCCTAGAGGCCCTCTCCCATTTGCTAAGGTCAAAAGTGTTTAATAACCTTTCTTTCAAGGCAATAAATATACTTACTATCTGGTGGTAGTAGGCTGATCAGGTGCAGTAGATATGTGGCAGTGTCTTGATCAAGTGCAGAGAGGATAGAGAGATACTAGGTTTCAGCCACAGTTATGCCCCTAGTTTTGAACTGAGCTTCAGTCTGGGCGAACCAAACCTGTGATTGAGAAGTCCAGAAAGTCATGAGCTTAAGGGAGTACATGTGTTCTACTGCCATGGCACTTCAAAAGTAACCGCTTTTGAAATCAGGTCACCATGATAGTGGGTGCTAAAACAAAGAGCAGGGAGCTACAAAAACTCACAATTGCAAATTAGAATGAAGATAATACTGGTAAAGGGTAATCCCTAAAACCACTACATGAGGTGTGGTCAGTTAATTATGTTCACAATAGCTGTTCACAATAATAGTTTGCTACAGACTATGAGTAGGAATAACCCCACTGAGTAAATAGTATCCAATCAATGTAATTCAAATGCATTCATTCACCAAAATATTATTGAAATACTCATGACTCAAGACCAGTGTTACCAGATAGATCAGCTAAAAATTACTGCTTTTTGTCACTTCTTATTCTTAAATATTGAAAAATCACTACCAAAAAACAAACACTGATTATATTTAGCATTCAAACCACATATTATAAATTTATATGGAACATATTACAGCTTTTCCTTTAGATCACAACTTCAACATTTGCTTCATGCACCACTTATCTGTACTCAGAAATTAAAAGACAGAATATCTTCAGCATACCAAGGTTGAACACTTGTAGTGGAAAGTTCCCCATTGGATCATTGTATGAATTCACACCCAGCCAGAGATTTTCTGTGCCGGTATCCTGACCAGCTGCTTGATCATGGTGAAGTTAAACTTCAGTTCTCCCTGGGATGAAATATATTATGAAAGGGATCGTGGACATAGATGTTCTCTCTCCAGTATAGCTTGCATGAAGAGTGGCAATTGGAATGGAGCTGTCTTGGTAAGAATCTTGATTCTTTCTGCAGCCTTATGAATATGTTACTCAGTAAGTTGAAGGTATTCTTTTTCTAGTCCCACCTTCTTCTGTATGGGCACCTTGCTATGGAATCCTTGACTCCTGCTGAATATTCAGTGCAGTTTTAGAGTTTTCACAATTTCCCAATCAGAACTTTCCCTCCCCATTGGTTTCCCAAATTCACTACTTGTGATAACACTGCTATGGAGAACTCCACATTCTTCAAAGATTAACCTTCTTTAAATAGGTCGAGTCCCCTTTAATGGAGATAACAATATAACACAATAATAATTAATTCAATGATAAACACCCTAATTACCATTACATGTTTGAATATGCATGGAAGTACGCTTCCTTCTACTCAGGCTTGTAATCTACACATAACAAATCAACTCTGTAATTAATCAATCAATTGAATGAATAATGAATTAGCTGAAGTCATCATATTCAAATTATAATATATTGAGGTCCCTAATCCAATAAGTAACAAAGAGTATTAGTGTGTCAGTGTTGTCCTTTAACTTACAATTTTTAGAATAATTTATTTAGCATTTGATCAGTATCAAAATTTGAAAAGAAACAGGAAAAAAAACATAAAGAAAAAAAGTGAGGAAGGAAATAAAGAGGAATGAATAGAAGAGGGGGAGGGGGAGGGAAAAACAAAGAAAAAAGGAAGGGAAGAAAAAGTAGGAAAACTGAAAGAAATGAATCAACCTAATCCAGGTTTGAACCATCACCAAGCCACAGTTTTGAAGGCCTTTTTTTAATGGAAAATTTTTAAAATCCCATTCCCCCCACAAGAAGTGCGATTTTCATAAAAAATTTTTTTTGTGACTGAATAACCATAGTAGGCAACTAAGGATCATGTCGGCTAGGTTTTATCAATATTCATTGAGCTGTTTGGCTGTCCATTGAGCCCACACACATACACACCCTTTCACATTTATAGATACTGAAAACTTGCCCCTGTTAGCTGTTTTTTGGTCCACCTTTGGTGAAATATAGTCATAAGTGTTTGCTTTGAAGGAATATCATTTTTGACATTTTTAGCCACACTCAAAGAGGAAGAGATGCAGCCAAACCAGACTCACCCCATGTTATTTACACAGTCATGCTGTGTCTGCATGCCAAAGTTTTTAGCCAGTAACTTCATTTTTTTCCTGGCAAATGTAGCATTACTGGCAGTTCATATTCTCAACCAGTGGTTCTTGTTCTTTTTTGATCTCTTTATTTATTTATTTATATGAGTGTCTATCTATCTATTTATCTGTTTGTCTATCTGTCTGTCGGTCGGTCGGTCGGTCGGTCGGTCGGTCGGTCGGTCGGTCGGTCGGTCGGTCGGTCGGTCGGTCGGTCGGTCGGTCGGTCGATCGGTCGGTCGGTCGGTCGGTCGGTCGGTCGGTCGGTCGGTCGGTCGGTCGGTCGGTCGGTCGGTCGGTCGGTCGTCGGTCGGTCGGTCGGTCGGTCGGTCGGTCGGTCGGTCGGTCGGTCGGTCGGTCGGTCGGTCGGTCGGTCGGTCGGTCGGTCGGTCGGTCGGTCGGTCGGTCGGTCGGTCGGTCGGTCGGTCGGTCGGTCGGTCGGTCGGTCGGTCGGTCGGTCGCATTATATATATAAATATATATTGTATTATACATTAGCTCCATTACACTATATCAAGATCACGAGATTGATTTTAGGCACATTAGTGCATATCAATCATGTGTAGCAATCATCAGTTTAAAGTCCTGTAGTTTTTCAGTCTTTGTGACTATTCTTCGATGCAATTGAATGGTTTTCTATGTAGCAAAATTGTTTATAAACATCTTTATTTTTACCCATAACTGAAGTCAAAAATACTATCACATATTATAATGTATCTTGATAAGAATAAGTAACCTTCTCATACTATTCTCTTTTTATTACCAATTTGCTAACCAATGCTATCTATATTCATAATATAAAGGAATATATCTAAGGGCACTAAGGCACCAGAGTTTTCAAACGCTTTAAGATATTTCAGCAGTTTAAATTGCAGTAGATGTGGATTGTTCCATTTTTATAGGTCAGAAAATCATGTTTCTCTTATTCATCTCTTTTGGGAGCTCTTGGGCACCTTGGTATAGGACACTTCTAAAATATCCTGAAATGTTCAGTAGAAATAATTTAATAGACAATATAATTTCAGTAATTTAAAAGGTAAGACACATAAAAATTATACTTCACACACAATGGACATCATTATAAAGACAAATTCACATGAATTGAGAATGCTTGTTTAACACTGTTCATTTAGTCTTTATATATCCACATAAATGGATATAATGATGGTTTCAATACATCGCTTAGCCATAATGTAACCTTACGTATTGTACTGCACGCTATTCAAGTAACAAGGTACAAACTGGTCCACACACAAGTCACCTTAACCTGCAGTTTCATGCCCATCTTGACAACCTCATGCTTAGGTGGGTTGTGGGTATAGTAGTTAGTGAAGATGAGACATATATCAGCTGCAAACTCATCTGGACTACTGTACTCTCCATTTTCCATCTTTTTCTAGGAGAGAATATAAGTATATCATGATGTAATGTTTCTATAGAGTTTGTAGATATTGCATGCTACTTAATAGTGTTAACATCCATTGGCTTCTTAATTATTTCAAGGTAGCCAGGGATTCCCAGTCCTTTGATATCAACAGGTTGCAAGAAGGGCTATGCATATGCCTGCAAAAATAGAAGTCAAGGGATAACAGGAGGAAATTAGGGAAATAAACAGAAGATAGGAATAAAAAAAAAAATAAAAAAAGTAAAGTAATTGAATTAAACAAGTGTTGGGTAGAATTTTCTAGGCCTAACCCTATGTTTCTTCATGAAAAGCTCCTTCAGCAAATCAGAGCAGAACTTCATATGAAGCATCAAAAGTTTTCTCATGATTTTTTTTGATAGGCTACACTAGTTGAAAGTCCATGCTTCTTTTACATTCTTATTAAAGATGAAGGAACAGGAATATTATATATATATATGTATATATAATTCTACATACATATATATACATATATGTGTGTGTATATATATATATCTGCCCCTGCTATTTGATAGATAATTTAAACAGAATTTAATATCATTAGCTAACTTCTCTGTACCACAGCACTCACTCGCAGTCTGATAGGTCTGAGCTCTTTGGGCATCATATCCATTTCCAAGTCTTCACTACAGGATGTAGACTCATCTGAATCGGTTTCACTGCAAGATGTTTCAATGAAATATTCCACTACTGGGAAAGTGTCAACTGGCATCCTGGTGAACCACACCACAAATACTTCCTGTCACATTAAAAAAAATCACTTCAATATTAGCTAAGCTAGAATGGAAGAATGAAGGAGAACTAAAATCTAAATAAAAGAATGAAATACACCAACATATTTATGCCAAATCTTAATGCAGTATAGTATGGGTGATGTTAATAGATGTGTAAAGATTTATCAAGGCTTGTTAAATACTCCTCAAGGAAAGGTTGCCTGTGATGGCAATCACTCATTCAGTAAACAAAGGTATAATATTTTCCTTAATTTTTCAGAATGCTCTCCCAAAAAAAAAATTAAAACTGCTGCAGTGTTCTCTCTCTATCCGATATCCTTTCAAGGAGCAAAACAACCCCTTATATGAAAAGAGAGAACAGCTGTGGCAGCAACTATGTAGGCTTGTAGAAATTAGCACAAATTGAAAAATATAAAAGAAAAACTTTAGAAGTTCACCAATTGCAGTAATATATCTTTTTACTTTTGTTTTTGCCTGGTTTTTGGAGTGATCGTAGACAAATGGATGAGCGTTTATCGGGATATTATAAGAAATGGCGGGAAATGCTGAAAAAAATCCTGTTGTCGCAACAATGTGTAGATGAAGGGAATAAAATTTGTAAGTGTCATTGGGCTGTAAAAAATTCATTCAAAGTCCATCAGAACCTGCCTAAGCATCTAGGAGGAATTCACAGACACACTGACTAACAGACAGATAGATGGCTTGAGAGACAGATATAGAAACAGTAAACATTCGGACATTGATGATTTGAAGTTGTGACTAGCATGGAGTTGCAGTCTTCAGCCGCATTGCTTGCTAGACTCACCTTCGGTGGGCTGTGGTCACCAATTGTCTTAAGTAAAGACATGTCTTATGGGGGGACATCTTTTTCTGGAGTACATGTCTTTTAGGATGATTTGTCTTATGAGAGCAATAGTGTTAAGTGAGGTTATGTGCGATAGTAGAATATGTGTTATGGGAGGTTATGCATTGATGGAATGTATGTCTTCGGTATGGTATATATTACAATATGTTGTATTGTACTTGAAGACATGTCTTACTGGAGGATACGTTTTACTCGAGGGTAAGTATTATAGGATGGCATATCTTGCTGTTCAAAATGTCTTACTGGAATACATGTTTTGCAGGAGATCACATTTTACAGAATGATTTGTCTTACAGGAAGACACCTTCCATTGATGACCAGTTTTATTGGAGGATATGTATTGTAGCAAGTCATGTATCACATGAGGGCATGTCATATAGGTGGATGTGTCTTGAAGGAGTACAATGTTTTATAAGTGGACATGTACTATTGAAACATTTGATTTGATTTATAATATATCTTACTGGAAGGCATGTCTAACATGAGGACAGGTTATATAGGGCGGCGTGGCATGTTATGCAGGAGGACATGTATTACTGGAAGGCATGTGGTAATGATGGCATGTTTTTCATGAGAATATGTGTTATGGGAGGACATGTCTAGTAGGTGGATATGTCTTACAAACCTGTACAGAAATAGCAACTATTTAAACTGCTGTGAGTTTAGGCAACTAGTGCTTTTTTTCTCTTGAAGTATTATGTTTGAAATCTTCTTCTAGGGTATGCAGGATCAATTTTGTGGACTAATTGATAATTCAAAGTTTGGATATGTCTTACTGGAAAGTATGTCCAACATGAGGGCCGGTTTATAGAATGGCATGTTATGCAGGACATGAATTACTGGAAGACATGTGATAGTTGTAGTCATGTCTTTCATGAGAATATGAGTTAGAGGAAGACATGTCTAGTAGGTGGGCATGTCTTTCATGTCTGTGCAGAAGCTGCAAACATTTAAGCTGCTGTGAGTTCAGCCAATGGTGTTTTTTTTTCTCCAGTATTTTTTTTTTTTTTTTTTTTGGCTCTGGGACATGCTTTCCAAGGATTTATCATTTGTAATGTTTTCTTGGGTATGTAGAATTAATTTTTGTGGTTATATTGTAGTTGGAATGAACTAGACAATGGTGATGGGATGTCCAGCTGTTACAATACACTACTAAGAATGGTTTGAAATCTTTGCACAAATATTTTTCATATTAATACTATGTCTATGGCTCTTCCTTAGAATTGAGCTCTTTTGATACACTGTATCTTTGCTATCTTTTAACATTGATCTTCCAGTGAATTCTTTGATAGTCATTATTTCATTGTACAGGAACTTCATTTTGTTGTACAGGATTGTGTTCAGTATAGTTTCGAGGGAGGGGGTAAGTGGGTGCACAGAATTCTGTACCTTCAGCTGCTCTTCCAAATCAGCAATCCCTTGAAGCAATTGGAATTGATGGACAACTATTTCTGAGTTCAACAAATTTAATTTTCCCTATGAAATTGCTTATAGGTTTTTTTCCTGTTTATCTTGGTGAACATTGTTAGAGTGCATTAATGTCTCTTTGAAGTGTTAGTCTGTGAGTGCCTATGTTTTCCATTTGATGAAAATGAAATGGCGGATGTGGAAGAGCCATTTTGGACTTTTTAGTTACTCCACTTGAACAATGGGGTGTGGAGAAATGGGACAAAGCCGAGGTTACTTTTGATTAACTGAATATCATATCTGCCAATTTTTAACCAAATTCTTACTGCCATTGGGCAGCTTATTGTGTACATATGAATAAATAAATATATAAATACATAAACACCATTAGTTCTATTAATATAAGATTGGTGAATGGGTCATAATATATATTTATATAGCTATGCCAAAGGAGAAATAACAAACCAACAGGAAGGGTCATTACTATTGATGGCATATTGCACAACCACTTATGATAATATAAACCAATAACATAATAATATAGATAAAGGTATAAAATGTTTTAATCTCACCCTAGTACATCAATTGCACAAATATAACCTCAAGATATACTATGTTCAGTTAGTAATGATTTCATGATATCATTGACCACATATTCTGACCTGCAGTTTTTCACCCATCTTAAACACATCATCAGTTGGTTAGAAGTAATCGTAGCAGTTCCTGGAAATTAGACGTACATCCTCATCGTACTCTTCGACATTTTTATAACATCCTTTCTCCAGCTTTATCTTAATGTCAGTTAAACAAAATGGGTAAATCAATGATCTTAAGTTGTATCAGATTAGCAGGAAGTATAAAATACCTTCACTATGTTAAGATCAATTGGTTTCTTGGCTCCATCGAGGGTTATTTTTGAGGAGTAGTCCTCTGATATTCAACAGAAATGGACAAGCTTTGGCCTAAAAAGAGTTAGGAAATGGAGGTATCAAGATTTTAAAAATTAGATAGAATAGGATGAAAGTCCTAAATCATAGAAGAAAAAGAATAAATATACTCCAAGGGAACATAATATTAAATTGGTTAGGAACGATTGATTAAGGATTAAGAATTCTTACAGGGCATACCAGATGATCCTTGATTAGGTGCTCCGTCAAGTCTGTGCAAAAATTCTTCTGAGCTGATGTTAGGGCCTGACTATGGGTTAAATATAATACATAAATATAAAAGGGAAGTATAATCACTACAAAATATATTGGTGATGAACCTGAACTGAGATGTCTATTCAACCCACTTCATCCACTATATGGTAAGACTTTGAAGTTTCACCGAAAATGTCAAGCTTCTGCTTCTTGACTGGTGTAGGGGCATCTTTCTGATCGAAAGAGCAATGATGAGGAGAGAAGATTGGACTTGTGGTTGCTGCTTGTCTCTTCTCTCCAGCCTGTGGATCAACAATGTATTGACAGGACAAGTAAAGAGGAAGAGTTTTCTTACATTTAGGTAACCTCAGACTGATTTCTAATTAGACTTAGTTGAGTTATTTTGAGAAGGTATTTGCATAAGAATTATTTTTTATGTTTTCAAGCATCTACCACATAGAATTATTGAAATGAAAATTTGTTTTATGTCATCCCACAAATCCAATTAATAATTTAGCTTATTACATAATTTTATGAACCTTTTGCACAGAAAAGATTTATCTCAGTGGTCAGCAGCCTAGCTGCATTATCCAGTGCAAATTTAAAAAAAAATTCTGAATTCTGGATATCTTTACATGGGAACTCCTTAATTATGGCACCTGTTAAGTGGAAAATCGAAGGGTGGTGTTTGGCAGTGGAGAAATTTAACCCAGAACAATACACCATACTTCACAGTGATTTTCAGAGCTTTTGCTGGAATCTAAAAGGTATACATTAGCGTGTGCACACTCCACTTTGAAAATAAAATTCTTGCAAGTCATAATATAGGTTAGGTGTATTTTTTTTTTGAAGTTGCAGACCCCAACTTGACTGAGTTGAAGGACCAGATATATTATTGCTGTTCTGCTCTGTTGGACAGATATAGAGGTGGGATATATAGGACCTGGTATGGATGAGTTTTGGCTTGGAATTGTTCGGGACTAGTTTTTGCTCTCAACAGAATCTGTCTAAAGGGTATATCTACTCTTTACTAAGCAGACCATCTTGGTGTCAAATGAAATTTGGAGTGATGTGATATTAGTCATTATTTTATATCAGGTAAGAATACAGCAACCTGGTGTGCTCAGGATTTTTTTTTCTTGATACAAAACAAACTTGCTAGATTTTCTTGTTCCAGGCTATTTAAGTGAAATAAAAGCTATCTCTCTGCTATGTAGTGATATTTGTTGTAGAATTTTAACCTGCTCATTTGTGTTGTTATTTCCTCTGTCTTTTTCCTCATTTGATTGACATACTGTATACTCATTCTTCCATCCACTGGAAATATGCTGTGTTGCTCTCTTGATATGATTTGGCTATTAGGAATTGTACACCTTGTTCTCTGCCTCGGTTCCCAAGGATGTTATCAAATTTATCTAAGTAAAATATCTTAAATAAGATTAAAGTTATGTTGCAGATGTTTCTAATATTAACATTCCACCCTAAATGATATATTATCAAGGCATGCACTATTACAAAGTTATTAAAATGAAAGAAATGTTTCTATGTGCTTTTGCATGTGTGTGTGCATCAGTGAACTTGTGTGTGTGTGTGTGTGTGTGTGTGTGTGTGTGTGTGTGTGTGTGTGTGTGTGTGTGTGTGTGTGTGTGTGTGTGTGTGTGTGTGTGTGTGTGTGTGTGTGTGTGTGTGTGCGAAAATTCCTCCCAGAGGCAAAAACCAAAGGCAAAAGGCCACTAAATTTTTTTTGGTCTGGATATCAATTTTTTAATTTTATTTACAGGAGAGGGGGAGTTCAATACAAGCCCCATCACATTTATATAGAATGTACTTTTAAAAACTTAGTTTGGCTAGGTCCCACTTGCTCTACCACTTATTTCCACCCTCACCATAATACTTTTTTCCCTTCTTTTCCCTTTCTTTTCCTATTTTTTTCTTCTTCCCGCAACCCAATCCTTTTATTCTAATTTTTTTTTCTTTTTTATCCCCTATTTTTTCTCATATCTTTCTTTCCTCCCCTTTATTCCCTCCTTCTTTCCCCCTAATTTTTTCTTTCTTTTTATTCTCTCCTTTACCCCATGATTTTTTCAAAAGTGACACCCAAGTGGGGAAAAGGTGTTCATTTAACTCAACAATAAAACCGTGACCCATAGCCAAGGTAATATTTTAGGAACCTCTGGTTGTAGCTCATCAAGCATTCATGTCTGGGCAAAAAAGCCCAAAATGATACTTATGCCCAGAAGAATTTTTGGATGAAGGGATATGAAATGTGGCGTACCTAGCCGATTTCACTCTGTGGTCAATATGAATTTAGTTCGACATAACCACACCTCCATTTTGATGTTTTAGGCCAAAACATAGTATTGTGCATATTTTTACATGCATTCACTTCCTACCAAACTAGCATATTAAATGAATATGCTCTTCAGTGTACACATCCCATTTCAGTGATAGAATTTAGCCCCAAATATTTTGGTCTTACATGGCCTTTATGAGCATGTGAGGGGAAAAGTAAAATTATACTTGGACAAAAACTTGGATGTGTATATATACTTAAACTGGCACACACACTTATTATTCCTAAAAATGACTAGGGCTGGGTCCTTATTGGCCACAGCTTCTTTCTTTTATCTTGTTCATCCAAAGAATAATTTCACATATGTATGCATAATGTGTGCATCCACTATACCACCAAATCATCCTGCAAAGGAAACCCAATCTATAGTGGAGAGACATCCAACACCGAAGATTGTTTTTAGTGTAAATTTTGGACCACAAATTGCTGTGGGTATATTAATATGAAGGAATCATCAATATAATCACTAGCATAATATAGATTCATTATTAATTGGGAATAACTTCAGTGATTCAGTGACAATTGTACAGATTCTTCATAAATTGAAGATTATATCAAGATAATAATTTACTTCCATTGATTTCTCATCCCTTCTAAACTTCCAGAAAATTCATAAAAATTGAAAAGGTATACATTCCAATTACTGAACTGTTTGTAAAAGGACAATGAGTGTGAGACCTTTTCTCTTTTCAATATTGTATGCGATTTGTTCATTTTTATATCTGGCACACACATTCAGCAATTCATTTTTGTATTTGCACTTAGTTGTGAAAATAATTTCCCCTCATACTATTCCATCGATTTCCTCCTACAAGAACAAATTCTTTCGAGAACAAAATATGATGTAAATTCTTACCTCTCCATTTTCCATGTCAATATAAGATTAGATTCCTTTTGTTTGTTTGTTTTGTATTTACTAGCATATTCTGATTCTCAATTTGTTAGTTTCTTGGTTTACTTTTTTTTTCCCTGTCATTGCCTTTCTGGTTTGAGCAATAAAAGGCATATATTTTCATAGTTTGACAGGGGTCCCTTTGAGGTGATTATAAGGAAGTTTGGTGAAGATTAGAGTAAAGGACTGCCTGGGGGAATATCCTATTTTTTAAACTGTCATGGTATTGTGTGTGTGTGTATGTGTGTGTGTGTGTGTATGTGTGTGTGTGTGTGTATGTGTGTGTGTGTGTGTGCATGTGTGTGTGTTCATGAGTGGAAATTCCTCCAGGACACAAAAGCCACTAAGCTTTTTTCTGCGATCTTGAGAGCAATTTTTTTAAATTTTAATGAGAAGGGAGCCCAATGCAAACCCCATTTATTTTGAATTTCTTTTAATACTTTGTTAGGCTAGAAAAAACCTGACTCTACCACTTCTTTCCTCTGAGAATTTTTCCTTCCCCCCCCTCCCCCTCCCCCTGCCCTCTCTTCCCCTTTCCTTTCTTCCTTCTATCACTCCCCCTCTCCTATTTTTTCTTCATTTTTTTCCTCTTTGACCCCTATCTTTCTTCTTATCTTTCTTTCCTACCCTTTATACCCTATATTCCCTTCTCTCTACCCCTACTTTTTCTTTCTTTTTTTCCTTCTCTCCCTCACAATTATTTAAAAAAATCTGACACCCTGATGGGAAAAATGTGTTCATCTAATTTTCATGCCTAATATACAATCTATAAAAATTTTGCCCATTGCTAGGTGAACCATTTTAGTACCTCTGATGACCACTCATCCAGCATGTATGTCAGGCGAAAAAAAGCCCAAAATGATACCTTTTACCAGAAATATTTTTGGATAAAGAAATATAAAATGTGGCATACATACACAACTAAACTGTATGATTCATATGAATTTAGTTCAACATAACCACACCTCCTTCACTTAGATTTATTGCACAAAAAGATATTTGTGTGCTGTTGTATCTTCCTTACCACTATAGCCCTTACTTTCACAAGTACAACATAAAGTTCCTTTTAAAAACAAAGAGTATTCTTCATCCAACAGCATGAGGTCAATATATCAGACATGAATATGATTATAAGTGACCACAAGAATTATACCGGTAAATGATTAAAGATACCACATTCCTTTCCCCTTAAAAAGAAACAGAACATAAATATAAACAACATATGATCCAATGTTTCAAGTCCAATTGGCTTGATATCTTTCTGGTGGTGCTTGGCTCCTTTGTGGAAATGGCAAGCTTGATTTCCAGTTCTCTGAGCTTAGCTACTATCATTCATCTCTTCAGGCAAGTGTGGGTCAACTTCAGCAACCTCAGGTGAGGTAGGTGCTTCTTCACTTGATGAGAACGGAATGGACAAATCCATTGAAGTAGCTTCCTCATCTGATTCACTCAAGGGAGACACAACTGATCCTGATGACAATGTCATTGTCTTCCATCATCCAATAACACACTATAAGAAACAGGACCAGTGATTTTAGTTATCTTCTCATGCAACCATCTATGTCCATGACCAAAATTTTCAAAAACACTAGATTTCCAACTCAAATGTTCGATCTTTAGCTCTTGAATCATGTTGACATTTCTGTTTCAACTGTTTCTCTTCTACTGTTGCTTCAGTGTTTGGCTTCAACAAATCTAACCTTGTCCTCAACCTCCTTCCCACCAATAATTCAGAAGGAGACACACCTGTTGTGGACTGTGGAGAGATATGGTAAGTTAGAAGAACTTTAGCAAGTCGGAAATTAATGTCTCCAGAGATCACCTTCTTAAGACCTCTTTTTACTATTTATACAACATGTTCTGCAAGTCCATTAGAAGCTGGGTGGTATGGTGCGGAAGTATTGTGTTTGATACCATTCTGATGCAAGCAATGTACGAATTCCTCACTCACAAATGGTGTACCATTATCAGACACAATTGTTTCGGGAATACCAAATCTTGCAAATACAATTCTAAGTGCATCAATAACTACTCTTGAAGTTGCTTTTGAGTGCAAAATGCTTCAATCAATTTGGAATGGGCATCGATTAAAATAAGAAATATTCTATCTTCAAAAGGACCCATGAAATCTAAATGCAACCTAGACCATGGTCTACTCAGCCATTTCCATGGATTCAGTGGTGCAATTGGTGGGGACAACTGAACCTCTTGACATTCAGTGCAAATGCGAACTAACTTCTCGATATCTGAATCAATTCCTGGCCACCAAATGTACATTCTTGCCAAAGCCTTCATCTTGGACATTCCTGGGTGTCCTTCATGCAATTCTTGCAACACAGCTTCTCTTCCACACCTGGGAATGACAACTCTGGTTCCCCATAAAATATAACCATCATAAGAAGAAAGTTCCAATCTTTTAGATGTAAATGGATCCAATTCTGAATCACAGTGACTTGGCCATCCATGCATTAAAAACTGTTGAACACGAGCAAGTTTCGGATCTTTTCTTGTCCATAAACAGACATCTTTTGCAGTCACTGGTGAGTCATTCAGGTGTCCTGTTAGTAGTACAAGTTCTAGAAGTGTTTCAATAGTTGCTGGCTCCACTGGTAAAGGAGTAATCAGTAGAGTGGGAAAAGGGTAGATGATAACTTGGGTAAAAACTTATAATATGTAAGAAGTCCTGAGTATGATTTCAGTTCATGCACAGACAGTGGTGTTGGAGCATCCTGAATTGCTTGTACCTTGTCAGGCAATGGGTGAAGTCCAGTTTTATCAATCTTGTGTCCAATATAATGTTTATGACGATGTAATTTTTTGATTCTTCATCCAATGGTAACTGTTGATAAGCTTGACTTAAATCAAGCTTATAAAAACAATTCCCTCTCTGTATGGTAGCAAATAGATCTTCTATTTTAGGAATCGGATAGGTATCCAATTTTGACACAGGGTTCACAGTTACTCAGAAATCACCACAAATTCTCACACTGGTCTTATCACTTTTTAAAACTGGTACAATAGGGGCTGCCCAAGCAGACATTTCCACTGGTTCCAAAGTACCTTCTTCCTGCATTTCAATTCCACCTTTACTTTGTCTCTAAAGGCATATGGAACAGTCCTCGCTTTAAAGAAATGGGGTTTAGCATGAGGGTCGACATGTATCTTGGCTTGAAAACCTTTAAGCATTCCCAATCCCTCCTGAAATACTGAGGGGTACTTATCCAAGACCATATGTAAAGAATCACTGTATACATGATGTCTTTCATTCCAATTAAGTATTATCTCTTTAAGCCAATTCCTACCAAACAAATTTGGTCCCGACCCTTGTACAATCAACAAAGGCATATTAATAGCTGTCTGACCTTTATACGCTAAATTTACATAACAACATCCAACAACAGGTATGGGCTCTTTTGAATATGAACACAACCTCACCTAAGTTGGTTTTAAGGTCCTCCTTGGCCAAAGTTGTTTGAATGTCTTCTGGGACATCAAAGATATGGTAGCACCCGTGTCCACCTCCATCTTGACAAGGCAATTATTGATCTGTACTTTCATTTCGATAGGTGGTGAAGAATGTGGCTTCTTCTTTTCTTGAACCATTAACAAATTAACTGCCTCTTCTTCCTCCTGCACTTGGCGAACTGGTCTAGATCGACCCTTGGGAGCAGTTCCCTTCTGTCCACTCTTGCAAGCTCTTTGAATGTGTCCACTCTTCCCACATTGATGACACACAATACCAGAATTAGCCAACTTGCATTTGGGAGCAATGTGTCCAGGCTTGCCACACCTGAAACAAATAAGTGCAGTCACATCTCTTTTTTTCTTTTGAGGTGCAACATGATCAATTCTTGGATGGATTCTAATACTGTCTAGCTCTTTTTGATTATTTCTCAACAGCTTGACATTTTTATCAGCAGTCTCCAATCCCAAAGCCAGCTCTACAGCTTTCTTGTAGGTTAGCTTGGACTCAGCTAACAAACACTTTTGTATGGTTTCCTCAGAAATTCCATGTACTAACCTGTCATGAATCATGTCCTCCAAAGAATCTCCAAAAGTACAGTGTTCAGACAATGAGCGCAGTTCGGCGATGAACGCAGCAATATCTTCACCAGGCTTCCTGAAACAAGTATGAAAATGAAAACATTGGACAATTTCAGACAGTCTTGGGCTATAATGTTTCTTGAGTCTCGTCATCCTGCTACGTTGACCATTGCTGGTGTGAAGGGTGAAGCAGTGGTAGAGCATCTCCATAATGAACTCCACCATGTGATGGTCTGGTACTGTCTGCAGGAGCTTGAGATGGAGTCCGCATAGCCAGATATATCATAGGTTAGAGTAAGGTTATGGATGATAACACCAGCTGTCTCACCATTCTGGATAATGTACTTGATGTCTTGGATAAGACTTTCCATGATGGAAACCTGCTTATTCCTTTGAAAGCTTTGGGTTGATAACCAGATTTAATCATGCGTGAAGGAGGTGTTCCATGATCTTATATGGCACACAGAGGATGGCTATGGTCCCGTACGCCTTCGGGTCATTGGAATGCTTATTTAACTTCAGGATGGCAATGGCACAGCACCATACTTTCAGGAGCATGAACAAGAGGAGACAGACAGTGTGGAGAGATCGGAGCCATTCCATAGCTTTGCTGCCATGGAGTTATGTGAACTATACGTGGATGTTTTCGATCCCGGGAGCTTTGCATGGCTTCAGATGTTTGATAGCTTATGCAATCTCCTGACTGAAGTCCCTGGAGAGGTTTGGTGTCTGCACTTGGTGCTCAGCATAGGTCATTCACATCATTGGTGGTCTTCCTGGTGAATGCCTTGTCAGCATCCAAGAATCTGCCATTGCTGAATAGCTGAGCTGCAATGGCACCAGCAGTAATAGGGCATGGTGTTGGCTTGATGGCCTGGCCAATCAACTTGTTAACAGTTTGTCAATGGTTTTTCCTCGGTTGGTTGGACCAATGATGGTGTTATGATCAGTGAGGGATGGTATTGGGATCGGGGGAATTGATCCAGGACACGGTGTATCAGCAGTGGCTCTTGCCCGATGGCTTTGGCAAAGGCCAGGTCTGGGTTGGTTTCTGTATTGCAGTATCTGGACACAAATGAATGGGGCTCCTTAGGATCTTAGAGGAGCACTGCATCAGCTGAGGAGAACCAGTCGGCCAGGAAGGTGCCATCTTGGTTTGAAGTCTTTTATCCCCAGCCAGTGTGCTAGCATATATATATGTACATGTGTGTGTGCATGTGCATGTGCATGCACACATGAATGCATGCATGTCTGTACATATTATTAAAACTGATTAACACTGCCCAAAAAGTGCAGGCCTTGCTTGGCCATATGGGCCTGAAAAAATCAATTCAGTGTAAAGTTGTATTTTGGTTGTCTGATTTCTTTCTTTTTAAAAATTTATTATATATTTTTTTTACATGTCATGTTGTGGCTTACAATATATTTACAAGTACCTCCAATTCTATTTTCCCTGGCTTTTTGCATGCCCAAGTCATACAATTGCAGCTGCGCTCTTAACTTGATTGTTTTGCTTATAGGGCTATATTTGGGCAGGATAGGGCTATATTTGAAGCATACTATTTTAAATATAATTCTAACATACCCTAGTATCCAAGGGGTGCTAGATTGTATACAAGATTCAATAAACACTATTACAAACATATTGGGTACCTGGGCTACTCAAAGTGGAATTTGTGAGGGAAATATTTTTTTTATTTTTTTTAAAAGAAAACGAGGGGTGAATTGCTAGAGGAAGGGGGAAAAAAGAAGGAAAAAAGAAAAAATCTGGAAGAATTAAACCACCGACTTGAGCTGGAGAAATCTAGGTGCCATAACTATTTAGTAGGCTTATTTTTGTTTGCATGGGGAATTTGAATTCATTTTTTATTTCCCTACCAGGGGTGCCACTTCTGGACTAAATTTTTTTTAACTATTATGTTGGTAATGTTTATCTACACATGTTTAACCAATTTCATTCAAATTTATTCAAAATAGTGAGAATTAGGAACAGACAGAAAGACAGACACCTAGAAAATACCTTAAATCCTCCATAGTATGATGACTTCCAATTGCCTGTTGGGGATAATTGCTTAAGACATGATATATGGAGATCAGTACCAGTTGTGTATTCACTACCTTTATATATTGATGGTTAACAGTGTTGCATGCTGCAGTGAGGCCTACAAAAACAGCACCAGTGATGAATTTTCTCTCAAAATCATCCTCAATGAGTGAAGTTCAAGATTTGACCAATGCATAATTTACCAGGCCAGAAGCCAGATGCATGTGCCCCCACACCTGGCTCACATCAACTATCAGATAGTCAACCAACTGTGTGGGCACCTCATATCTTCCTATGTTCCAGATGTTAGACATCTACAAGTATTCCTCATCCACATAGTCTGAGTCAAATACTGGGCCCATGATACCAGTCTCCTTGACACCAGCCTCTTTATTCACCAATTTCTTGTGCTTTTTTAACTTACTCGCTTCCTCTACTGACTTGTCCTGTTTAGAGCTAAATCATAGCCAGAGTGTCAATTCCTTAACTGCCTGGTACTTTTGCTTCTTCCATGCCTTAAAATCTTTATTACAGAATCTTTATTTAATTTTTTTTATTTGGGGTTGTTTCTTTTTCAACTCCTCTAGTATGTTGGCCACTGTCACAGCCTTCAATTCGTCTTCACACAAATTTGTCTGCAATTAAAAAAATCAACATTTAGTTGAAAATTTAAAATAAATCTTCATTTTTGGTAATGAACACAATATCATATTGAAACCCTAAAGATTTATATATAATGGTGTGCCCCAAGGTTCCAAACTAGCCCTGATGCTCTTCAACATATACATCCATGACATCTCAGACAAGCTGTTGAAGAAGTATAGCTATGCAGACTACCTTGCAATACTGCTTTCAGACAATAGCTGGATGTCAATCAAGTCAGTACTCATGGCTGACATGACCAACCAGTCAGCCTATCTGAAGAACTGGTGTTTGAACCTATCTGTGGCCAAGAATATATTGTTCATATTCCACCTCAACAATAGAGAGGCAAATCACATACTTAATGTCACAGCTGACAACAACCTGACCACATGTTGACATTTGAGCAACATCTTGTGAATCTATTGGCAAAAATTATTGGCTAGAGTAGCCCTAATCTACCACATAGCTGGCACTACTTAGGGTGCCTCCACTCAGGAGCTGGTATTTTTAGCTGCCAAGTACTGTGCCCCTGTCTGGTGCATAAGTGCCAACATGCAGAAGCTTGACACCACCCTCAACAATGCTCTGTGCGCAGTCTACAGCTGATATGTCCTAGGCCAACCCCCCAACTACCAATCCTGGCCAGCATTGCTCCACCACTCTTGCAGCATGAGGTGGCAGTATTGGCACTGCCCGCAAAACCGCAAACAACGAGGACCCCCTTCACCAGAGAACCACTGCTGAGCCCCCACACCATAGCCACCTGAAGTCATGACATCCATTACAGAGCACACCCAGCACCTATGGTGATCAACATCTGTAGACATATCCAAAAGATTCTGGCTCAAACAGCGCTGGACGCAGGAGAGGCATACAGCAGATTTATCAATTAAAACCTGCCCAGCAAGCAATGGACCACACTTAATCAGAACCAGTGTGAGATGCTTTTCTGCCACCATAAAAGCCTGTGGCTTAAGGGAGTCTGCCATTTGTAATGCAGCCACACAGAGCAGACTGCAGACCTTATCATTGGAGTCCTATTCATGGCACCAACCACCCACCAGTGAAAAGGGCATTGCCACACTATATGACAAGATGAGCTCATGGTTGGCCTCCATTGAGCTGCAATTGTGATGATGATGAGACCCACACAAAAGAAGAAGGTCATTCCTACAATTGTATTGGACATTGCAATAACAAGTAATGCAGCTACAAGAAATAAAATATAAGGTGTATTTATTTTCAGCTTTTGGAGATTTTGAAGGAATTACATGCAAGAACTGTATCCATAATTATGCAGAATCTGCTGAAGACTCAGACCTCAACTCGTAAATATTTGGCTAGTGAAACAGTGTGGAGCAGTATTGTTCTCTTATTACTATTTCATATATTGAAATAACAAATAATGACACCATTTAAATGCATATCTCAAAGTGATGTGACTATTATTCCACCAAGAAGTGGTTTAATTTAAAAAAAATTTTTATAATCAATTCAAAATCCTCAAAAACCCCTAGTTCGATACCTAACAAAGTACATATAGAAGGGGTAAACATTTCTACTTTTCATCATCAAGGTTCCAGGTATCCTGTATTTCCTGCAGCCACCACAGATTTTTCTATGGGATTTGACTTTAAATATTCAAAGTGTGTTATTAGACACCCTATTAACACACTGGTAAAAAAATTTCTGGGTAAGAGATATATTCCCAGATTTTCATAATATTCCCTGATTATTAGGACCTCTCTTGCCAAGAGATCACCATCTTCCACCACTGGCTTTGGCAGACAACAGGCATGAAACAGTGGGGATACAGGAATGACACACAGGGGGCAAGTGTCCCCCTCCCCCCCCCCCCTTTGTCCCCCAAAAATGTATGCAAACAAGCAATTTTCAGAAAGAAAAAAGAATTAGGCTAAAATTTCACAATTCTATAATTTTTGTCACCTCTACAAACCAGAAAAAGCCAACTTCATTAGTGCAGCTGCAGGGTCTGGCATAGCTGGTGAGGTAAAATGTAGCATTTTTAAGGAATGGAAACCTCAGGAATCACTCCAAATAGGATTTTTCTTGATTCACCAATGTGAAGGGATGATCCACCCATAATTTCAACCTTGTCTTATAGCTCAAGCATGGTTCATTGAATAATTTTTCAGTGTATAGAATGTCAGGATACTAAGCTACAGTGTGGCAGCAGTGCAAGAAAATCTTCATATAGGGCTTTCTTATGATGCTCCCACATATGACAGGCATCCTAAAGTGTGAGGCATGTCACTATAATAGAAAAAGACTCATTAGAACACTAGTTGTTGCACTGACAGCTGCTTGCTACAAGCAGCAGTGGAAATGTCTGTCATCCTTAGGGTCAAGACAATTACATGCTTCCCTGAAGGTGGTGGTCTACTTACCATTTCACTGTTCTAAAGGCTACATAGAAGTCAGGTAGTTTTTGAAGGTGCAGAAAGAAGTGGGTGAAAACATTTGTGTAGTGTTGGGTGCACAGTATATATTCAACCAATGGCTTCAGTCCACTTGAAAGTGGTAAGCCCACCATTTAAATGAACCAACTCTTTAATCTTTCACTTTAGCTTTTTATCTGGCCTGTGTTCCAGATGCAGTACTGTGGCACCCTACAATATGATAAGTTGGCGATGAGATTCTTATTAATTTGAGTTCCTTGGCAGTCATCAGCCTTGTACATTGCAGAGAGCTCAAAGAAGGTGGTTAGCATTGTCTTGGGTGGTGCTTGAAGGTGATCCATGACAGTCTCTTCACTGAAGACCACAGTCTGTCCATTTTCATGATAAACTTGCAAAGGCACCACAGTTTGGCTTCTCTTATGGACAGGGAAGGTAAAGGGTCGGGGGAAGTCCTTCAATGTTTTCACATACCTAGCTATTTGGTATATTTTCCCCTTATCCTGGGGCCTGTCACACTGGAGTATGAAGATCGCCATGTCACTCCACTTATGGAGACATTTTAGCACATAGTTGATCAACTTCATGGATGTGCAAAGTTCAACATTGATGTGGGTATTAAACCACTGGATCAAGTATGGTGAGTAGGGTACCACTCAGGAATTGTTATGTTGATCTCCTTGCCTTTACCATATTCTTGCCCATTGGACACCATCTTCAGGTTTGCAATGTCTATAGAGAGGGTATCAATCCTGTCCTTGCATATCTTCCTTCCTAAAGACCTTGGAAGCTTTGCTGCATTTTTTTCCTTCATGCAAGTGCACTGAGGATTAATGACACTGCAAAGTCCATGCACCATGTTGGTCAAAACCATCTTATGAAAGACAAGATCTGCCTCAGGGAGTGGGAGTTCAGCAGATAGTGCCTTCTCAATATCATTTGGATGAATGTTGTCCTCATGTGCCAGCCACAGCAAGATGTGTGCATGTGGATGTCCTCCCTTCTGATACAAGAGTGGAGGTGTGATATGGATTTGCCAAGGATTTCATCCTTAACCAAGCATCTCACCAGTTCCTTCAGCTTCAGCTACCAAATCCACACCATGATATCTGGCCTATGTTCGGATTTTTGTCCAAGAAATAGGGCATTATTTACCTCTGGCCAGCTGGGGTTGGCAGTGAAAATTATGAAAGAATGGTCCTCCCAAACTTGTTTATCACTGCCATGGCATCCTGTTGCCAGTCAGCCATGTACCCAAGACCACCAGTGAAGCTTGATGGAAGAATAACCTTTCGTCTGACTGCAGTGGAATCACCATCTCCTTGGAGAAGAGCTTCACAGAGGCTTCTATACAGGTGTGCTCTTAAATTCTTTCTCTCCCACTTGATGAAGAGAAGGTGTTTCATTCCCACCTTGGCATACTGGTCTACCACATAGATCTGGAAAAGACACTTTTGTATTTATCAGGATGTTAACACCATTATCCCTTGTTATCAGCCAGTAAGTATAATGCTTCATGACTAATAATTAGAAGTAACCTTTAGAACTCATTAAAATATAAAGAAAGAAAAACGAACCTTAGGCTGGTCAGGTAAAGCAATAGTTTGGTACCAATCACTGCAGTAGGGTAGCAAGAACGGATATTGTTGTGGGTTCCAGGAACAATAGGTCTCCATAATGCAGTGGAGCCTATTCTCATCACTAACCCCTGTGATAGATAATGATATCTCACTTACCATGCTTAGTTCCTGACAGGAGCACAGCAACTTCGTTGAAAACAGGTGTGTTCAAATGCTAATATATTGACCCAGTAGTGTTTTGTCAGCTGTAATCACCAGTTTGTGTTTTTCACTCCCAGTTTGATCTAATATTTTCATCACCATTTTTTGGCTCTTGACATAATCATTGTTGGTGTGAAGAATCTCTTGAAGATCAAGGATGACATGCTGCTTGAGCTGAGGAATAACTTGGCCATGGGGGAGATCCTGATTCTCAACAAAAAATAGATTTATACTAGCTTGGCCTCCTCATTTGGCAATGGATTAAGGCTGCCCATCCCATGATTGATCTGGCCCTCCACAGTGAAGGTAGGTTTGTAGTTGCCAACCTTTACCACCTTGTACAGCTGTTAGAAGTAATGCAAATACCATGTTATAGAGATGGGGCTCATTAAAGTACACCATTAAGTCAGTGGTCTCACCTTCCAAATGAGTCTCTAGTAGTCAGGAGGCTGAGGTAGGTGCTCCAGAATAATCTTGCCCTTTTGGCATCAAAGACCTTCTCTCTTATCCTTCCTTCAATAGGTATGATAGTGCTGATCAAATTGCTGGGTGAAGGAAGAGTGTGATAATTGTAAGCCAGGGCATTTCCAGGATTTTTTTGGCTCTTGCCTGTGATGTTCGAACCCTGTCAGCCTCTCTTCTAGCCAATCCTACACTGCCATGTTCCACTGCCCCTGCCTGTGATGTTTGCAACTAGTCAGACTCTTTCCTATCAGATTTAGCTGCTCAATTTCATATTCTTTGGTCTGAGATTTGTGCTCATGGGTGACCACTAACTGAGCTCTTCCACTGCATCATTCTTCTGGCCTCTTGTGAATGACTACCTCTCTCTCTGTCAACCTGCAACCTGTTGTGTCTTTTTCATTGAGATTCTTTTTCCTGAAAGAAACACAACACCTGTAAAATATTTTATAATCAAGAATCTTGTTTATATTGTCACTAAGTGAGGGAAACCTCAAAGGGGCTGACCAAGTGTAGTAGATTTGGGTCAAAATGTGTACACAATTAGTGCATACCCCAAGGGGGAAAAATTGCATCAAAATAGGGGCTCACCAACAAGGAAACCTCTCAGGAAGCAAAAAATTGGCATAGAAATTCTCCTTGGCTTTCTGACTGAGCCATTAAAGGAAAAATAAAACAGATGAAAAAAAAGAAAAGAAGAGGGTGGGGGGGGGGGGGGGGGGGGGGGGAACAGGAAGAAGAAGAAAAACAAGACTTGGAAATTTACTTGTTTTTTAGGAGTCTGAAAATCACTTTCTTCTTGATCTTGTCCTTCTTAGAAAACTTCTTCTAGTCCAGCGGATTAATGTCAATATGGTGATGAATTGTGCACTTTGTGGTAAAAGCGTGAAATGTGATACACATGTATATCACCCCAAACATGCAAATTTAGAACCAGTGCCATGGCTGAGTTGCTTTGGGGGAGCGTGGCAGTGATTTCTATATATGGCTCCTACATTTATGAGTTATTATTTTAATGCACTTTGTGGTAAAATCATGAAACTTGGGACAAATTTATATCACCCCAAAATATGCAAAATTTGATTAGAGGGTGTGCATCATTTAGAGCTGAGGGTGTACATGTATATCTTATAGAGCTATAGAGAGTTTTGAATCAAGAGCAGCTGGCTTGTAGCTCTAAGATGTCCACCAAAATCAAGTTTGCTGGTCCTTTAAGTTTAACCCAACCAGCTCCTGTACTCCTGGAAACAGACTGGACAAAGTATGTTATTTGCCAGGGAGAAAAAATGAGAAGCTCGTCTGCCCAGCTGAGTCACTAAACCAAGGTACTATTGG
This sequence comes from Lycopodina hypogea, assembly GCA_963969325.1. NCBI lineage: Eukaryota > Metazoa > Porifera > Demospongiae > Poecilosclerida > Cladorhizidae > Lycopodina > Lycopodina hypogea. The sequence goes on from OZ017787.1 coordinate 5,903,118, forward strand.
AGCTGGTTATGTAAGACTAGCAAAGGATGTGACTGCTTTCAATGATGTGGACTGCTTGCCTAAACAGTTTGATATTTCAAGAATAAATGATTGTGATGGTGTAGAAGCCACACTGCAGAGGCATAAGGCAAAATTTCATAATACCTGTAGACTTGAGTACTGCAAAACAAGACTACAGTGAACTATGAAGAGGAAATGCCTCGACAACAACATCAGGTGGTGCGAAGAAGCCATGCAGGGAACATCACTCTCAAAGACAAGCTAAAAGAAAAAATAGTTGTCTGTGCCTATTTTGTGAAAAACCTGCCAGCCCATCTGATCCACTTCATGAGGCTATGACTAAAGATATTGGTGACAGGATCAGGAGATGTGCAACAAAACTCCTTGATGAAAAGCTCTTAATAAAAGTGTCATCTGGGGATCTCATTGCTAGTGAAGCAAAGTGTCATGTTAAGTGCTTAGTTGCCTTATATAATGCAACAGCTAGGTCCAAAAGGTCAGAAAAAAGTGAGGAAAAATCAATGGAGAAGCATTACACACGAGTATTTGCAGAGCTTCTTGCATTTAATGAGAGACACTTGCTAATACAGAGGAACACACTCCGGTGTTTAAACTCTCTGATCTTGTTCGGTTTTATAAGGACAGACTTGTTCAACTTAAAGTGATCTCTCCATCTGTGCACTCAACAAGGTTGAAAAATCAAATCTTAGCCCATTTTCCTGAACTCCAGGCCTTTAATGAAGGGTGTGATATTCCATTGATGTCTAGTGAAGACGTTGGCTCTGCTTTGCAGCAAGTGTGTGAAAATGATGCAGATGATGAGGCATACATACTATCCCGAGCAGCACAAATCGTTCGCAAGGAAATTATGAACAAAACCACCCAGTTTGATGATGTGTTTCCAGTAAACTGTCAAGTTGATGCTATCCCTCCATCCTTGCAAACTATTGTGGCAATGCTCTGTCATGGTGCCAGCATCATTGAACATTCACTTGCAACACAAAACCAGGCTTTGTTGAGTATTTGTCAGCTTATAATCTTTAATAGTTTATCTCGCAGTGGCAAACAAACATCAACAACCTGGCACAACAAGGCTTGTGAACCACCATTGCCAGTATATTTGGGAAATCTCATGCATACCAAGATACGTAAGCAAGCTTTAGTGGAGAGTCTTTATGAGCTTGGTTTATCAGTGTCATTTGATAGAGTTCTTGATATCTCCATTGATGTGGACACAAAGATATGCAAGTTCTATGACCGGTTGAAGACTGTGTGCCCACCACAGCTTAAGCAGGGTGCATTCACCACATCTGCAGTGGACAACATCAATCACCAAGCAAGTGCTATGACAGCAAAGAATTCATTCAATGGTACTAGTGTATCCATTTTCCAGCACTTCAGTAGCACTGACCAGACTACAGCATATGAACCAGTCATGGCACCTGAAGAATTTTCCGAAAGTATTTCCCGGTCAACCAACCTGCCTCGGAAAACCCTTCCTAAGCTCCCCCAATCATATACTCAAGTATCCCCAGTGACTGAAAGTCAGATATGTTGTCCATTTCCCAGGATAAGCCAGCCTGTAATGATCGAGCGTCCTCTAATGACGCCAGCTCTCCAACTGGAATACAGGTATGAGCTATAAATTCTGTATTGTGCATACATAACTGTTTATCATTGCCCTCTTGTAGATGGCTGCAGCATATACATTTTTTGGCTGTACATTCTGGAATCAAAACAACTAATGTGTCATGGTCTGCTTTCCATGCAAGTCATCCTGATCTTGGAAGTTCAAAGGACACTATAGTAGGAACATGTTGCCTGCTGCTTTTATTTCAGGAAGATGCTGTTACAGTTGCCATGGTGAGAAATTCACACTTAATGTCATCAAGAAAGTGGTAGATCTTATGAACAAGGGACAGACACCTGTTGTTGCAGTAGACCAGCCCCTGTTTGTTATAGCAAAGAAGATCCGATGGAAGTGGCCACAGATTTATGGGGAAGATAAATTTGTTGTTATGTTTGGAAGATTTCATATAGAGTTAGCTGCTCTGAAAGTACTAGGAGCTCTTCTCAAAGACAGCGGATGGACATCAGCATTGATCCAGGCAGGAGTTGCAACTGCTGGCACTGCAGATGCTTTCCTGAAATCAGCACATATCACATGCACACGGTGTGCTCACCAGATTACAGCTTCTGCCTTACATCAATCAATAAAAGAGGCTTACCAAGAGTATGTAACCTCAATGGAAGCAGGCATTGAGCCCAACAGCCTGGAAGATTGGTGCAAGCGTAACAGTTGGCCAATTTTAAGTTTTGGTTCACAGTCTTGCAGCTGCAACTATATGTACTGATTTTTGTGTGTTCCATTCGGACTGGCAGCTTCAACCTCTATGTCCAGTCACTTACGAGGCTTGTGCCCTGGTTTTTCTCTCTAGACTACTTTAATTATTCTCGATGGATTTCAGTTCATCTCCGTGATATGGTGACCTTATCACACTTGCATCCTAGCATCTATGCGGAGTTCATGAGGGTCATTTTACTGTGCAGAAGACAGATCATTCTTTTTCAAACATTGCAATCGACCAAGCACATTAGCAACATAATTGTATAGTGAAGGATGATGGTGGTGCGGTTAGTCTCACTGAATCTCCGGCAGCCCTTCAAAGATGGATGATCAGTGGACCAGAGATGGCAAGGCTCATCAATGACTTTGAAGCATCAATCCATCATTCCAAGGATACAGTTTACATGCACCATCATGACAGCAGCCAGGAGTACAAAAATCCTTTCTTCATGATGTGAAAGCTTTGAAATCTGCATTTGATGAATA
>OZ017787.1:5906150-5997113 GCA_963969325.1 Lycopodina hypogea
TGAATATGGAAATCCATTCTTAGAATCTAGCAGCGACCTACTTGTTCTTGACACAAAAGACATCACCAGTGAAGCAGTCGTTGATACAGTGAACAAAATTGAGGAAATGGGTCTGAAGTAGTACAAAGATTTTGTGAACGAATGCCTCATTGACAGAACAAAGCCACTGGATGATGTTATCAAGAAGAATGTGCTGTGTCTTTTAGCATGCCGACAAAGCGACAAAAGACAAAAACACAGTCAATCATGGCGGAGATAAAAAGTGACAGAAGTCTATTCTCAAGACTGTATGTTGCATGCCAAGTTCGTGATGGCAACTTGGATGAATTTCTCTCATACAAGAATCAGTCCTGCCCTCCATCATTGTCAGACAGAGGAAAACTCAGACTAGGCACAAAATCAGATATTGTCCACTGCCTCGAATGTTTTTCTTCCTTACATTTCAATGCAGCTAGATAAATCCCAGAGACTGGACATAGTGTGGGACATCTATAAACCAGGGTCATTGAAGCAGCAAACAAGAGAGAAGAGGGGGAAAGGAGTTCGTCGGTGAGTAGCACCTAATAATTCCATTCTGAAAAACTGGGGAGAATTTTTGAGGCTTGCTGACAACAAGAGAGAACTGTTTGCCTTCCTAAGCAGGGAAGCTATTACCATGCAAACAGACAAGCAAGTGATCAGCACATTGCTTGAAGACGTTGTCTGTTGACAGGAGAGGAATGAAGAAGAGAAGGCCTTTCTCCCTATTCACACGAGGGAGCAGATACCCGGATGATGGTCCATGTTGCAGATGCAGCAAAACAGTACAATTCTGTTATCATATGTACTGTGGACAGTGACATTGTTGTCTTAGCTGTGTATGTGTTTTCTCACCTGACATCATCCCTGACTGCACTCTGGGTTGCGTTTGGTACTGGCAAGAGCTATCGACTGATTCCTGTGCTCACTATATGTACAGCACTTGGTCATCCGAAGTGTTTAGCACTCCTGATGTTTCACACCCTTATGGGTTGTGACACCTCTTCGAGTAGTAGATGCAGCTATGAAAGTTTTGGAAGTATTTGCTGTTCTCTATGCTAAAACAAGTTCAAAATCTTGTGTAAATGAGGTATGGGTCGATTTGTTCACACAAAAGGGCAGAGATATCTATCATATTCCACCAACACAAGGTAGTCGTCTTCAACATGTGAAGAGAGCTGTGTATCAAGCTGGATATTGCTGGAGCCAGTCTCTAAACCCAATAATGGAGCTTCCACTATCAGATGAATGGGGATGGAAAAGTTCATCTAGCGGAACATGGAAGGTTTTGTGGAGTGAACTTCCTGAGGCAAGTCAGGTTTGCAGAAAACTTATATGCTGTGGCTGTACCAAGGTCTGCCGTACAAATTGCAAGTGCAAGAAAGCTGCCCTGTCCTGTACAGCTTTATGCAAATGTGCTGGTACTTGTTAGATGAACATTTTTTGTGTGTATCTGTACCATTTTTTTGCATTTTCTTGATATTGTTTTTCTTACATTTTTAAAATATTGGTCTAGCACCTTCCCCAATGCTTATTCTGATCTATTTGGCACCAAAGACACATGTATGAACATCATAATTAAATGTATAGGATTGTAAATCCTGTGATTCCAAAAAAAAACAACATGTTGTCCATATATGGAAAATTACTGCCACGCCCCCTAAGCAAAATTAACAATGGCACTGGTTCTGAATTTGCATGTTTTAGGGTGATATGTGTGTACCAAATTTTATGCTTTTACCACAAAGTGCACAATTTTTTCCACATCTGCTGGACTATTTAGGAACACCAACTGGACTATTCAGGAACACCAGCACTAAGGTCTTCATTTAATTCCTGGTCATGGTTGTTGTTTTTTTCTTTTGTTTTTCTTTTCTTCTCTCTCTCTCTCTTTCCTTTTCCAATGGAAATTCAATGGATTTAGAAGTAAACATTTCAAATCATTATTAAATCAATACATTAAATCATAAGGGAGTGACCTTTTGGCTGGAAATTTCAAATTTCGTTCCTTCTATCTTTTCCTTTTCTTTCAGTTTTTTTTTCCTTCTGTCCCTTTTTTTCTATCTTTTTTTCCTTCAATTTTTTTCCAACTTTTATCCCTTCTTTTTCATGCATAGGGGGGGGGGGGAGGGGGGGTTGTGGGGCATTGCCCCATTTTCAAAAATAAATATTATCAATGCACCTCTATTAATTAGTGTCTTTTGCATTTTCTGTGTGGTACATGAACTTTCTCTTCCAATGTCCTTTGGAATATAACATCAGATTACACATTAGTGGTTACTTATGGATAAGAAGGTTTATTTACTGCCCCTAGTAGATCACAAATGGAAAGACACACACTTCATGAATTATAGTAAGATATAAAGTTGTAGACTTGTTTCTATATTCTGATGTTTGAACAAACTTGATCCTATGTCAAAGTGGTTTAAGTGTGAGGTTTATAAACAGAAGGTCTGTGTTGACTTGACCCAGTCTTCTTTTTACCTGAGAATTTGTTTTGGAGATTTTAAATGCTACCTTTTTGTTCTTCTTCTTCTTCTTAGGAAACTCCCTCAGGAACACCAGCTTAGATTTGGAAGCCAACATTTTAAGTCATTATTAAGTCAAAACATAAAATCTACTCCCCCCCTCCTTCATGGGAAGCCAGCCTATTTAAAGGAAACTGAATCTGTATTGCAGGAAGTAGTGGATTTACCCAAAAGCAGTGATTTTTTTTTGGGGGGGGGGGGGAGGAAATGGGGAGGAATTAAGTCTGCTTGGGAAATTCCCACAACCCTCAAAACCAGTAAATTTTCATTGGAGTCAATGAGTCCAGGTACAATTGGAAAAGGGTCAGCTGCCCATGCAGAAGAGAAGACTGGAAGAGTATGCCTCCAAGTTCCTAAGGAAAGCTTCGGAAAGCATCTAGTTTCTTACCAAGACAGATCCATTTCAATGCTACTGTTCTGGTGAACTACTCCTGAGAGAAAATATCTGTATCCCATATTCTTTCTATAAAATATTTCATTGCAGGGAGAACTGGAAATGTTTACAGCAGCAAAGAAAAGTTCTGGCTGTATATCCAATCATATATTGTTCCAATGGGGAATTTCCATTCCAACTGTTCCACATGGGTGCGCTGAAAATGTTCTTTTTTCTTCCTATTTTGAATGCAGATAGTAAATGCCACACGAGGCAAATATTAAAGCTGTGATCTGAAGGAAAACCTTTAATATGTTTAATATATATTGTAATATGTACATTGAATGTGAAAAATAAAAGTGTTTTGTAGTAACTTTTTGGTTGGCTGAAAATAATTAGTGATGAAAAGTAATGATTTGGAACTGAATCCATCTGGTAACACTGGTCTTGAGTCGAGTTTTTCAATAAAACGTGTGAATGAAGAAGCTAGAATTACATTTGATTGGATCTCTCTACTCAGTGTGGTTATTTCTATTCAAACCTCTTCCTGTGGGTTTGCGAGGCCAAAAAAAAATGCCAAAAGTCATACTTGACAGCTCTTGGACATGTGCTGGGTCGCACTTTGCCACTCCGCTATGGATTTTGGGGGGCTTGGGCTAGGAAGCCAAGGGAAAAAAATAAATAAATAAATTTTAAAAAAAATAAATAAATAAAATAAAAGGGGGTTTACGTGCATGGGGGGGGGGGGGGGGGGAAGTAATGAAAAAGGGGGGAGAAGAACTGATCGGGCTCCAACCCACAACTTTGTACTCCAAACTGGATGGGTGAAGCAATGCAGCTCGAGTTTTTATGCCTCCTCCACCTCATAAAATGGTTTTTGTTTCTAAATTTGTAGTGAAATAAATATATTCTAATCTGATGTGGAGTACTGTAATTGTTACTTCAAACATTTTTAGAATTGTCCACTCTCACCAAGTGAGCCACTCTCTTTTTCATGTGTAAAAACAATGTCACAATGACCCTCAACACTGCTCAAAAAAATATATTTTGTTTTAGTCTTCTCTTCTGATATTTACAAATATATAATGAGTTAGTTTAGGAAGGAAAATATTGTCTAGGAGAAAGAAAAAACTATAGATTCTTAATTACAATTATTCAAATCGCGGGAAAGCACAATTTGACTATTGATTTGCAAAAATCCCACCAAAAATGCGTCTAGAATCCACAATTGCTCAAATCTGTAGACAATTTTGGGGCTAAACTCTCTTCTTCTTCTTCTTTTTTTTTACTGTACAGTATACACACATGCATACATGGAATCCACAGTAGTTCAAATCTGCAGACAATTTGGGGTTAAACTCTATTTCTCATACTGTACAGTGTATATACAATATACATTTATAGAATTCTCAGTTGCTCAAATCTGCACACAATTTTGGGGTTATCTCTCTTTCTCATAATGTACAGCATACATGCAAGATAGAGAGAGAGAGAGAGAATCCACAGTTGATCAAATTTGCAGACAACTCTTTTTCAGTGTGCAGTATATATTTGTAGTATATATGCTGCATACATATATAGAATCCACAGTTGTTCAAATCTGCAGACCCTAATATCTTGTACAGAGACCAGAGTCCATGTTCAGTCAACTCCACTTTATTCTAAAACAAATTTAGGACATTGCCCATTGCCAGTGTCCCCTGATAATGATATTGGACTTGGTCACTTAACAGTGTCCAACAATGGTTCACTCATTCTCCCATGATTAAAAAAAAAAAGGGTTACTTTACCACAAATTTGGGGTTAAATTCAAAATTTCTCAACTCCTCACAAATTTACACCCCTACTTCGATTATCCAGATTGGGAAAGGGTGATTGGTACATCTTGACAGTTTTCCACACCACGTATTTCTCATCTTAACCATTCAAGACACTTGGAGTACTTTTGGAAGTGGTATCATTTTAAAAAGTAGGCAACTGAAATAGAATGGATCAGAGTTTCACCAGAGATGTTAAGTATTAAATCATACATTCCTTGTGATTTATTTTTTACACCTGAATTATAACTTGGCTATGAATAATTAACACATAATGGGGAAACACAATTCCAAAAATATTAAAAAATTATTCACTGTACAATACATTTATAATTTGTTCTTTATTTGTGAAGACATAGTTCTAATGAACCTGTTAAACACTTTCATGTGGGGTGAGAGGACAGAAGAGAATGTGAAAAAATCTTTCAAGTTGTGTATCTCTATCCTGTCCATGCTAACAGACAGTTCTCGGAGCTCAGACACAGAATGAGTTAGGACCTTGTACTCATAGCCAGGATTCAGTGAGAGAGTCAGGGAGACGCCATGTCTCTGCAGGTCAGGTGACTGAGGGAGCTGCATTTCAGCGGACGTATCCTCCGAATCAAAAGGGTAAAGGTCGTCTGTTTGGAACACTGACTGCAAAGGGAAAAAAATTTTTAAATGGGAGCTACAACTCGTGGAAGAAAATACTATGAAAAAGCCTCTTCCACCACTCAAATCAAAACTAATAACTGTGATACCGAAGTAATTGTTATGCATTGATGTAACAAGATAAAAGCAGAAGTATTCTTACAAAATTGGACCGGTATTATGTGAGATCCCCATTTTTCCTTCCCCAACCCCCCCCCCCCCCTCAATTCACTCAACCCGATTTTCTAGAAATTTAGAAGAAATATGTTTTATTTTTTAAAAATTAATTAAAAAAAAAAAAAAATAAAAAATCTATCTACTGTATTCTGGTGAAGATCACAAATTTTATAACTTCATACCAAATTAAATCTAACCCACCAACCAAATTGTACTGGTTGAAGACAATATGATAGGCATATATGATAGTTGTGATCAACATGAGTCCACCTTTTTTTTTTAATGTTAAACAGAAAGCCAATATTTTAAAAGCAATTGAAATTATTTTTTTTCTCCATGAAATCATCTTTTTATTTTCTTTTGAGGGGGGGGGGGGGGGGGAATTAGAAAAGGTGTTGCTGACATTGATGTTAAATAAGTAACTGTTAAATCCACATATCTATTCATTTTTAATTTATGATTCCATACTTGGTCCCAAAAACTTTTTTTTATTAGTCATTCCTTTGAGACTCCTCTATTTGAAGGGTGATTTAATATTTTAAATTTGTGTGTGTGTGTGTGTGGGGGGGGGGGGGTGGTGGTGGTCATGATGCTATTATGTGATTAATAATAAATAGTATATTTGTGCAGTTTCTTTAGATTATTTCTTAGGTGTTTATTGCTTATATGGACATTATTTTATTGTTAATAAGAATATTGATGTTTGCTTTGTTTGCTGTTAATGTGTCTACTTCAAATAGGAGCTGTGTGTGTGGTGGATGGGTGGTGTGTGTGTGTGTGTGTGTGTGTGTGTGTGTGTGTGTGTGTGTGTGTGTTTGTGTGTGTGTGTGCGCATGCGTGTGTGTGTGTGTGTGTGTGTGTGTGTGTGTGTGTGTGTGTGTGTGTGTGTGTGTGTGATGAGTTGTTTTCACTGCCAAGCCGATGGACCATTTTTGCTATGTATTTTTGGAATTCTTGTTAATTTGGTATGTGGTGTCCAAGTACCCGGGTAAGAGTTATTAAGTACATGTGGATGTGGCAATGGACATGGTTTGATCATAGCCACACACACAGGAATTAGTTTGGACAGCCAAAGCAAATTACCTATCAGGCTGAAATTTGCTATGTGTCGAAGTAGCCAGGTGAGCATGATTAACCATGTGTAGGTGTGGCAGTGGGTGTGGCTTTTTCATGGCCACACCCATGGAAATCATTTTAATTGCCAAAAGCTAATTAAAGGACCAATCAGGCTGAAATTTGGCATGTGGTTTCCGAGAAACTGAGTAAGCGTTATAATTTACATGTAGGTTCAGCAGTTAGTGTGGTTTGGTCATAGCCACACCCATATGAAGTAATCTTAGTTTATATTTACCATACACCAGCATGTACAATATCATGAAAAGGTTTCCTATCTTGTAGACTGGTGACAGTAAGTTAGCATTGATGAATTCTAATGTTGTTGCATGCAAAACGTTTATTTTATAGTTAGCCCACCTAATATATTTATGTACAATTATGTTTCATCAATCTTTTTGAACAATTTCATAATTTTATAAGAACATGAATGATCACAATATTTAGTAGTTATTCATAGACACACATAGTCAAAGCGTTCGATAGCAAAATGTTTGTGAAATAGGTACAAGTAAAATTTCATTGATGTGGAAGAGTTGAAATTTAAAATATTTCTTAATCAGATCATTCTCATTGGGTGTGCTGCTGTCACTCCAAACTGTACTGAATTTTAAAACCCCCGATAAATTATGGCTCTTTATTGGAAGATATAGTCCTATATACTAAAATGTAGAAATGGCCAACTTTATGAAAAATATACATACACAAAAAATTAAAGGGGGAGTTGGCTTTATTTATACCTGCTGGTTTTCCATATTGTTTGTATACAATCTTATATGATGATTCAAGACACACTCAGTTGAAGCAACCACATAGGCAACTGGATTATTACTGATGGTGAATTTAGTTGAGATATAATAATTTTATTAGGCTTCTCCCAGTGCTTAGATCATTCATATATACTGAATACCATAGTACTCTATGATAGATAATAGAGTCTCATAAGAACGTTTTGTCTTCACTGCATCCACAACACTTAGCAAGAGTCTAGATGACTTAGATTTTGGATGGTTTATCAGCTGAAGTCACTATATACACAGCTAAAAATAATAGGCATGAGTCTGGTCTGAGATCATGGCTCCCTTTAGGTTTCTCTGAATGCTATTACCATCAAACTAGCAACTGCCATTCAACAACAGTTGCAGAAGGACTCATTCTCTTCACACATCTACAACCAGTATGTCACATCCTCACTCACAGGAAGGATGTGTCTGTGTGTCACTTACCAAGTACACATTATCTTTAGACAGCATTCTTGATGGCTTTTTGCAGAATATGCCGTCACTTTGGCAGGACTGGAACAGAGCAAATAGGTGCATGAGAGACACATCACCGATGCTGTAGGTGCATGCACATGTGTTGAAAATACCATATCATACGAGAATATTCAGTTTCTGAACAACATTGGGTGTTAGTTATGTGGAGTCAGCAACTCACACCATCTCACATTTATAACCCTTTTTCTATGCAAATAATCTGTCATAACTAATTGACATTAGAGTAGCTGTGAACACCTGCAGCAACTAACCACATATGGGTGTGGTAGGAAAAGAGCTACTTGCTGGACACCAGCACTGACCATTTATGATGAGACCAACAAATGATGTAATGCACAAATGAAAGAAATTGTTTTGGTGAAAGTAAACAATAAAAGCTGAACAATGCTGTAAACAAACATTACCAAACAATCAACTCTATCTAAGATTAGCCCCGATGATAAGTCAAGTGCATAGAGAGCTGGCTAGAAAGTTAGCAAGCTGAACACAGAAGTAATTTGGTACACTAATGTCGTTATATTTTGTTCCCACTCAAAACTTGAAGTTGTCAAACCCTGTTCCATCCAAGACAGCAAATAGTTCTATCCTCTAGGCCTACATGAGGGTATATACATATACACCGCACCATGATGTGGTTGAATATTCCTTGGAGACACTGATACTGCACCACATAGTTTATATAATAGCATTCCAACAATATCAGACAATATGCATGTGTGCACTATATTGAGATATTCTATATTCAAATACACAGTCCAAAATATTACAGTGAGTCCTATATATACTAGTAACACAAAAACCATTTACCAGTAAATGAAAAAAGGAGATGTAGGGTGGCTAAACGCTTCTCTAAAAAGTACGGAAACAAGGGATGAGCTTTCGAGCACCCTGTACCTGCAATCTGAAATACATTTCTTCTAAATAAAAAGTTATGTCACGATGCCCATCAGCACCTGATGCTACATCCCTAAATCACTGCCTCCAGAACCATCATCAATATTGTACTATCTTGAGTTGAATTCAGGCATTGGACACTAACAGGCCTGTAGCCAGCCTTGTGGAAAGGGGAGAGGGGGGGGGGTGTAAGGTATGTGCCATCTCCTTTCTTTTCCAGCAAGTATTAGCTACCCCCCTCTAAGTGTGCATAATATTAATTAAATAATCCTTTTGCTGGATCCTTACCACTGAAAGTATTCAGTTTAAGTTGCTTGTTCTTGAGGCAGTGATGTAGGGATGTAGCATCAGGCGCTGATGGGCATCATGACATAACTTTTATTTAGAAGAAATGTATTTCGGATTGCAGGTACAGGGTGCTTGAAAGCTCATCCCTACATCTCCTTCTTTCATTTACTAGTAAATGGTTTTTGTGTTACTAGTTTCCATACCTTTTTGAAAGAATTTTCTTTAATTGTTACGAGATATTCATTAGTATTGTATGTACACGTAAACTATTAATCCATCAGCAATCCATCAGGTTTCATTCACAAAAATGATGTTTCATCTCATCTTTGTGGGTATTGTAATACTCCCTAAAGAAACCTTCACACACATCATCCCTAATTTTTTAGAGAAAGGGATTTGTGCTTTATTTTTGTAATTTGTTTGTCAATGAAGTCCTACCCATGCAGCTATCTGTCAAGGGGGTGTGGCCTGTATGAGGGATAGTGATCTGCTGTTTGGAGATCATGTCTGTGAGAAGTCTGATGAAGAACATGGTGACTTGACTCTTCATCATTGTGTACACTAAAATAGATGTATGACACGATCACATTGTGAATGTAGCTTCAATGTTTCAAATGTACTGTATTCTATGCCTAGGAAAGAAAGAGGGAAACTGAGAGGATTGCATGAATGAAGAAGTTGCACGCTCTTATTAAAAGATGACTTCACAACACCACACATTCATAAATCATCTGCATAATCAGACATTGCACTTTAGGAAAAATACAACAAAATATTCAGCGAGTTTGAGCACCTGAATCTTGTTGTACTCCTTTATTACAAATGTTCATGATAGACATGGATAATCACCATAATTTTTTTTTGATGGTAGTTGAGGGACGCTGTCCAGGCTTACTAGAGGCTCATTTCTATGCTATTCAATTTATTGAACTTGCTAAGTTTTTACTGGACAAGATGACCATGATTGCTGTGGAGCAAAACAAAGATCAACGCCAAATTACAGCAAGCACTTCAGGACTAAAGATAGGATGTGAGCTTCATAATACTCACTAAAAGAGTCCTTCCTTTCATCTTTGTGAGCTTCATAATACTCACTAAAAGAGTCCTTCCTTTCATCTTTGTGAGCTTCATAATACTCACTAAAAGAGTCCTTCCTCTCATCTTTGTGAGCTTCATAATACTCACTAAAAGAATCCTTCCTCTCATCTTTGTGAGCTTCATGATATGCACCCAATGAAGCCTTCATCTCATGTTTATGAGCTTCATAATATTCACTAAAAAAAGCTTTCATCTCATCTATGTGAGTATTGTAATACATGCTAAAATAAGCCAAACATTGATCTTTATGAGCTTCAAAATACTCCATTGAAGCTGCCTTTTTTTGTCACTGTTAGCAGCATAATTTTCACGGGCTTGTAGAGAAAGCTTTTCTTCGTGATCTTGGTAGTACTTTTTATTTTGTGTCCTTTTCTTCTGCTTAGCAGTAGGCATATTGTACGGTAAACTAATTACAACTTATCTTCCACTACGAATCCTTTCTGTCACATGTCACAAGCGTCTCCAACAAAAGCTGAAGAGCTGCTTCAATAGAAAGTACCTAAACAGGTATGGATATGAAGACAGAAAACAATAGTCTCCAACAGAAGACTCAAGTCACAACAAACTCAGAACCAATGTGGCAAGGAGTTCAGTAAGCTTAGAGCATGCGCAGTGTTCTCATTAAAATGGCGTCAGACAGTGTAGCATACTTTCTGGCCCCCGCAAAACACATATTTCAGTGCGTGCAGTACAGCTAAAATCGATAGCAAAAGCACATATCTCAGTAATAATGCTTTCTGGTGGTCTAAGTATCGTAGGTATTCATACAACAAGCTCAGAGAAAACCCGTCTGAAGAAGATTATTATGATTATGAATAAATTATAAGAAAGTCCAGTTTTGAGTGATCGCCAGAAATCGACTTCCGCCACAATAGAGATCCCTGGAAAGTGTTCCTAGTCTTCAAATCTGATGTTCCTTGCAGGTGAGTCTTTACATAGAGCCTTCCAAGGTCCAGTTAGTAGAAAATCTACCCTAAACTTTGTATTAGTGGGTGGAGCTTGATGTGCCATCCCTACATAGAGAGTGCAGTATATATATAGGACACAAAGATGCCTCACACTCAAGTATATCTCTATTCTGAATAACAGGTTCCATGTTGACACAAGTATGACCTTATCTCAAATATTTGATACATTGACAATTATGGCTGTACTACTGAACACTTTTCACTTGTACTTCAGAACTGGATGATTATCTGTGAAAGTTAAAACAACCACAAACCTTTGCAATCTCAATATTTCAGCAGACTGAGGAGGTGCAAACACGGCAGTCCCAGCTTTGAAGAGCTCCATGCCTTGTGAGGGTGTAATCCACTGCATTGAAAAATATATTAAAAAAATAATAATTAAAAAAAATAATAATAATAATAATAATAATATATATATATATATATATAAACTTGAACCTTTAAATATAATAACATTTAATATAAAAATGGAGGACCAAGTCTGAAATGAAGTAAATCTATTACAGGTTACCAAGGAAACACTATTAAGGGGAAAAAGGGTTGACTTGAGTGGAATGATTATGGTTCACTATGGAGTGTGAATCAGCACTGCAAAAACCTGTTTTTAAATTCACTACTGGAAGAATATGTCAGGATCAGATCTTGGTACTCTATATTGAAGAAATGAAAGTTTGTAAAATTTAGAGTAAATCATATTATAAATTTCCCTTATATGTTGATTGTTTGTGGCATATGGACTCATTTAGTTCACACTAAAACAAGTTATCTTTGGTACCAATGGCCGAGAAAATGTTCATTGAGTGTTCCTAGCATGGTTTTAAAGCCAATAAAGCTTTGAATTCGCCAGGAGTAGTGACATGATGAAAAATAAAAACCACCATTTGGAAACTGAAAATTAAATGGTGTTAGATAATTTTAAAAGAACTATTACAATCTGATAATTTGAAAAGAACTATTACAATCTACTGAATTAGTTTATTTTTTCCTGAATTATCTTCAAATTCGTGTTGGCAAGGCCAGTGCAGTTGGGAAAACTGGGTGAGCTTACAAACTTTAAAAAGTTTCTTCTTACATAAATACAAGTAAATATAACTATCCTAAATATAACTATATAATTCTAAACCAAGCTAAGAACATATAAGAAAACACCAGAGAAAATATGGAAAGGTAAATTTTAAAAATTTTTAAAAACAAAAAATTCCATTTCAATAAAAAAATAATAAATAAACACTAAAAGGTCACACAAAAACAACTCCACTACATAAACAAAAACAACTCCACTACATAAACTTTCATCAAGATATACTTATATATAATCAGTGTGTGTATGTGAAGCAAGAGAGTCAGTCCAAGGAGGATATTAAAAACAACGTAATGTAGTTAGCAAACTTTGACAAGACTTATTCTGGATATAACTAGCAAAAGCAACAAAAATAGCTATTTCAGGGTGACTAATGAGCAGCTGTATTGAAAAGCCCAATAGAATGCTGCTGTTCCTGGCACAGAATTTGTTTGATAGGAAATTAAAATTTTAAGAAATAAAAATATTTTGGTATTTGGTTTTTGAAATACATGTTACCAGGCTTTCAAGAGTGAATAGGTGGTATGTATTGGTGGCCCAAACACAAGTTTATTCTCTGAGAATAAAGGTTAGAGAATACAAATAAAAAAAGGAACAAAGAATAGGAGAAACCTCAGCTTTGCATGCCAAATAAGGAATTATTTGGCACAGAAAAGGGGGCAAGGAGAAATGGGATCTTTACGGGAACAACTAGTTTTCATTTGACAACTCTATGTGGCTGCATCTGCATCCTCTGATTAAAAGACAAAATGTTGTGCACCTTGAAATTCTTAACACTTATTGAATTTTGATTGAGTTATGGAAAATTGAGGATCAAAAACATATTAGATGAACATTCCAACCTTGCAGGCAAAGCTGCAAATGGTCCTTTAGTGGCGCAAAATAGTCATTCAAAAACAAAAACAAAAACCTGTGAGCAATATCTTATCAGCATGCAAACAATAAGTAATATGAGGTAATTCAATAAGCAAAATTGAAATCCTTAATAAAAGTAGTCTTAAAAATACAAAAAAAAACTGAATCACCTTAACATCAGTAACTTCTTGTTGGTCAGGCAGTGGCTCTGGCTTCTGTTCGGAGTAACATGTAAAAAAGAGTGTATCATATCGCCTCTTGTAGTTACGAGGAGTGAGCCAGTTTGACCACTCCATCAGTGACCAGATGTCTGGCACACAATTAAATGTCCTACATAATCATATAATTGTAACAAATTAGCAGATTATAGAAGAAGTAAATAATTTATAAAGAAGAAATACACCAACAAGCAAAAATGAAATTTTGTTTTCTCAACCATAGCTTCATCTCTCTATTTTTTGACAATGAATGAAAAAAAGGAGTTACTGAGGATCGCCCCCCCCCCTCACTACAATACAAATAAGGGAAAGTGAGAGATAGAGAGAGAGAGAGAGAGAGAGAGTGTGTGTGTGTGTGTGTGTGTGTGTGTGTGTGTGTGTGTGTGTGTGTGTGTGTGTGTGTGTGTGTGTGTGTGTGTGTGTGTGTGTGTGTCTTTAGGTTGACTGGCAGACAACACAAGAATTAGAAATGTTGAACAAACACAGCTTCACCTTTTACACCAGAAACAGCAAACAGCAGGCTGAAACATGGTGACATTGTGCTGTCAATAATCTCATGTCATTTACAAATGACGGAAAATTACTCGACATACGCAGATCATCTGGGGATAGCCCCAAGGGACCGGAGTTAATGGGAAAAGAAGACACTAACGTATACACTTCCCTAACACACTCCTACTCCAGCAGCCACAGCCATCCAACGTGCCTCCTATTGAACATAGTACATCTTGGTCTGAGAATCACACACAGTACTCACGCAACTCAAGGATACATCAGTTGTTTGCATGCAGAGAGAACAATAGTGCTAGTGATGGATCATTTCACCAGCACAGACCAGTTATACACTAAACATTTCAGACATGCAATGAAATCACTGACTTTCAAACTGTACTTCTCATGCTGTACTTGAACGACTGACACATGTACACATTCTAGTACTTGAACAAAGGGAAGTCGTGGTTGCACAGAAAAGTGTGTTCACCATACATCAGCTCATCACACACCAGACGTGTGTTACATACTGTAGCAGTGTCACAGGTGGAAGCTGAATGCAGGCTGTATTACCATTACAGAGTGCTGGCCAATGTGTGTGAACGGATGTGTGATATACAAATGATAAATTTTTAAGGAATGATCACATCACTGCAATTGCAAGCCACCCTTTGCAATTCTTTGCCAGGTATTTCCAGGCCATCATGCCCCAACAACATGTAGTCACACTTATTCAGGAAAGGAAGTAAAACTCAGTGAAAATACATGCCAGCTGAAGAGTGCTCACTATCTTCGAAGATATGATGTCGCAATATCAGAGAGAGAACCACCTTTGTCATTACCAACAGCCTCATAAAAATGTGTCTATCCTGTAGCTAGAAAATGTCACTACCACTAAACGAAAATACAATATTATCCTACACTATCAGAAGAGGTGAAGAACATAAAATAGCCCAACACACAACTGCTATTGTCACCCAAAACTAATTGAAAGGTATCAAAGACTCAGTAAACAGTCTCCACAGCTTAAAAGTTGCCAAAAAAATTGGTTCATTAATGAAAAGAGGTTGAATAGAAATAAATAGATCTGGCAGCAACAAATTAAACCCAAGTTGCAATGTAACATCATTCTACTAGGTATGACCATATTAGAGAGAGTAGGAATTAGAAACATATTAGAAATATACTTGGTTCATGTGACCTGCAACTGTTCTCAGTGCGTTATGAAAAATTATAAAGCATTTTGACCCTAGAGAGACCGCTGACACCTAACTGCCATAATTCATAAAAGAATACAAGAAAGAGAGAAGAAGCATATATATATGTGCTCAACCCAATAGATTTTTACTGCAGCTAAGCACAACTATTAATTTTTTCTTCCTTTTTTTCTCTGTTTTCCTGCTCTACCAAGCCCTAACTAGATAAATATGAAACTTTTAGAAAGATAGTGCTTGTTTATAAACATGTTAAGCAAGTGTATGGGAGATTTTTAAATTTTATTAATAAAATTTAAAAATTTAAAAAGAAAAGATAGAGATATATATTATTACCACCTGAAAGGCGACCACTGCTCATTAAATCTATCATGTAATGGAAATCACACATACACACCACACACACTCCTGCCCCCCACCCACCCCTGCCCAAAAAATAAAATAAAATAATTAATTTGATGACCCTTTACTATAATCATCCAATAGGTTTGGAAAATGTCTTTGGCGACAGCAGCGGAACAAAACCACCAAACCTTTTTTGACACTAACCAGCACCACAGAGAACATTGTTGCAGAGTTTCATCAAAATTTATCCCAGTGTCTAGGGGGAGTTTCCAGACAAACAGGCAGACAGACATCAGTGCATCATTGTAATGATAACTAATGAAGGTGTAAAGGCTTGACTTTATCCATCTTCTAAAGCTGCAGTATACCTGGATTCCATGATCTCATGCTTTTGTGTCCTCCAAAATAACAGATGTATAATTCATAACACATAACAACGATATGTCAGATGTGCCCAGTAAGTCAAAATCCCAGAACTGAAGGCATAGTTTAAAAAGCAAGAAGTGCAATCTTGAAGAACTGACTCCCAGACTCCCACCCACTATGTCAGTTCCTCCATATCTCAAAGTATATAAAATGATACTATATTACATGCACTGCAATCCTCCTTAACACCACCTGGCATAGCACGGACTGATCACAGCCCAGATGGACTGGAGTAATCATCACATGCAAGATATCTCAAGAGAACAGAAGCAATGCTCAGTCAACATAATACCACACACACTGTCTGATTGCCAGTCTAGACTTTTGACTTGAACACTTTGTATGTGATCATCTAGGAACTTCTACTGTGTACTGTGTCCTGAATTGTTTCCTTGGCATGCAGCACTGTGTGCCTTTCATCAAACACCTGCTAAAGGTTGAGTACCTTTGTGTGTGTTCTGTGCTGGGCAACCTAATAGCTGCAACAGTTCAAGTTTAATTGATGAAGGTAACAAAAGTAAATTTATCTCACATGAAGGAAACTGTATTTCTACTTCAGAAAATAATTACTGCTAAATTATCCTAACTTTGGGCTGGGAAATTTTTATCAAACTAAAGAAAAGTAGCAGAAATTGGTATGAAATACTGCTCCGGTCAGTTCAGTGACATCATTGCAAAATATGTCCCTATTTCAATAAATTTTACCAAAAAAACAAAAACAAAAAAAAACAACAAATAAGCATGATATCAACCGGAGCGTTCTGTTACTTAAATACCCTCTTGAATTATTCAATCATGTCGATTAGGGCTAACTTGTTGAAAGGCAAGTGATAAGGGTTGAAAGTCATGCGATAGGTTTGAAAGGCACCAGTTATGGGTTGAAAGGCATGTGATATGAGTTTAAAGGCACATGATATGGGTTATTCAAAGGCATGTGATACGGGTTCAAAAGCATGTGATACAGGTTAAAGAAACTGGAACACAAAAAATAAACCTTTTAAACTCACCTGCACATGACTAAGAACTGGTGGGCATCATTATGAACTTTCTCCCTCCACTCCTCCAGCACGGAGGAGGGCAGCTTCTTGATAGCAGGAGGAAAGCTTCCAGGGATGACATCTAATACAGAATCCACTCCCACATTATCGCGAGCCAATAGAATTCCTGCCTCCTCAAAGAATTCTCTGATGGCACAAATACGGAGTGCAATTTCACCCACAACAGGGTTACCCTGTGGTACACAGTCATAAATTGGCAGCACAGCATTATGCAGAGATGTGATGGAACTAAATGGTTCTGTATGTCTGTTGCTTTGATCAGAAAAGATAGAGACCCAGCTAGGAGAGTAATCGGCTTCATCCAACACTCCACCAGGAAATACATGAGTATTTGCCTGGATAGATCATATCAAGAAATAAAAATATGTAACATAGTAATACACAGCTTTTAGATGCACTGAGTATATATATATAGTGGGAAGCATATATAATAACATGGAAACATAGCAGAAGGTGACGCAGCCAACTAATCCCTTGTCAAAATAATTTATAACACTTTTTTTATTGCTATAAAAAATAAATAAATAAACAATTTAAAAATATTAAACATCCTAACTGTATGTAGTAAATATTTAAGAAAAATACCAATAATAAACCCAATATAGTAGAAATGGTAGAGTTAAAGGAATACATATTGATGGACATGTTCCTGCAGCTAAATAAAGATATATAAGGAACTACTTAAGAGAGGACCTAATATTATCTAGTTGTTATATTCTATATTGGATAACATAAGTTATATACCATGAAACCAGCTTGTGAGTGACGTTTGACAAAAAGAATTTCAGGTTCATTTTTCCCTTCAGATTTCTCTTGTATAAAGGGGGTCTTAGAGATTACGGGAGAAATTGCGATGATCTGAGGATTCTTGATGTATTTGAATGGACCAGTCAAGAACATAAGACAGGCAGCATTCCTCCATTTCGTCTTCACACCCGCCATTGAAATTGGGAGCTGCAAACTATTGTTTGCAACCTACCCGTTAGCAACGGATCGGCATGGGATAGCTTAATTTGCAAAATTGAAAGATAAGACCCATCCCATGAACAATCAAACTTTCAGTTGTTGTTTTTTTGTTGGTAATTCTTGTTTTAATTATGTTCTCCCCCCTAATTATTTTCCTAATTTCTGAAGACAGAACCTATTTGTTAGAGGCCATTCTTTTATCTATATAAATGTTGATACATTTTTTTCTAAAAATCCATGTCATTTCCCCCCACCCCCCCACCCCCCTTTTTTAAACTCCTCTCAAGGAATTGTGCCAGCAATTAATTATCATGTGACAACAGATGTTTCAAACATAGTTGATGTGGGTGTTGGTGTAATATTAGCTATTTATAAGAGAATGAAATAGAAATGGTTCTGAACATCACCATAGATAATTAAAAAAATTGATAACAAATGATGCTTCTAGTCCTTTCCATAATTATTGGAGTTCAAATCTGTCTATTGAAGCAGTAGGTGGCATTGGTTACATCCAGTGTCCTACTCTGAACTCATCTTAGGATTATTATTATTGCATGTGCCACAAAGGAGAGGGTGAGGTCATACTGCTGATTTCTGATTCAAGTATATTCACTTTCATTAGAAATATGTCTCTCTCTCTCTCTCTCTCTCTGGCTGCCTGTCATACTTCCAGGGAGTTTTACCCAGGATATTCCACCCTCTGCCATCCTCTCCTCCACCCCCCTCCCTTTCAATTGTGCAAACTAACTCTCCTTTTTCCGAAATGAAATGAATCAAAGTTTCCCCAACTGTGTATATCACCAACATTCAGAGCATCTCATGAAAATATTAGGATAACTCAAGCATTTTTTTTGAGTGGCTATATATATATATATATATATATATTCTCCATAAACAAACAAACAGACAAATCATAAATGACATATCATGGATTACACACTATGTGATAAGATAGGAGGAGGGTTGAAGCAAGTGTGAGCTCTCTCCCATGTGAGCTCCATTGTAAACAGTCACAACATACAGTATTAGTAAACATAGACACATTAAACTCATAAGATCAAAGTCACCATGAAGTAACAGACAGACTGCATACTGCGGCCAATCATATGATTACAAATTCACAAGTGCTGATTAGGTAGGCCAGCAGCGGCTCTGACTGACTGGGAGTGATGTTCTCAAAGATGACCGGCCCAAAGACAAGGTTGATATCCTGCACTTCAGTGTGATTCTTATCAGAGTACTGCAACACCTACAGGATTGGTGGGGGGGTGGGAAGGGGAAAGAGAATTTTGACATCACATCACGGGTGTGCAGTTGGTGCCTCCCTATGCAATCAAATGGTGAACAAGCTCTAAAGTATTCTGACAATTGAGTATGATAATGGTAATGGCTTTGATCTTATTAACACATACCAAATAGGGGCAATGAAAGGCTTGGGGTTAAGTCTGAACAGGATAAGAAGCACGATAAGAGAAGAGGATGGTAACATCCAATGTGTCCATAGAAGCCCTATACAGGTGGCAATAGGTCACTTGAAATATAAATGCTGAGAACTCTTCGCTGTTGACATTAGAGTTAACAAAAGGAATTTAAGATTTATCATCATGATTCCCCATCAAAGCAGCAGCGTACAATGGCTGAAGCTATACAGTTTCAGACCATAGAGATTCAGGTCAAAGAGGACCAAAAACGCAATTAATGAACTTCTGATAGTCAAGAGCACTGGAATATGGCTGTGGATAAGATAGACTACTTCAGGGGTCTAGTTGAAGTTTCTTGTAGTTGCTCTGTTAAAAACTGTGTACTGTTCCATCTCAGAAAGTTAAAAAGTCACTTTAGTCATTTGTCACAACAATGAAGCTAATATAACCATGTCCAAAAACAATATCACAATTAGTATCATATCAAATGCTCCTTAAGAAGGGTGCATACACAAAACAACATAATGCAGTATTACTGTTCTATACCATGCAAAATTACAATATCACATCACCCATGCACTGAACATACATACACTATTACAACATATATGAGGACAAAGGGAATACAATTCTGCATTTAAATCCTCACTTTGACAAATAGGCGAAGAAGTTTCTTGAGAAGTTCTCTGAATTTTGGTGCAAGTTTCTCCATCATGTTGGACAGGGTTGAAATGGGGTCAGCACTCTGTGTGGAGCCACACATGGCCTCTGCCAACTCGTGGCCAATCAGACAGCCCAGATGAGAACTATCAAACAGAGAGAGAAGAAGGCCCAACACTGATGGGGCTTCATCCAGAGAGTTCAGATCTACATCCTGAGAGACAGACAAAACATTTATCACTCGGCACAAATTAAAATTATAATTGCAATCAGTGTTATTGTCAATATACCATTGCCTTCACACACACACCTCTACATTGTCGATGGCAGCCAGGAGTTTTCTTATGAGCACAGGGTTACCAGTTGAAGAAGGGGACAGGAGTTTCTTCTCCCTCACCAGCTGGCTGGAGGAGAGGTAGGAGATGCACCTCAGAGCAGTACTGTAGGAGAGAGACTGGCTGCTACTGCTACTACCACTACTGCAAGCTGAAACAAGAGAGAAGTCAAGAGTACCATGACTTCATTACTGTATATGAACAACAGGTAATAGTCCATCAGTGTCATTTAAATAGGTCAATATTGCATGTCTGGAGCAACTGTTATAACAACTATTTTCACTGACTTCTCCTCACACAAAGTGCAGAATAGAAAAAAAAAGAGAGATCCTTTCCACAACTTATACGAACATGTAATTTTAGAAGTTGAACTCACCAAACAAATACAGACAACACAATTAAAATATTGTTGGTTTGTAACAGGTGGCTTGCCAGTTGTGAAGTAGCTATCCTACCACCGAACATTTGAGTAAATCTCCATTAAGAACATACTTATGCACAGTAGAAATTATCCACATGAATGACCGAACAACACACGAGATAATATACTTGGTAAGGTAAAAGTATTTATCTATGTATGGTAAAGGGTCATTGGTCAATCGCTGTATCTTCATCTTTTTGAGCATGTCCAGTAATAAAGAAGCACATGCATTCGTTTCAAACCACTGGCTTTTTAAATATAGTATTCTTAGGTGGAGAAGAGCAATGTATGTATGTATGAATGGATGGATGGATGGATGGATGGATGGATGGATGGATGGATGGACGGATGGATGGACGGATGGATGGATGGACGGACGGATGGATGGATGGATGGATGGATGGATGGATGGATGGATGGATGGATGGATGGATGTATGCACGTATGTATATATTGTCCAATTTTTACTTAAAGCAATTAAAATTACACTTCTTACAAAACACTGCTAGTCTAACAACTGACAAATAGGCCACAAGAGCACTTCCACTTTATCAGTCCCTCAGTGTGTTCCTATCATGCTACAAGGACAGTTCTTACCTTTCTCTATTCAACATTGTGAGTCACTGTTCAGCAAGTAACGAAACAATGAGTACAAGGCAGCAATACACATTGTGTCATCCAATAAAATGGCGGCAAATAGTGGTGGCACCCCAGCTTATACAGCCCTATCTCTCCCTTCTAGTCCAAGGGTCCAGCTAGCTACTGTGTGTTGTCTGTGTGATTTCACATTTTTTGTATGTTGGCAAACATGATGACATACAAGATTTGCTAGGAAACCATCCCATTACAGAAACCTCAACATATCTTCCTACAACATTAATTATAACTGTCATTAAGGATGCATCAATTGTAACAAACACACATAGGGCAAGTTAAGCTATACATATTATGTCCCAGTCAGTCTCAGTTATTCCAACACACCTGTATGATATGCTCTATAAGGTATTACCTCTCTTTCTGGAATGCCTGGTCACCTTGTTGATGATCCATACCCACTCATCCACGACCTATTGCATACAACAATTTGAAATAAGATACATTTCGTACTACTGATTAAAACATTTACATACCACACTTATTTGAGTCCTTTCTTAGAAATACATATGAAACAGCAGAGAAAACAACAAAGAAACACAATATTGTAAATTTCATTTCTACTACGCATGGCATAGCCTACTAAGAATTTCTCAATTGAAAGATGGTATTACAGCAATTTCTTTAATACTAAATATGCACTCAATACAGATGGTCCATTATACCGTCTTAGAATGACTGCCAAGAAGAACTGGTGGGCTTCCCTGATGCTTTATCATGAAGCATTGCTGGCCCATCTTCTCTCCAACGGAAACAACTTCTTCTATCTTGTTTGTGGGAATTTCCCCTAAAGGGTCGCCCTGAAATTAAAATAAACAAGGCATCGATCATGGGCTGCAAATAAGTCCTGAACAAACATCTCTCTTACATCTATGTGGGAGTCTATGTGGAAGTACACCAGTCGGTGTTTCTGGAGTTGGAAGTATCGTGATCGCCAGGTCTTACCAGTGTTGCCACCACCTTCAACAAGAAGCATACCTTCTTTTTCGTTGCCCTATGAAATAAGAGAAAAAAAAACAAACTGTAAGAGACAATAATGGCGAGGAAATGGCAGGGAGGTGAGAAGGGTGGAAGAAACATGGAAGGGAGTAGTGGGGAGGTGAGAGAGAGAGGAGTGGTAAGGAGCTAAAGGGAAGTAGGACTGAGGGGAGAGACTAGAAAGTCAATTTATGATATAAAAAAGTGTGTACACATGTATCTGCAGTGCATTACATGTCAAGGAATTTCTACATAATTTACAATTATCTAATTATACACACTGCCACTACTAACCATGCTGCTGGTGAACTCTTTATCCACAAGATCATCTGAGTCAGCACGCTTCACCTGCCTCTGCCGTCCCAGGTTACGAGGGTCATTCCCTTCGAGGGAAGATTTTCTTTGGTCAGGCTCATTGGAAGAGTCAATCTCTCCCACCCTTGACATTGGGGAAGATTTTAACTTAAGATCAGGTTTACCCGCTGTACCATCCCGTGTGTGAGTCTTTCTCCTGGGAGGTACAACTGGGGTTTGGTCCTCTTCCTCTTTCCCTCCTGTAGCTGATTTGGATTCCAAAGGTTCCCTCTCTGACAAGGTCTGAGTCGGTTTTTGAAAAGTGGGAGGTTTGGAAGGTGGCTTTGGTTTGCGGAACACAGGTGACCCTCGCTGATGTGAAGACGTTGCTTTGGGCATCACTGGAGGGGGAGGGGCAGGATGAGAAGGGGGAGGGGCAGGTTGAGAAGAGGCAATAAATTCTTTCTGCTTTTCATTGGCCTCTTGTGTATTTTTCTTTGCCTTTGTTCGCTTGGAGCGTGGTGGTTTGACAGGACCTGAAGAGGCCGAAGAGGCAGAGGAAGCTGACGATGTGTCACGTGATGAAGGTGGACGCTCACCAGCGATGCCACCAAGAGGACTTGGAGTCAGAAATGGGCGATCATCGATTGGAGGATTTGGGCATGCTGCTGGCACAGAAGCAGACCTGGGACACAGCTCTTCCTCATAAACCAAGTCTTTGGTCTGCAAGAGCTCAGCTTGAGGAATGGTGGCGTAGTCTTTCTGGCCCTGGGGAAAGCCGTTAGTCAGGGAATTGTTAGTGCTGAGCTCGTCAAACTCTTCCAAGTTCTTAAAGAGATCCTCCATGCTATTACTAGAGGACTCAGGAAGACGGGTTACATCTTCTCCCCCTTCCTCTCCGCCCTTACCAGCTTCTTGTGGAACACTAGGAGAAGCTTCAGTGAGAGTCATGGCCACTACAGAAGATTCCTCATGCCCCTGGACAGATACCCAGCTGGCATGATCAGAAGTGAGGGGCAGAGTCTGTGCCTTTTCGCTGTCGTCCATCAACATCACTTCGCCATTTTGTCTCCCAGTGGTACCACACCTCTTTGCAGAAGGAGGAGGTGGAGGGGGTCTGCGTCCCTCTGGATTATTCTCAGCCTTCTTAGCTGCTGCTACACGTGGTGACGACTTGGGACGGTAGAGAGGCCTTGCTGGTGCTGTGCCTGACTGAAATGGTTTTTTGGTTGGTGGTTGCATCTCCTCCTCTAGCTCAGGAATGATCATGCTTATGGCTGCTTCTCTGCCACCACCGTCGACACGCTTACCTCCCAGGATTGGGGAGCGCTGATAGTCGTCTACAGGGACAGATAGTGATGGATTTGAATGCTGTTTCTTTTTGAAAAGGCTTCGTCGTTTTTTCTGCTTTCCCCCATCTTTCTCACTCGGGTTGCCATACTGATCCCTTGTCTTGGAATCGAAGGAGGAGGACTTCCCAATGGGACTGGGTGACCTGTTAACCTCAGAAGTATCAGAGCTGGTGGATAAACGACTGATCATTCGATTCATACTACCTGGCACCGAAGCAGGCCTGGACATTTTGCCTTGTGTAGCTGTTGATGGCTGGAGCAGATCCTGGGATGTAGATGCCTGCTCACTATCAGCTGGTTGTTACAGTGATGTTATTGTTGTTTTGGAGGTGAAGGGGCCAGAGAAATAAGCAGTGTAAATGCAGCCAGTTGGGGAGTAGTGGGTTGGAGAATTGAAATTGGAGGGAGAATGGAAATAGAGGGAGAATTAAAATTGAATAGAAATAGAGGGAGAGGTAAAAGGAAAGAAGATAAAGTGCAGATAGAGAGCTCAGGAACACTATAATACCAATACAATGAGAGCAGTGGTGCAGAGCAGAAGAGGGAGTAAAGAACAGAGGTAAGGGGGATGGTCATATGGAAGGCTGGGTGGTGTGAGGGTGTTGGCGAGTTCATGCAGTGCATTGCTGGTGGCTTCCACAAATACAACTCCTTATAAATGGACAACAATAGCGCTGACTAAAAACAAACTTTGAAATTGTAACTGGATCAGCCTTAGTGCAAACAGTGTACAAATTCTTGTGCTTTTGTGCTGGCTGGACCATGCTATGCTCATATATAGTCAGTGTGCATGGGAAAGACAACTTTAAAGCGTACACTAATCTACAGATATTCCAGCTGATCTAATAACCTGTTTCAATACAGTGGATACCCATATAGAGAAGATTATTAGCCAAAAAGATTGCAGAAGGAACTTAGGTGTTCTTCCAGCCCATAATGAAGCATCAAAGTTCAATTGTTGAAGTCCAATGAAATATCTACTTTGAAAATTCTCCAGGAAGATGTCAAATGCCAGCAATTGGCTCAGAGCCATCCAAATACAGTATCCATCAACTATACCGAACTATGACAGAGTCCAAAGGATTTCAGTATCAATACTGTATATTTTTAATATTACAGTGATGAGCCTATAATGGAAGTCCTATTCTTGCTGACTTTGCACCCAAACTCCACAATGAAATCCCAATCCTATAACTGTCAAGCACAGTGGGGCAGGGCTTGGTCAGGCAGGAGAACTCAAATACACCATGTTTGCAGAAACTCAACTCTCCAATGTAATACGGACTTGAATTACAAAGCAACATCACTGACACATATTACACATGATACTAAGTTAATTTGAATCACATGATGCACATGTGATAAAGCATAGATAGAGTGACATCACATTCACATACCAGTCGAATCAGCCTCTCCAAGTTTTCCTTGATGGAATCTCTTCAAAAGTCGCTTTTTTTCATCTTTATTCTTGGGGACTTGTATCATCTCCACAAAGCTGGCAGGGAAGACTCCCTCCTTCCCACTGATACGACCATTCCACCAACCGTCAGCACTCTTCTCCACAGCCTAACATAGAATATCAAAAGTACACTGGTCAATGTTACCTCATTCAACAAGGAGAAGATATAGATAATCACATATTAAACTCAACTGGTAAAGGAATGAAGTTCTTATAAGTATATACAGTAGAACTGGTAAAGGAAGGTATTAGACATGTGTGCTTTAAAAGTGATATCTACATTTCATTACACAGTATGGAGTACATATATACAGCTAAAGGTGGAGTTTTAGACTTAATCTAACGGAATAGTGGGGGTAAGTACACGACCAACAAGATGACCCTAAAATAGTGTGCATGACATAAAACTTTTTTTCTGGTGTCATATCTAACTGTGGACCTTCTTTGTCTCAACAGCTTAGAGATGCCATATGGACTAAGTATGTGGCAGGCTAATTAGAAATTACCCCCTGCAGTTGTCCATCCACTCCATGCACATGTGATAATACACCACTACACTCCTACTCAAACAAGAAATTGGACCAGTTTAACAAGCACAGTACCATTTCCAAGTGAAGTGCTTAGAGCTAAGTGAATGTGCTCCACCAGTGTTCTGTTCCTATAAGAAGAATGTCCATAGGCTTTTATACAATATTTCTTCAATTAAAACATGTAGCACACAGTATTACACTATTGAGAGGTGAGAGGAATGATGGTGTAGAAAAGTTCTAGCTAGTGTGCATGGCTGGCTGTGTGAGTTACCCTCTAGTGAAGACATGAGCTAGTTGGCATGCAAGAGGGGGACTCACATACAGTAATGCAGGGTGTGTGTGGTTGTAGAGTAAAACACAGTTTTCATTCTGTTTTTGAAATAGTTATAAACAACTATTTGTGAACAATAGTGCAAAATGTCAAGCCTCACCATCTAACGCCAACCATCTTCAATCTCTCCCTTTGTTGTCACCTCCTCTCCCTCCCCCCCAACTTACATGGCCTCAACAATCACCACCTTCCATTGATCAATCACCTCAAACATCCCTCCTCCTCCTACAATGTCTGTTCACCCCTTTCTCTTCCCACTCAACCCCCTCCCTCTCTCTCCTCACTTCTATGAGGTCTCCCTCTTCAAACTCGAGGTTGCCTTCTTCTCCCGGCTCAGCCATAGCTTCATAGTCATAGATGGCGACAGCAACAGGGCTGCATAATGACACCCACTCAGTCAAATAGATACTTTTAAAATATCACTACACATCAAGGAACTTGAAATGTAATATGATCAACACTCCATACCATAGTTAGCTCTACCATAGTCAGGATGCAATGGGAAAAAACAAAAACAAAAAAATTAGAGAACTTCACGTTTCGATTTTTTTTTTGGTGGACAAAAGCAGCAAATAGAAATTTAAAACAAAAAACAACAACAAAATAACAATCAACAATGGAAATACCTCACCTAAGGAAGAAACAACAATTACACAAAAAGGAGAGTGAGGCGAGTTATCTTTAAACAACAACAAACAAACAAATACAACAAGCAAGGGCTATGCTAGGATTAAAGAAATGATCTCACACTTCCCATTATTAACAGTTTAACTTGAAGTGGAAGTGGATATTCCCACAAATTTGGAAAAATTCTCTGTGAATGTTCTCTCATATGTTTATATACCAAAACCAAAGCACACAGATGTAGATCTTGATATATTGAATAGTACAGCTAGCTCTTCATTCATTAGCATGAATACAGGAAGATAAAAGGAGCTTGCCACACAATGCTCATCTGTTACCAGCAACTTATACTTGGCTCACTGCAAGGAGCTAGAAGGGGGCTCGGTATCAAGTCAGAATAAGGAGCAAAATTAATAATGGCTAACTGCACACAGCAAGTAGTGGTGATTAGGCCAGATCAAATCTATAACATTTCCCCTGTACAATCCACTCCAACATTAACAAGGATATTAAGAAGAAAGAAAAAATCGTATATCATTGGTAAAAATAGGAAGAATAAAAGACCATGAGCATGAATATCATTAAATTAATAATGAATTTCACCACATCAGTCGAGCCAAGAAAAGGGAGAGAACATTCGCCATGAATTGATTGACCACATCCAACTACCCCACCTTTCTTTTTCCATTTAAATAAAAAAAAAAAAAAAAAAAAAAAAAAAAAAAAAAAAAAAAAAAAAAAAAAAACCTGCCAGGGTCCAAGAAAATGTTATCAATTTGGTTTGGCTTTGATATTAACTCTATTTCTAATTGCTGATACTGCAAGATCTCTCATGCAGCATGCCTGCTCTCCATTGTTTCTTGTATCTATGTACTGCCATGTGTTTGTATGTCGTCGTCCATTCAGCACCAACTTAACAGGGACTAAGCGTCTATGAACATCATTCTATGTGTGAAGCTGTGACCGCTATCCCTAATAGTAGCCCCATAACCTGGTTGGGACTAGAACAGCAAAATGTTCCTGTGCTTCTCTATGACCCCACACAGTCACAGTTTCTAGTTATATTTATGTATTTATCGACTCTCAGAAGTGTTGTCATCTTTGGTATACATAAAAATGCATTGAAAGTAGATTTACCATGTATTTTCCCATTATTCACACCAGCTCTTACAACAATAAACTTAATAAAAGGTCCATAAAAACAAGCTTTCCTATATGTTGGTAAAAATATCAACACTGGTTCAGACACACTCTAAAAAGATAAACACACTAACAATGATAAACACATGTTCTCGACACATAACATTATCAACGTTGATAAATACACTTTCTAATCAAATAAATGCTCTATAATAAACATCAACAATAATTTATAAATCACGATGAAATAAAGGAATATATCTTGCCATCCTTATCAGTGTATTGTCCTCAATGCATCACCACTACAATGTTACACTATCACACCATAAGCCTGACAAACAGTGCTAGGTCACACTATTTCTAACCTTGTTACTCGTGACCAATCAGCAGATTCGATCCTTAAACGTGTTTTCCTGCGCTGCTCTTTCCTGAACTCTGTCATCTCCTCCTCCCCCGGTTCATGCAAGTGGAACATGAAGTATGGTACAGGGTTGTCTGGAGTCACACACATGTCATCTGCCAGGACATCATCACCCTGAAAGAAGGTCAGATCCACAATTATGGGAATATCTCAAATAATAGCTTAACAATCCTGTTTCATGTGGGCATGAACCAGCTCAGTCAACAACATATCTTGGTTAGTCCACACTGGATCAGGTTAAGAATTTCGTGTTACCATCCACCTGTGTTGGGATATCAGTACAGTACAATGCACTGCTCAGAATGGGTGAATTGAGATAAGAAAATTTGTTTCATAATAGAAAGTTGAAAGAGTTGTGTGTCCAAGACAATGAGCATAAAAATGCTAATTACTGTACATCAGCTGGAAGTGATCCTCATTAGTTGTAGAGACTAGGCTGCACCTGTGCGTGGCTGTGCTCCAGCTGATCCCATTATGCCCTCAGGCTCTCCACGAGGCTCCCAGGCACTTCACCATACCTCCAGTTCATACAAAGAGTTAACCATGTATTGCTATGGACCCACTGGGCAGTCCGTTTAACACCATGCAATCACTGCAAGTAGCAGACCACTACCTGATTATGCATCGAAAATATCCCATCCAAAGTGGCAACAGAAATAATGGCATATTTTTAACACATCATCCTGCAACTGACATGGCAATGACCAGCAAGAATTTTCACAATAGCAAAGAAAAGGTGCTCTCCTCCCTCTCTTTCCCTCTTCTTCCCTTCATCTCCCCGCATTCTATTACTCTCCCCTCCCACTTCCCACCCTCACACAGCATCTAGAATTAGATCATGCTGAATCATACCTCTGCTATAGTAACAGGAACTAGTGGTTCAGTGAAACATAAGTACCTGAAAGGCAAAGGTCATGGCAAAGGTCATGGGACAGATTTACTTGGAGAGGAACAGCAGAATTGGCTGTGGTCAGCTCACTAAACCAACTGGGACGTAAACACACATTCTCCAGTCACCATGGGAGTGGGCGCAACATGGCGAGTTGGAATGAATGAAAGGTTTGTGGTCAAGTCTTTGGAACTTATCAATACTTGTTCTGATAATTTAGCTAATTAAATGACATGCTCTTTTAGTAATAACCCAACCGTGCCCAAATTAACTGCAGACAATATAAAACAAATTTCAAATGCTTGGCATAATACTATACCAGGTGATCAGATTGTGTGTGCCATTGATTCCAGCTATAGGTCACAAAGGAACCTATTCTAATACAGCAGATCTAATCATATAAACTACACACATTTCCAAAGCAAT
The DNA here is from genome assembly GCA_963969325.1 of Lycopodina hypogea. Taxonomy (NCBI): domain Eukaryota; kingdom Metazoa; phylum Porifera; class Demospongiae; order Poecilosclerida; family Cladorhizidae; genus Lycopodina; species Lycopodina hypogea. The sequence goes on from OZ017787.1 coordinate 5,935,922, forward strand.
CATCAATACTTGAGCCAAACAATAGAGATTCAGCATTTGGTATTTTATAAGCATGGTGGAGACGATACATATCCACCAGGAATGATTGTTCAGATGCAATAGAATATTATTATTGTTACTACTAGCAGGAAATCGCAGCCAGATTCTTGCTAGGCCCACCAAAGGTGGGCTGTAGTCACACTATATATAAGTAAAGACATTTGTATGTAACTAAATAGCTTCTTCAGACTTAGTTCAAAGAGACAGTACTATGAATGAGCAAACAAATTAGAAGATACTGTGGGAATTCATATCATAATCAAGTGAATGAAATTACAAATTTTCATGACAAACATAATTGCCAATGAAAGTGCCAGAGTTATCTTTGCACGCGAATAAAGTGCCATGATTTCTAACTTACTCTGTTTGTGAGGCATTATGAGCAGATAAATAATGGACAATCAATCAACAACAACAACAACAAAAAGTAGCAGCTGCAAGCCCAGCTTTGAAATAGCTGCTGTTGCATGGCAACTTAAGGTCAAAGAAAAAAGGGAAGTGAGGGGGAAGGGAGAGGAAGAGGAAAAGGAAAGGGGGGAAAAAAAACAAGCAAATAAAACAACCATAGTAGGGCTTGAACCCACAACTCCCATCTCTAAATTACCATTTTCAGGAAGGTGTGACTAGATGGGATTCAGCCCAAATGTTTATGAGGTCCACAGGATTCCACCACTGAAAGGTCGAGGTCATTCAGCCCACTGGTTTAAAGTTTTTAGCCCAGACACACACACAGACACACACACAAACACACACACATGCGCACAAACACATACAGCAGAACAAGCTCCACTATAGTAAGATGATAATAATAACTAGCCTAGACCCATAGCCCTAACTCACCAAGTCACACACAGATATCACGCAATAGTAATATTATGGATAGTCATATCACAGATTGTCATGCTTGAGGTACTACTACAGGCAGACAGGCAAACAGAAAGAGAGACCAATTTTAAAAAGAATATCAAAAATATGGGTGCAGTGGACGAACCAAAAGTAGACAGTCAAAAATATGATAGGCATACCAGAGTAGATTTCACTTTGATTGTGGTAATGAAATCAAGCCAGCAGCCTATGCAAGTTGTGTGGGAATGGAACATGTACTATTTGCAGTCCATTTTGCATGCCCAGTGCTGTTTACCAGCACCACGAAGTGAAAAAGTGCAAATTATCACATACATAGTTGTGACGTGAACTAATTACATAGCAAAGTGCTAGGATGCAATAGGGTTAGGATGTTTCTGTGCAACTCTTCAGCACTCTTGAAATGGCTCTTCTGTGCACCCTTCACTATTGGTGCAACTTTTCACCACTCCTGGAATGGCTCTTCTGTGCAGCCTTCACCATGCTAGAGATGGCATCCTGCAGCTATAAATTCAGACCTGGCCAACCACTGTTTTTTAGCCCTCTCTATATTTCCGTTGGCATGAACCCTCCACTCCCTCGACTTTCCCTGCCAATTTGTCTTGCTACTCCTTACGTAATTTCAATTATTGTTCTTATTTGCTTCTGCTATTTTATTGTCCATACAATTCTTGTTGTAAAGTCTTCCGCATAGACAACTTGCCGTCTAGGGAGATTAATTGCCTTACACCACAATTAGCAAATGTAAGGAATCATTAAAGGGTCTCTGCACGAGACTAACTTCCTTCAGAGTAAAGCAGGCTTTGCTAGGATTCTGTCTTTATGCTCTTGATATCTCTAAACAAAACCTCCCTCCTGCACTTTCATTGCATAAGTTCTGCTGCTCGAAAACAACTGCCAACTTCTAAAGAATATCGCGTGCAATGCAACAGACGAACAAGCACATTAGTATAAAAGATAATGATATTTCATTTGCTGTAGGACACCCTTGCAGCTTGCAGTTTGACAGGTGTTCCTGAGATAGTCTGACATGAAGATGACTGTTGAAGGAGAGCAGAAGCAGCAGTGTCGATTGATCCATGCTCAACAATCTGTGGATCTTCCTGTATCCAGTTCTTGTCAAGATGCCTGACCATACCTTGGCTCTAGGAGGCTAAGGAAATCCAGCAATGGTTGAGCATCAATGCCAAGAACAACCATTAAGGTTTTGCCAGCATCATTACTTAGCACATTACAACAATCAATAGTAATCTTGGCAACTGTTGCAGCAATCCAGGATGCATCCATGATGAATGCCTCCCAGGAAGTTCCAACCACTGCATAATAGCTGACTTGACATTTAACATAAAATAAAGATGTGTATTCCTCCCTTGGGTGGTCAGAATAGAGAGAGCGAATAAACTAGCCAAGGTCAATACCTACCTCCATGATCACAATCCCTTAAAAATCATTGTGTTTTTTTTTGTTGACAAAATAAGAATGAGGGGGTTGGTATTTGGTCAGCTGCATGAGAAATAGTGCCCCCCCCCCCCCTCCCCCACCCAAATATTAACTATAGCTGGGCACTTAACTCACAAAAATGGCCTTACCAAAAACCTTGCAACATTCCAACCAACAGCAGTACACGCTCAGCGACCAACAATAGTTCGAGTCATTAAAGTGCTGAGTGGTCCTAGATTTCTGCCAAGAGTCATTGAGGACATGCACTACCTGCATGCCACCACTCCAGGCTGCTCTACATCAACTGTCACATACACAGGTCTGAATGCAAACATGTGCTCGTGCAGGAGAGACTCAGTTTGGGAAACATACATGACTATTACTTCTGAATGTCTGTGCACCTTTGTTTACTTCAAGTCATCAAAGAAGATTTTCCTCTCCCTTCCATGATGGCTTCGCTAGTTCAGAAATATCAATAACCCCTCTCGCCCCCTCCTCTCTCTTGTAAGCCCAGACCACCCTCCTAACCACCAATAGCTACTGCAGCAAGTGCAACTCGGTTAGCTGCCTGCCATCACAGATAAGCCACAACCTTTCAAGAATTTCATGAGTCTGTCTCTATTGGTGTCTCATTTGGTAGACAGATTCCCTTCAAACGCCACACTACCGAGTGTTTGTCACTCCAAGGTGTTCCATTCCATCATATGTGGGCAGGCCCATCCAATCAAAGTCACTTCCTACTTCACTCCATGTGTCTGTAAACAAAGACACATTAAACAAGTATGGGTGTGTTTCCCATTCTTGGTGAATATTGGAGGTTTGGATACAGTTTGGCAATGGTGATAGTTTGGGCAAAGATTTGGGCAACTGCTAGAGCCCAGCAAGATCCAGTGCTAGGGAAGGGTCCATACTAAAGCCTGGGCTTAAGGAAGGGAAGGCTTAAAAAATTGTTTTAGTAACATCTCTATGGATTACAAGAGCTGAATATGGGTTAGTAAACACACTGGTCTAGAGCATTGGATTGGGCTAGAGAACTACTAAACTGAGGATAAAGCTAGATCTACAGCACTGCTTGTGCCGACATCCCATGTCAGTTCCTAATGTTCCTGGACAACAATGTGTGGCAGAATTGAACATAGGACACATGCAGAAGCAACCAGGTGATCTGGTTGTACTTGGGTAAACACCAATTTATGATTTTGGATTTCAGATGTTGACCAACAACCACACACACGCACGCACACTCTCTCTCACACACAAACGCTGGGAGTGTTAGTGTGGTCTAACAGTGTTGTCAAGGAGAGCACATTTACACAGCCACATACAATACGGAGAAGTGTCCAGCACAAAGCACAACTACAAACCTTTTAAAATTATCACATACTCCCAACTACATTAAATCATGATTGATCAATTTGTACATCATACGGTTCCCACTTGTTTCGTCCAAGGCTTCTGATAACAAAAGGTTGCAGTATTCCAGTATAACCATTACAGTAAACCTTAGTGATTGATGTGGTGTTTCATCTTGTAAACTCCATGCTCTGCAATCCTTTTCTTATCATTCTTCATTCATTAGTCAAGAATCACTAAGAATCACTACTCAAGTGCTATTACTGGCCTCACTCTTCCCACTCTTCACTCTTCCCACTCCTCACTCTTCCCACTCCTCACTCTTTCATCATTCGTTGGAACCCTCAAACCTCCCACCCCAATCATTCCATCCCCACTCTCCTCCTCACTTGAACCATTTTGATACATAAACATTCACCACACACCTAACCACAGTTCACTTCTTCCCTTCTACCCGGCACACTCACCCTGAAACGCAGCTGTATGTCGTCTAAGGCAATGCTCGTCCTATCCATGAGCATCTTGCGTACAGCATGAACGGTAGTGGTGGATGTTACCTTCATAGTGATCTCCGTCCCTTTGTTGAGCTGTCAGAGATGATACAAACATAAACACAAAAACTGTTTGTTTGAATGTTATAATTCACTAAGGACTGATTGCTGTTCCAAATCATGTGGGGGAAAGAGGGGAGGACAAGAATAGATGGATCAAAGGGATAAGTACAAAATGGAGGGAAAAGGGAGCACTATTGATTGCTTCTATATAATACAAGGTGGAACACAAGAGGAGATTCATAATTGAAATAGCGCATGCTTGCACCATCTCTTTCTCACACTCTCTCTTGAACTATACCTATTTTAATTATTGCACTGAGAAGCTTTTTCAGAGGGAACAACACACTTTTAATTACACGTTTTCAGAGGGAAAAGATGTTCTAATTCTCACCAGGATTTTGGAGTTCTTGTCCACGGCCACGCTGGTGCAGATCATACAGCAGATCTCAAAATCCTGCACCACCTGCAGTACAACACATGTATGGACTGTGAACTTAATCAGTGATTAAAGAGCATGGGTGGTACACCACATCAATACCTTCTGCAAAAATGTGACAATAACCACCAACTATTACGTTTCTGAAAGAGTTTGAGGTTATATATATATATATAAGAAATCTGGCTTTTGTATGCATATATTTCTGTACTTCAAAGACACTCCCATAATAATTTGATTTAGATAAAACCGGAACACACACCATTCAATTAATATGTAGTCACATATATTGTCCAAATAGAGAGGAATTTTTAGTTGTTTTTTTTTGTGGTGACTTCACTAAAATCAAGTCAAACATACTTGGTCTGTCAGCTGGGTCAGTTGGTTGGTCTATCCTGTTGCGAACAGGTTAACTAACACAGCAATAGCAAGACTGTGTTCCTATTGATAGTAGGGGCTCTTAGTCCTGCTCACGACATCTTTTGTATAAACAAGTGTTTTACTTTGCAAATTGCTATGCTGTCCCAACAACTGATCTGTCAAAAATAAGCTCTCTCAGATGAAAGAGTGAGCAGAAAGTGGTTTTGTCAAGATTTTGATATATAACATGCTGTTATAATTCTCACTGCTGAATAATCCACTTGAGGCCACTATGAACAACTTTCAACATTCAATGGAGATCTAGTGCCATTGTTGCTGAGACAGATGAACTTTCAAATGTAACTAAAGCATCAGCCAACATGCCAGATCATATGCATACACATCACGCCATACTGACACAACATGGCCATAAGTATATTATACACCAGCCTTGCCGCACACACAACAGGTCTAACAGACTACACATAACCACATTCATGAGCACGTACAGGAGGAAGTGTTTTCTTTGTGGGTGGGATAGGGGGTGGATCTTTCTTCTTGTTGCCAGTGAGACCACCCTTAGGGGCCGAGAGGCCAGGGCCATTCACATCTAGTTCATGGAGAGACACATTGCGTTGCATTGACATAATCTGACTCTCTCGAATGTTCTCGGACCTGAATAATGAGGACAAGATGAACAAGCTGAGTAAGATGTGTATTAAGTGAATCACTGGGAAATAAGAAAGTTTCAGTGAGTACGAGCCTGTCCATTGAGTGCACACAAAGGTCATAAGGTTATCAATTATAACAGAATCGCTATACAATGATTGCAATATATGGAGTTCCTTCATATACATTGCATTCATTATGCAGCAGAGACTGCCAAACGAAAAGTGAAAGAGTAACAGAGAACTCTGCGGAGCTAAATTATGCTGTTTAATTAGCTTTACCACCCAGCATACCACAGATAGAGAGAGAGAGAGCTGTTGTTTTTTGTTGTAATTATGCTGCATCAAAATGAACAACCCAATCACTAAGTAAGTCACAGAGGCATTCATTAACTATTATAATCTGGGAAGGCTATTTCATGGAGTAAATTAGTGAAATTGGTACCATTTGGTACAAGTAATTGCAGTAGTATACAGAATACAGTCCTATTACATCAGCATGCACAGTATTTGGTCTAGTGCAGCATTCATAGTTCCTATATCAAGTTGAGTTGAAGGGGAAGATAGCAGTGGTGATAAGGATTCTTCCACTGACTTAGAAAATAAATTTGACAAGAAGAAAGTTTTGAGCCAGCATGTAGAATTCAGAAACGAACTGCCTCGTAAATCAAGCCTCTAACAGATCCAGATCTTGTTTGAGCTTGTTACATCAGGTGAGCTCTATATAAAGTGTTTCATAAAAAGGGCTCTAATAAGAAATATCAATCTCACTTTTGAAGCATCAAATCATCTCTTTTTGAGGTGTGCAGTATTTACTCTTGGCAAGGAATGATTAAGTGCAGAAATATTAATGAATGTTAACACGTTTTTGTTCTTTGTGAGCATGTTGCAGGTCAGAGTTGGAGCACCTACTCACATACATATGGACTAAAAAAAACCCACACAATTTCATTCTTCCATCCCCCTCCCCCCCCCCTTTCTCTCTCCCTCCTGTCTCACTCACCGCTTATGACATTGCTCCACCATAACTTCCAAGGCATTCTTCAGTGCAGGTGTTTGAGTAGTGATGTGCCTAAGGGAAGCTGCATCGTCACTTCTGGATTGTTTCCCAAACAAGATCACATCATCCACCAGCAGACAAGTAAAAGAGTGAACCTGACCCAGAAATAGTCAACACTTACATTACCACAGAACAATGAAAAAATGAAATAGCAGCTAATTGTTTTAGGCATTTATATTATACCTCATTAATGAGACCTACAACTTCCTACTCTTCTGCCCAACAAATATGCTGGCACAATTGGTTCAAGAATGTGTACCTTTTAATAGAGAATGTACTCATTAACAACAAAGAAATTACTTTTGCCAAAGAGTGCAAGCCTATTGGAGCCGCCCAATGACATAAACAAGCAGCTGGCATGCTGCATATTTGGAACCATAAGGGAAAGCTTGCAGTTTCATTTATGCAGTGCCCAGCAGTGCAAAAAAATCATTGGAAATGGAAGAGGTTCTATTGAACTTGGAAGCTTGACATCTGAACAGTCAGGAGACCAGTAAGTTTCGATGTTGTTTATCATATTTTTTCATTAAGAACTGATAGCATTAAATGTTATTGTTTCATAGCTAACAAAACAAATACCAAGCTAGGGCCTGCACCCACATAGTTATGGTGTGTATTACACCTTCATAAGGAACAAGACCTGGGCTAAACTTAATGATTACAAGGATCAATGGATAGAAGCTCAATTACACCTATACACGCACATAACCAAAGGCAATGTTTACAAACACAACAGGTGTTGGCTTTGTGGTAAATAAATATAAGATATCATTTCCCAGACCATCCTACACAAAATAAATTAACTCTCACACCTCAAATGATGGGCTTCCAAATCAACACAGTCAAGAGAATTCACTCATACTATGAATAGTGTAGTATAAAAACAGGTAAGATTGACATTCCATTCTCTGTTCTGGTTTAATAATACCTCTTATGCACTACTATTTACACATCTCTCATCATCTCTGTAAACACAGCTTCTTCAGCTGCAAATCCAGCTGACATGTCAACAGCCTGCTTACAGAAAGACACAACATAACCATTCTCTAGTGATGATTAGTACACCCAAGTCTACTGTTTTCAAAGTGTTCTCCACTGGTCTGTGAGTGAGAGTGGATGGATGAGTGATAGGGGAGGGTAGGGGGAGGGGGGGTGGGGGAAATGGCGACTCATAGGAAACTTTGGTACACTAAGAGAAAGGGTGGAAGAAGTATTCAATGTTGACAAGAATTAAGAAAAATAACATTCATCTTTATTAACACACTATATTTCAAGTAGTCACAATAAACTAATCTTGGTAACATGATTTAGGCAAACCCTTGTATTCATTTACTTTTTTTTTAATTTTTATTTAAATGGAAGTCATAATATATGTACAAAACATTAACAAGGAAATAAAAGGTTGCAATGATGAAATAAAAGGTTGCAATGATGCCTTTTCTCCACATGAAAGCAGCTGTCTTGTACTTTTACAACATCTGTTTATGTATATAATTATGACTTAAGAAACAAAAATTTGTTCTGAATGTTAAACTCATAAAGTCCTATCACACACATGAACATACACAAGAACATATTTATGGGACCTATGCCAAAGCTCATAGTTTGAACTGGATAGCTTCACATATTGGAGGCATAGCTTGTATTTGGGCTGGTCTTGGCATTTCCTTGCTGGCTTCCTCAGTCAAATATAACAACCTTTTGTGATAGTGAACAAGTGAAATCATTTTCACACCCCATTGCATTAAAAACAGCTGAAAAAAAAAACTGAATAATTTTAAAATAAATTTTAAAAAAGAAGCAAAAAAAAAAAAAAAAAAAAAAAAAAAAAAAAAAAAAAATCACCCAAAAATGACAAAAAGAAAAAAAGAGAAAGGAATTATTGGCTAATTTTTATTTTATTAAAAAAATACATAAAAAAAAAAAATTTTTTTTTTAAGAGAAGAAAACTCCCAAAGATATCAGAAAGAATAACACCAGAAAAAATTAATAAAAAATGAAAACAATAATATGTAAATGAAATTACAAAAACAAGGCCAGTTAAACACATAAATAAGTTTGCTACACTGGATAAATCAACCAATAAGCATTGCTTGAAAATACAGTAAAAGGGAAACTCTGAGCATGACCTATGCAACGATATTGTTGTACATTAGTATACAGATCAACTATAACTACCATGCAATATTCACCTGCATCCTCATGGGGTATTTGCTCACAAACAGACTATCAACCACATCCAAGAGAATGCAGATCATCCTTGCAAGTGTGATGGCATTATCCATCAGTGACTCCTTTTCTGGGGACTTTTGTCCAGCCAGTTCAAGCAATTGAGAGGTGCAGTGGGACAATTTTGCAACAACCTTCGCCAGTATGTCTTCTGTCTTGCCCTGATGTTGGGTAGGTGAATTTTGTGGCTCCTTTCTCTTTGCCAGCTCTTTCTGCAAGCTCCTGAGCTCAACTACAAGTTTCTTCTCATACTCAGAGGATACAGCAGAATTGTTACTGCCTGTGGAATTACCCCTCACCAACCCACTCCCTCCACCACTTGAACTGCCTACTTGGTCACCTTGGAATGAATTCCTGTTCAAGATGTTTGCCAGAGCAAAATCACTTTCATCCACAGCTCTTGACTGGTGCCAGGTGTCCAATTCTTCCACAAGCACTTCCACCGCTTTCCTAGTACTCGAGAGTTTCTGTAAAGAAGCAGCGTCCACAGCTCTGGTGTCCTGGGCTATTCTTTTCGCAGCAATAACAAAGTCAGCCAGAGTGGCAGTTGATTTGTTTCTGATATCATCCCGAGTTCCTTCCGCCAATTTCTTGACCGCTTGGACGATCTCTTTGGTGAGCCTCACTAGTTCTTCAGACTTTCCAGACGCACCTATCACCTCTGCCAGTTGCTCCTTCGTGGTAGCCAATAGGTCCTTTCTCTCTCGAGCACTCAGAACCATTACGCTAGATAACGGCAGATAACACTTGTACACCAGCACTAATTGAGCTTCTGATTCCCAGATAATTGACTGAAGTTCAATGAACTTAACACCAATATATGGTAAAGTACAGAGGGGTGTGGATATGGTAAAGTACGAGGGGTGTGGATATGGTACCACTTGATCTAGATTTGATGGAGGAGCTGAGAAAAGGATTATGGTTTTTTATGCATATCACAATTGCAAAACTTTCATTAAAAAAAATATATATATATATATATAAAAATTGGTTATGAATCTGCTAAAGTATTATTTTGCTATGAGTTTCAAAACTATTATATAATTTTTATGATTCAATCTGCAGTTCTAATAATAAATTAGTTAGTGATTCTTCATTTCCATTCTGATACATGTCTTAAACTCAGGCCATCCACCAATGCTTCTTTTTTCTCTCATCTGGAGGGGATTAAAGGAAAATGATAAGAAATAAAATAAGTAGATGGTATATTTTAGCTATATATGCAGCTTTACAAAGAAACTCCTTCATTTTTAAAAAATCACCTTCAAGCCACGTAATTTCCAACTCTTCATTATTGACACAAACTCCTTGTCACTCAGTTTCCCATCTCCATCCACATCAAAAATATTGAACACTACATTGACGACATATTTATCCAAGGACTTTCCCAAGCAAATTTTGGCTGCCCTCCCAAACTCTTCTTCATTGACAGAGCATCCAGCAATGGTAAACATCATCATGGCAATTTCGAAATCATCCAAAGAATTAAGTAACTGGCAGAAGTCACAGAATTGTTGAAACGATACTCCCTAACAAAAAAAAAAGAAGAGCAAGTAATTACTCAATGGCACAATGTGTTAGAGTAGAGCTTTACCAGGTCTCTACGACTAGATGCTCACCAATTTTTGTTCTTTTTTCCGGCTCAGTCTTTCAAAAACAACATTCAGGTCCCATGTAGTGTGCCTCAATATGATACGGGCAAAGTCCTCATCGGAGATCGTGGGAGAACCTCCAGCATATTTGTTGAAGTATGTTTCAGTTAAGAAACTTAATATATAACACCACCAACACTACCTTGACATTAAAATCTGACATGACACAACTAATAGTACATAGTAATGGTAAATTATTTATAACAGCTCTTCTCAACGTTTGGTAAGTTCCAAGTAAATATAAGAGGTGAGAAGAATGACAATATAAAACATTGTAATGTGTGATAGTGTACATGCACTTCTCTTTGAGCAACAAATACACCCCACCCCCCCTCCAAGACTGCTTGCCAAATCAGTGTCACACATGCAGGGATTAAAGGATACCTGCCTACCCAGAGGGATGGCTTGGAATTTTGGCATTTACAACAAAAGAATTAATAAATGAAAACATTGTTAGTCCTTTCATTCATCTTTCTCATCCATCTCCCTCTCTCTCTGCTATGCATAATAAAACTAGCTGCCTATCCTGGCCTAACTTGAAGTGAATATTCAAGCCATCGCTAGGAACCTCACCAAAAACCAAAAAATGAAAAAAAAAATTAAGTGAATTTGAAACTTAAAAAAAAAAAAAAAAAAAAAAAAAAAAAAAAAAAAAAAAAAAAAAAAAAACCAAAAAAGTAACAAAAAAAACAATAAGAAGCACTTTGCATCTATGCTCTAGTAAAACTGCTGATAGTAAACAAAAAAGAGCCCTCATTAAAAAATATATATATATATTTTTTTTTATGCATGAGAAAGTGATGCACTCTTAATCATTAGAGTATGTTTATGCATTTTCTGTGGGAGATGAATAGGATTCTGATGAAACACCACCATTACAGAGAGCTGTTATTGAGGGATTCCACTATAATGCTCCCTAGACAACACTCAACTCTATTCACTACAAAATTTAAAGCTGAATATTCACCTTAGCCGTTTAGTTAGCCACTAAACAGCTATCTTCAAGTTGCACTGATACACAATACTCTACCATAATTCTTCTTTCTTTTCTTTTTTAGACACCCACTATATCTTCTGGTACAGTATATGAGTGCCATAAAGATTGGACATTTAGATAGTACATTTCCATGGCAACTACCATTCATGTTGCTTGTATTGTCAATGTAGTTGATACGAATTGCTGCAATCACTGTTACTGTTGGTGTTATTGTGGTTGTCTATTATACTGCAGCAGCAGCTGTAAGTACATGAAAGGATATCTCTATCTGAAGGACTTCTCTTTGGAGATTCTCAATAAACCTGTCCAGAGAATAAAAAATATATATATAATCTATAAATATAAAGAAAACAAAAACAAAATAGGAGAGGAAAAGGAAAGGTACAGAGGTAAAGAGTAGTCTGAACAATCACTAACTGGTAGAAGTCCTTGGAATAAAGTTTCTGTCTGCCTTTCTCGCCAAAAAGGTGAATAGTGAGTGTACTGGAGTCCAGGTCTTGCTTGATGGACTGAAATAGCAGAGGAAAGAAAGAGATATTATATACCATACATCTTCTCCATCAAGCGACACTTCTTGTTTCACTTCACCTTTTTTTCAGTTCAAAAAAATTAAACATAATAGATGTAATAAGGAGAAAAAAAGAAGAAAAAAGAAGAAAAATTTATGGAGAGAAGCATATTTTGTTCCTTAAAACAAAGCAATGAACACTAAATGAAGTTCTAGTAGGATAGCTCTAGTTGGATATGTGTGTCCTTCCTCGTGCCAAAATCATTACCTATTCCTGTATACATACTTTGAATATCAGAATTCTTCTTATTACTGTTGTTGTGTTGTTTTTTTTGTCTCCCAGATTTCTTCGTGAATTCTAATACATTACTTTAATTTTAATATATATATATTTTTTTGAATAAAATTTAATAATTAAACTTTTCCAGATAACAAGTACATAGCAAACCGTCCTTATGTATACATATTTTGCCACTTTCTTTTTGTTGGTGTATATATCCTTTCTAAATGTTTGTACGTTTCTTTCAAATTTGAAAACATTTGTATGCACAAATCTCAAGTGAAGATGAAGCCTATCCAAATTCTCACTACTATTCCATTAGAAGGTGTGTGAGCCGCAGTCCTGGGGTTTGACTGGTACGGCTGCCATTGCTTCTCTTACAGAGTTGCTATAAGTATTAGAATGCAGCTCATTGCCTGCAGAATCACTTTTTCTAATGAAGTATAAATTGAAGAAAGAGTAAAATACTGCACATGGGGTGAGACCATTTTTGGGTGGGGGGGGGGGGGGGGGGGGGGTTTTAAAAAAAGTTTATTTAATTTAAAACAGGATTTCTCAGAAGGTGATATACAATGATGAAGCAAGTATTCTTATAATTACCTGTGAGATATCTTCATTTCCCTAAAGGAAATGATGTTCTGAGAAATCCCTGTTTTAAATTAGATAAACAGTTGTTTTTAAAAAAATGATATATAATGAAGTATTTTTAGTCACCCGTGTGTATACCATAAGAAATCCACTAAGTGGTTAACCTGGTAAAATAATTCCTTTGTATTTGTGGTTAAGTCAGACACTCGGCAAGCCTTGTACTTTAATATATCCATAAAAGGGACGTGTATATACTGCATATATTTAGATAGAGAATCTTTGTTCTTTGTTCACTTTAACAAGTCAGCCAAACCTACAGTGAAAAGTCCTTTTCAGACATCTTGGAAAGCTCTTGCAGCAAAAACTCTATTCTGGTATCAACATGATTTTTAGGGAATAAAAAATGTCATACACATAATCATTCATTTACTCAAAATATATTTAATGGGCAATATTGGCCTTAAGAACTTATACTACGGTGGACAAGCTAAACATGCAACCAGTTCTATGTACTTGACAGTAATGCAGTGGTATCCCACCTGGCATATCATAACTCACTTACTGAACGATCACTTTGAGTGGTCACAGCTTGCTGCACCTAATGTATAGATGTGCCCATGAGGACCATGACAGCACAACAGTTACTACTCCAATCACTCTATGAATTACATGTTATCATAAAATTAAATATGTTTAACTCACTTTCTTGAATTCATTCAAATCCACAGAGTCATTAGAGTCTTCATCGATCATTTTAAAAGCTATTTCAAATTGCCGAGTAGTTTCTACAATAATAACAACAAATAGTTCCGTTTTTATTAATGTTGAAATACAAGTATGAAGTCACTCACTGACTAAGGCTGTAAGGAGGAACAGATAGTCAGCATACGTCAGGATTCCTGTGGAAGACAAATCAGCAGCGATATTGAAGACATTGAAAAACAATATAGACGTGTGTGCAACACTCACCATCATTCCACATGTCTCGGAAGAGAAACTCGCTCCCCTTGGAGCGCTGGCAAGTCTTCTTAAGCATCTGCTTCAATTTGTCTTCAGTTAGATCCAGCTGCTCATGGGCTATTAGACAACAACATAGAGGTTCATTTTATGATTTGTAAAATAATGAAACTCACCACATTACTTACGCCTTGGAAAGTTAAGAGTTACTGACTCAAGGAAATCTCTTGGAGTCATGTATGATTCTCCTTTGAAGCTAAGGGAAGAAAACTGTTTGTAACGGTGCTCACGAGTAGAACTCTTTGAAACACTGCTAGCTTCTTTGGAAGTAGGAGAGGCAGCACAAAGCTGTGGGAAAGGTAGACCAACTACATACTGTTCATGGCTAGATCTTTTCTTCCACTGCATGAACCAGAGAATGCTTAGTCCAGATGCAGCTACCCCAACTGCCCCACGAAGAGAAGGTCCTCCCCTGTCCTGACCTGTTGAACTTCTCCTCCGAGTAGGGCCAGCCTCTTCCGATGAATAATATCTAGGAAAACGTTCCGCCTGACGCAGTAAAGTTGAACTAGCGGCCAACAGTCCTACACCTCTACGGGTAGTTCTCCAACTCTGCATCCTGAATGGTTGTTTACTTTCTTACACCACAGATTAATTTTTTACCTATCTAACCCGTACCAATTCTTGCCCTACAGTTCGAATTCATGCCCACCGTTAACAGGTAGGTGGAGTTTTGGGATTTTGCAGAAAGAATGGAGAGTGTCGTATTGCTGAGAATTATTCTCTCCTGTTGGTTCGTGGTTCTTCCAACCAGCTGTAGATACCCAGAACCTAATGAAATTGGTGTGGAATTGATAGCCGAGAAGGTCCAGGAGGGTGGAGCGAAGGTGATTGACCCACCGGCTCAACTTGAGCCTGTGCAACTTGCTGTGGGGCCTCTACTGAAAGGAGGGGAAGATGTTGGAAAAGTAGCTGGAAAAAAGGGTGATATCAAAATGGATCTAAAAAATAAAGAATTTCATCCAATTTTGGTATGTTCATAATCAAGTGTTGTTTGTACATTATACATGTATATTCTATTTGCGCAGGAACATATCTGCATATATTTGTCTCTGCACAAGCTGGTTGAGCTTGGGTAGTAAGGCCACACCAGATGAATTTCTGTTTCTCATACAATTTTATCAAAACCTTAAAAAAATACAGTACAATTTTCAATGTAAAATCTCAGCATAGTTTTCAAACCTCTGCACCAAAAAAAAAAAAAAAAAAAAAAAAAAAGGAGCAGTGCATCACGATTTTGAAACTTCAATTTAATTAAATATACAAAAATTCATATTTGGTATAGTACAGGGTAAGAGGCAAATTTGGGCTTGCTAATATTTGTGTTTTCGTAGTTGTGCTTTACCACACACCTGCATTGATTTTTGATACTTCCCTGGATGAGAAGCAGGAATTTTTCTGGTGTGACCTAAACTGATGGAGTATGCACTACAAACCAAGATCTAGAGATAGGTTTTTAGCAATTTAGTAGCTCTCTATTTCAGTGATATTTAGTTTGTCATATCGGAATTTTGAACTGGATAAAAAGTTGTCAACTGAGGAGTGTTGTATTGTATGATGATCATTTGTCTAGTACATAATTGTAAATGATCACAATAATTTTATTAACCAATTAAGTCTCATATTTCCCATATATATATATATATATCTATATATATATCTATATATCTATTACATGACAGTTCAGGTTTTTGTTCTTTTCTGATCACCGTGGTATTCTATTCTGTAACAGTTCAAAGTTATTACCCTGATGGTTACCCCAAAGATTCTATTCTAAAGATTTTTTAATTATATATTTTTTTTCCCAATGATTTTATTCTATATTCAGTAGTTAGCTACACACATTCCTCGAATAATTCCATTCCATTCCAATATAGTTTCAATATTGTTAGTAGTTCCCTAAATAGTCCATTCCACAACATTTTTATTATTGTGGTCAATTCTTCAAAACACCTCACCACAATTAAAAGACTCAACTTAATTATATTTCACCTCAGATCAGATTTTAACTACTCCCTAAAATACTCTCCAATAGCGGGCAGTATTGATGTAGTAGTGTCATGTGCGTGAAAGAGTGTAGGTAATCACTACATTCTATCATGAGGAAGACTTTAATCTGTGTCAGCTGTGAAGGAAGACTCTGGTTTCCACAGGAAAACATTCTTAGTATTCGGTGTTTGATCAAGTTGGATTTCATGGAAGTTATGTATCACATTTATCTGAGCAATACCCAGATTCCAAGAAATTTTCATTCCTTTATGGCTCATTACCATGATACACACAAACAAATACTTCTAGCAAGCACACACTCAGCCTCCATTATAAATCCCACACTATCACTTCATAGGGGGACAAAGTTGATGATCTGTCTGCAATCAAGAAAGGCTCCAACTTCCTGCATGGCTTTCTGGCTTCCATTTCAGTCATCATCGTTTCTGAAATAGGAGACAAGACATTTTTCATTGCTGCAATAATGGCCATGAAACACTCCAGGTTAGTTGATCATCTGTGTGTGATACTTGTGTATGATGAACGGAATGAAAGAGAGAAAATAATCTAGTTGGTATGTGAATGCAACTACTCATGTCATGCATGTCCACATAAATGTTTAGTCTGTGCAAAGACGGTTTGTATTGTGGCTCAATGTCTTCATGTTTACAAGCATTGTGATGCTTTATGACCTATATACTTTGCAAGTGCTAAACTTTCACTATGTATGCGTTTACATGTCACTGAACTAATGTGTCACTGACTGCATGTGTGTCCGTCTGACCAAGGGGTAATGGTTTACATATGTTGAAACACCCAGGTGGGTGTGGTTTCATTTTAAATGGCATATCATGTATATTATCTGCGTTCTGTAGTAAGGTGAGGTACCAATGTGTTGCTCTATAAGTACTTATAGCCATATTGTATTGCTCCATTAAGTTAGCTATAGTGTGTTCTCAAAGAGACATCTATGGTGTTTTTCTAAAAGCTCAATTACTAGTGGTAAAGAAACCACCAAAAAAGTAAAGATAAAAAAAGGGAAAGGAAAAGCCATTACCCAATTAAGTCTTGAAACAAGACATAAGCACTCAATCAATTGTAGTACCTAATTTTACGTCCCTCAATTGCTGCCTCAATGAGACTTACAGCACAACCTTATTATATTCTTATCCAGCTGATGAGAAAGTAACCTATTTTGTTTCCATATTATCTATAGCTCTATTTTTCTTTTTCATTTCATCAAATGTGTTAGCAGTAGTTGAAATAGAGGTTTTGAAGCAGTTATTTGGAGATGTAAAATTAGGCACTTAATCATGAGTGTTAATGCCTTGTTATATGGCTTAATAGGGTAATGGTGACCGTTTCTCATTTCGTACTTTTTGGAGTAACCCTAAATCCTTATGTTTTTCATTTATTTATTTTTTTGTTCCTTTTTTTCATACATTTTTTCATAGCACCCAACTTTCTGAAATAATTTCCAGAATCAGAAATCACGGTATTCTGTATGTCTTCTTTGTTATAGAACACTAAATCCTTATATTTACCTGTGGCACTCAGGTTTACAAGTGGGGGGGGGGGGGGCAAGTTTAGCTACAGGAGAAAGAGAGAAAAATGATCTTTTTGGAAACAAACAGCAACACTGGATTTGCGTGAGAAATTTTGTAACTAATTTGTGCAGATTCTTTACCAGTTCAAATTATTTTGTCATATTAGTTCAACTCTACCTCACATGGAAAATTATCTGTTAGTATTATAAGACACAATTTCATTTTATTATATATCCTGTTTGAGGCATAAATGAAAGAAAACCTGACCAGCTAGCAGAGAGGTTTCGTATCAGCCTATATGGCCACCAAGTACTTGCTACAACATGCTTCAGTGATGACCCTTACCTTGAAAATATTCTTTCCTGAGAACAATGGCTGATGCCTCCCATACTCCCCCACCTGCTTGCTTGGCTGCACTGGCTAGCATGGCTACCTCCACACTCCCCAATAATTGGATAGTGAATGGGTTGAGGGGAGAATGTGTCTGGAAGTTGAGCAGGTCAGTTGAAATGAGATCTAGAAGAGAAGGGAATCCTAAAGGAGATGTTATGAAGTGGTGGAGGAGGAGGAGAAAAAAAAGAATCCAATGAATAAATAGTTTTATACATATGTAGTGTGTGTGTCCTTGCGTGCATGTGTGCGAAAATAGTCGATAATGTTGAATCTCTTTATCACTACCAATGATAAAGACGTTCTGACATTTGTCCAGATGTCTACATGAATGTTTGTGAGACACCTTGCAGATAATACCAATTGCCTCGAACAATCGATCGATCCATTTCCTTCATCCTTATGGTCATGTATCTCTTCATTTTTTCTTATTCTAAAAAAAAAATAAAAAATAAAAACCACAAAAAAAAAACTCGCATTTTCCACAAAGTATTTTGTTTGTGCAATGAATTTCCTCCTCCCCAGGCATTTTTTCTATTGCATTTTGATGGACGTAGTTCAAATCCTTCAGCTGCTTGACTCCTTGGAGCTGATGTTAATTTCTGAACCCATTGCTAATGTGTATATATATATATAGCAGTTATTGGATTATAAGAGGTTTTGCATTGGATTATGTTGCAAGGTTAGTCCACGAAATTAAATCATCTTCCTATAAATGAGCCTGGACAGCAGGGAGTAACAATAGAGCCACAACAAAACTTTTTATTTTCTTTATTGCAACTCATTATAATTGCTTTGCTAGAGAGTGTTGCCCAACTCTACACTACACACAACTTACACAAGTGTTGGACTAATTTCCCCCCCCCAAAAAAAAAAAAAAAAAAAAAAGGGAGAGAGAACTTTGGACAAATAGGTTTTTTAAGCTTGTAGTTGCAGCTATCTTAGGGTTGCACATTATTGTTGGGAATATCTACATATATAATCCCTTCCAAATTTAATTATGGTCGAATTTGGCTGTACTGGTCACCCTGTGTTCACACCTCTCACTTCAGGTAGCAAAGTGAATATGAATGGACTATAGTGTCTTGAATGTTTCATTATTGTGGTTTTACAGTTATTATTGAAGACACAGACTAATTCATTCACACATTGTGGTGTAACAGACTATCATATTTCTTTTGCCAATCCACCAGTTGTGGTTTCATGGTTCCATATACCTACTGCCTTGCAGACCTAGGCAGACTGGAGTAGCTCCATATGGCCTCCCTCCTATAGAGCTGGAGCTATCTTGCACATATTCACATCAAATGAACCTGACACTTTTCTGTTTGGTGGATTACAATCAATACTGCAAACTGGTTATGTGGGGTGCATCGAGCCAGTAAACCACTTTGCTCTGAGTCCAGTCATTCCCTCCGCAGCTGCCAGTGGGGGAAGGTTCTGTCACATGACTACCAGCCCAGGCAGTAGTTGTTTCATCACTGCTTGGTTATGAATGCCCTGAGTCATTAGGAAAGATATTGAATATTCCCAGACATCACCGACCCCTTCCAATCTTGTTCAATGCATCACCAGATTGCAACCAATCCAATAGTTGTCTTCTGAAAATGTTCAATAGTGCTGTTTTCATGAATCCTATCTGGACTGTTGTTAGTTTCGCTAACTAGACACATGTTAGCTATGATTACACTGAGAGGGGTGTGGCACACCAACCTTAGCTATTCTTCTGAACTACACAAAAAAATGGATGTTAATCGTAGGATCTCTCTGCAAGTCAATGTGCCAACCAAAGGGGGAAGGGGGGGGGGAGATTTTATAACATCCCTTATCTATTAACCACATTCTAGTCCCTCTGTTTTGAGATCCTTTGCAGTTATTTAGTTTGTTGTTTTCATGACACCAATAGGTACTTTGCTTTGTCCCTCTTTTTAAATTTAGTTATTTATTTTTAAATATATACTAATTGTCGTAATAATAATGCAGCGATATTTGTGTGTGTCCAGGAATTTCTCCTAGACAAGCACACCAATTTCTCCTAGACAAGCACACCAATTTTGATAAAAAACTTTGCATGAATGTTGCCTATAATCCCTGGATGCGACTGATTTTTGTTGTTATTTGGATTGGGCAAGGACTAGAGCAAGGGTAAGCCTTTTTCAGCATTTTAAACAATTCTGGTAAAAGATTAAAGTGGAGACAGAAAATATTATTAATGGTTTCTTCTAGAGTCAAGTAGGCCCGAGGGTCGTCAATCTTACAGACTCCATTTACTATCAAGCCAGCAGGTCATAAACTCTGTAATCTCTAGATTTACTAAAGGCTAGGATTGTCAATCTTGTGAACTTCCATTCATTACAGAAAAATTTCGAAAGCATTTTCATTAATATGGCAGACTTAAAGAGTGGCATATTCCAAAGGCAGCCATTCACAAGTTATGAATATAATACTGATACTCTTGGATAGAGAGAGCATGTGAGAGACTGAGTGTAACACACACACACAACCAAATAACTGCCTATAGTTTGACTGCCAAATAGATAGTACACCACCACACTATAGGCAATGGTTGATCATGTGGTCCAGAGAGGTCTAGAAGTTCTGTGGTTACCCAAAAGTGATGATGTAATGTAATAATAACATGATTTCAAAAATAAATTAAGGTTCAGTTCATAAAAATGAATTTATTATTACAAACTATATTAATAATGAATATGGTGAACAAACAGGGTGGGGAAAATATTTCTTATGATTTAGCCTAATTTTGGCTTCCTGGAGATTTCTATTTCGCCTAATTTTGGCTTGCAATTTCTGGACCTGAACAACCCTGGTTTCAAGTTGGAAAGGTTAAATGGATGATGAAAACACTTTTGTTTATCTCAAATCTTATCAGTAAAAACAATGGCAACTGTACTTATATATCTAAAGTTACTTGGTTTCTTAGCAGTAGTGTGTGTCACTAAACAGCTTGAGTGGTGACATCAACTTAGATTGCTTATCACTGTTACAACTTTGATGGCTGTAACTAGCACTCTAACCGACACACACTCTATTATGTAACAT
Organism: Lycopodina hypogea; assembly: GCA_963969325.1. NCBI lineage: Eukaryota > Metazoa > Porifera > Demospongiae > Poecilosclerida > Cladorhizidae > Lycopodina > Lycopodina hypogea. The sequence goes on from OZ017787.1 coordinate 5,956,953, forward strand.
AGCTTGTAACTTACAAGTACCAATGAACTTTCGCCATGCCGACTTTGGTGGCTATAGTGAAAACGATTTCGGAGGAAATGCGCTCTAACAGATAGATGGACATTTTGTGCATCAGTATTGAGGGAGCTGCTAGCCTAGCTCTCTCTCACTCTCTCTCTCTCTCTCTCTCTCTCTCTCTCTCTCTCTCTCTCTCTCTCTTTGTTGCTGCTCTGTATAGTGTGTGGATATGTGTAGAGACTTGTAAAGGGCCAGAGTAGTGAAATCAGCCAAATGAAAATATTTGACAGAAACATTGTATGCAATGCAGAGGTACACATTTTCATATGTAGAATTGGTATGACAGAACTTGTGAAAATGATAAGATTGAATGAGGATGTGCTGAGATGAGATTTCTTTAGTGAGTTTATAATTGCCCACATGTATTCCCCATACATGTACAATGGGTTCACTGCGTTGTATTTTTTGGGTTTTTATTGTTGCTATTTATATCAGTGTGTGTGTGTGTGTTGTGTGCCCTCCAGGTGGTTGGTGTTTGGAGGGGCCATCTCAGCTCTGGCCCTGATGACTGTGCTGTCTGTGTGTCTGGGATTTGCCACCATGATCATCCCACATGTGGTGACTTTCTACCTCAGCACTGCTCTGCTGGCCCTGTTTGGAGTGAAGATGCTCTACGATGGCTACAAGATGGACCCCAGCGAGGGCCAAGAGGAGCTGGAGGAAGTCACTCAGGAACTCCGCATAAGAGAGGAACAGGTAACTCACTCGAAACTACACCTCCACCAAATTAGCTATCATTACAAGTACCTATGAGTACAGCAGTGTAATACCTCATTCACACTGTTATCCTGGGATACTACCCAATGCTACTACTGCACCCAACCCTAGTGAAGGCTTCGTTTCAATTTCATAATTTTTGGAATGGGCATCTTTCTCTTTTTTTCCCTCTCTCTCTCTCTTTTTTTACATTAGCTTTGCTATGTTTTGCTTACTTAGTCCAAACATGACCTTTCCCTAAAATATATATATATATATGCAATTTATATTTTTATTTGATGTACCATTAATAAACTATTCATTTATCCACCCACAAACATCACACACACACACACACACACACACACACACACACACACACACACACACACACACACACACACACACACACACACACAACAGCTGACACAAGGATCAGGTGATTTGGAGCCAGGTTTGTCAGCTGTTCCCCTGCGGCGAAGGCTGCGGTGTTTCGGTCCTCTAGTTTCCCCCATATTCCTCCAAGCACTCACACTTACTTTCTTAGCGGAATGGGGGGATCGCTCACAGCTCACAACCATCATCCTGGGAGCCAGAGAGGTGTGTGAGCATGGTGGTGTGTCTGTTACATATCTGTATTGCTTTAACTTTGCCTACAACAACATCAAAAAGCACTTGTAGGCTTTTGTCAATTGTTTCATAATTTTTGTTTTGACTATACAAGGTAGTCACAGAATGTTTAGAGTAATTTTATTTGAATATGTACTAGATGTCACGAGGTTCAACAAGTGAATATATTGAGTGCATTTAATCTGATTGGTACAGTGACGAAAAGTTGATGCATTGGTTTTTAGGCTTTGTTTTTTCACTTTCCCATTTTTATTTATTTATTTATTATTTTTTTTTTTTTAATTCTTATAATTACATTGTGTTAATATTGTTTTGTTTCTATTTATTCAGAACCCTCTTGGGGTGATCCTTGGGGGCACTTTGGGTCATGCATTTTGCACTGCGCTGGCAGTTCTAGGAGGAAAATTAGTAGCTCAAAAAATCTCTGTCAAAACAGGTATGTTTTAAATGGTGGGATTTTGAAAGAATATTGTTGCATTTTGCATTTTGTGTATTATGCGTAACAGGAAAAATCAACAAAATTGTATTTCTGTTGTATTTAGAGCTTTGCTTCACCTGATAGTTTTATCTAATTATTTTTAGGCATTTATATTTTTTATATTTTTATGGTTGTTCTTATGCATAATTTTTTTTCTCCCTGCTGATGTTAAATGTGATGGTGAACCATATTTCAGTGTCTTCTAATTCCTAGTTCACAGTATCATGTTAGACCCCTCCACAGAACTGGTGTTATGTTGACATCAACTTTATTCCAGCATTTGGTAGTGTACCTTAAAGCGTCTATTGAAATTTTATCGATCATGCAATAGATATTTTTCTTTTCTAAAACCTTAAAAGTTCTAGCTGAATCTGAAGTGTATGTTCCAAATGCTTTTACAATAACTATCGATAAATCCAGCACTTTTTTTACCAAATGTGTGAGCTAAAAATGTATCAAAGTAAGGGCTAGGCTTACAGCCCTCCCTATTGATGTAGCCATGTGAGCCATGTGAGCCATGTGAGCCATGTGAGCCCGAGTTCTCGGTGGCATATGGAACCCAAAATGTTGTAATGGGCTACACCAGAATTGTTGTATTGAGATGGTTGTCAAATCTGTTAGGCTATTAGGTGTCTTAATATGACTGGGTATCATTTAGTTAAGGACAATTGCAATCAATACAATATGAGTTAAACATTGTATTCAGCTCGATTTTTCTAATTTATGCACTTGTTTCATAGCAATCACTCCAAAGAAGCTGACCACAGCTATATGAACAATCCTGATGTTTTATTGGGCTCAATTAATAAATTTGATGATCTCTTATTCATATTATTTGTTTGAATAATCCCTTTGAACAGAGAATTAGTGGAAGTATCATTGTTCCAAATAATAAAAAAATACAATTGAATAGCTATCATTTATGTCATCTCAAATGGAGTATTCTTCATTAGAATACTCATGGCTATCTGTCACTTTGTACACTTCAGACACACTTTGAACGTTGCTATGAAATTATGCAGTGAAATATATATGCCCCTCTCCTAAATTAATAGTCACTACAACAGCCCCCCCCCCCCCCTCCCCCTCCTGAAGGATGTTTTAGCATAGCACCCACCATCCCATGGACAGACAACGAAGACCTCTTACTATAGTAGTATTGTTTGCTATCTAATCCTAGATGCTTGGGCCTGCAGGGCTAAAAAGAAGTCAAGAAAAAGAGCTGGAAGTGGTTTGATCACAGTTTTGCTGACCTATGAGTTCACACAATTATGGTTTGTAATAAGTGGGGTTGTTTACTCAGGCATAGAGTTGTGACTACAACCAGGAAATTGGGGTGGGGGGGGGGGGGGGATAGCTCCACAAACAGGGTTTTCTCCGATCTTCACCAAAATGAGTTCTAACCAGCCCCCCAGGCTGACCCCTCCTTGAAACCCTGAAAATTTGAGTCCTTTAGGCCCAATTGTCTGGGAGTAGTTAGTGAACAAACAAACAAACAAATTGAGAATTATAGTAAGATTCTTACTCTTTAAAGTATAATGCAATCTGTCTCATAGAGAGTCAAACTTGCCACCTTAAACACATGCACCACAAGCAGCCAAACATGATAATTAAATAAAATATTATACCGGAATATAGTCATTCGATAATTGAGACGTTGTGAGATTCAAAATCATTTTCTTTAACTTTAACCACTTCAAATTATAATAACCTATTTTGTATTCCGATTTCATTATCTAAACTCATTTTTTCTTTCTCCCTCCCTCTTTCCCTCATTGCAGTTACTCTAATTGGAGGTGTGGTCTTTCTTTTGTTTGCATTGACTGCCTTAATTGCGCATGAATGATCAAGATTTTTTCTTATGCTATTATTGTTTTCAATCAACAATAATACTTTCAGTATTATATTTGTGTTATATATACATTCGTGAATTATCATTTTGGTACAGTATCATCACTGATCATACTACACTAATAATTCACTCAAGTAAAAATGTAATTACAATATATGTATAGTAATAAACAATTCGTTCATCATATATACTTCTTTAGGATTTTGCGAAATATAACAGTTGTAGTTTGAGATGTGGGGTGGCATGTCATCCACAAAACAACAACTAAATAATTCAACTCCATAAGCTTGTAGTACTGCAATCGTGACAGAGTTGTGTCCTTGTAAATCAATAACCTTTTAGAGCAACCCTTGGTTTCAGTCCGATTGACCACAGCAAGCAACCAGATACAGTTGCATGGCAGCATGACAAGTAAATTTAGATATAGAATAGCAACACTCTATGGCTAAAAGCCACAAAATGTTTAAAAAAATAAATTCAAGTCATCTCAGGAGCAATTGCATAATGACCTAGTACTATGATTCATCCTTTTTCATTGCATATAAGAACATTAATGTGGTTGAGTAACTTAGTAAGTTTGGTAAGGGAAGGGCATGAGGAAAAAAAACATTAGGGGGAAATACCAAACCACATGGGCAGAGGAACTGTGGAACCAACATACCAACCAATCCCCAAATGTATAGACTGTCTTAATAGATGTTCCACCCCTGGGGATGAAAATTAGGGAGATTTTTTGGTAAAGAGAATTTTTGATTGACAAAGAGGTCAGTACATGGGAGGGGGGGGGGGGGGGGGGGGGGGTCATCACCCATCCCACATTGAATTATTTTGAAAGTTGTTTATTGAAATGTGGTCCTATTAATTTCATTCTTGTTTGTAGCAACTTTAATTGGGATGGCATCAGACTGGTCACCAGAGTTCTTCGTATCTGTTGGTGGCAGTTCGGAAGACCTGAAATGGTTTCTAATTAGCTGTGTTCCAGTGGATCATTGCAGAGACCATGGATGGCCTTTAGGGGGGTCCAGTAATCAGGAAGTCAATGTTCACTCAAATATGCAGGCTAATTACTCATTATTAAAACTTGCTCTCAAGTTCAAGAGGATTTTTAAAAAAAAGGTGGTCATGCCATGTAGTATAGTAGCACCTCCAGGAGTGGATCAGTTGACCACATACACAGATATCACATTAATACATAGAGATATTGTGCTGCAGGTTCACAGACTTATTTTTTCAGATAATATAAAAAAGTAAACTAATTGTTTTCCCGAAGTATTCATTCAAAAGGTGTTTTGTGTAACTGGCACAGCTGGTATGGGCTTTGACTACGTTTGAATCACAGGTTTGAATCCATGGCATGGTACCAAACTTTCAACTGAGCCTCATTGACTTATCCAGATCCAAATTTGAGCTAAATTCTGTCTCTGTTTTCTTTATCTAAGAAAAATCCGGCAATTCTGCTGTATTGCTATAGGAAATTATCAAAACAGATACTAGTTTACTAAGATTTAGAAGATTACTAGGCAAATACTCCTTTGTCGTATTCATAGTGATATGCTCTGATTCCGGCATTATCAAAAGGTTGAGCAGTTCTGTTTATTACCTCTGGTTGTTCTGAAGTGTGGTCAGTGTCCAACATTCACATTCCCAGAAAGGCATGACCCTTGTACCTGGCCCTTAAAATTAGGGAAAATTTTAATAAAATTAGGGAGGTAGGTAGATGTGTCAATTAATTAGGGAGACTCCCTAATAATTAAGGTAGGTTGGAATGTATGCATTTACTTCATAAATATATAACCATATTCAATTTCTCAGTTCTGTTTGAAGGGATATCCACACGTGCAGTTTAATAGGTGGTGTTAACATTCTGAAATCCCTGCGGTCAGATAGGCCAAAAAGAAACAAAAAAGAAACAAAAAAGAAACAACTTTCTGGCTGCATAAATTTGTGGACTGTACAAGAGGTTCTAATGTGTTGTATCCCGAAATATTCACTGTTGATAAGCTTCCTTTGGGTATATAAATGACTGTAGTAATCTGTTTTGAGTTTACTTATGTTCATTAACAACCAAAAAACGAACGAAAAAAAAACAAACAAAAACAATACTGAATGGTCAATAAAACAATACTGACATGGTCAACAAAACAATATTGATATGGTCAACCAGAATGCATTGGAGTTGACCACATGAGTCATCCCAACTTCACAGATCAGATTATGTCATAATGTACCATCAATATCAATCTAACTTAACACAATATAATGCCACGATGTGCTTTGTTCATCTGTCTATCTTACATATAATAGTCATAGGCAAGGGTACCTCTGCTAAAGATACAATACAGGAGCATATATTCTTTGACATTGGAAAGAAAAACAAAGAACAAACAGCAACTGAAATTTGTGAGTATATGGTTTACTAAAGTAGTCTACTGGCATCAACAGTTATCTCTCTTTCGTCGTAATTTTCTCCAATGCTGCCAACACTTCATCTCTGTTTTTGTCCAATAACGACACAGACACTTCCTCTCCCAGCGCTGCAATGATCATGAGAGAGAAGGGGCACATAAGACCAAAACAATAAATACATGTGAGCATATGACTGTGTGCATGAGAATAACAGGTTTCAAACATGCCTACCCGAGGGGAAGACATTACAGATCTAATCAGTGTAGCCACGCCCATCCATGATGAGGTCAACTAGGGTTACTACTAGTTTGTTCCATTCCACCCCTCCTCATGCAGTGTATGATCTCAATGTATCAAATTTGATCAGATAGCACATAATGTCACCAATGTTATTTCACATTGCACTGCATGGTCAGGACCAAATGACTTCAATCATACGCTGTAGAGGAACAGAGTTTCATATCATAGTAGCCAAACCAAACCCACTCTGTAATAGCATTTCCCAGAAAAAAATTTTTGGCAAATATATATCTATTTTTGGATGATTACGAATTTTTTTTAAATCAGCCAGAAAATGCCAAAATTTACCCAATTTCATAACTGTGTTATTTGCTGCATACATAATGATTGCAGGAAAGAAGAAAGAATTTTTTTTTTTGTTGATGAAAACAAAAAACAACATTACAATGAATAATTGTCTTATTTATCCACCCACCCATCCATCCATCTGTTTTCACCCACACTCTGCCACGTACGATACAGTACATCTTCTCATAGTAATTTTAGTACCATATGGCTCCAAAGTTTCCAATAAACATCCAAGACCACAATTAAACTTTGTCCTCATTCAGGTGAACTAAACATAATGGCTAAAAATGGTAAGGTATGACAATCAACACACATCCCAATACAAAAGTAAGGGAAAAGTGAAGGAGATGAGGAAATAATAAGTTGGATGGATGTTCAGCAGGTTAGTTGGAGCAATAGTGGGAAATATTTTACATCTGAACCTTCATCCTCCCCCAATCTCCAGTGCAAAGATTCTAATGCCATATCAGCTATTGACTATTTATGTATTGTATGAAATTACATTTCACCAATTTAGTTTATAAAATTGAACATAAATAATGAGAACAATTTTTTTTTATTCACAATCATACTATGGTGAGATTACTATGAATTTAACACTCCAAAACTAGCAACATTGGAAACATCTTAGAAGAAATTCCAGTCTCATAAAAAATATTTTTTAAAGAAAGAGAGAGCTTAAATATGTCCATTAAACTTGCAAAAACCCAGTTGTGCTACATATCTACAATAATTGATTGATGTAGCTTATAATTAAGATTTACACTTAACCTTTCTGCTTCTTGATACTGGGAAGAGGTCATCCCACAGATCAAACATTTCTCTCAGGTCTCTATAGAAATAGTGTTGAGATTTTTGTTCTTTTATTGCTTAAAATAGAGAAAAGAATTTTTTTCCTTCTTCCCGTTTTACACACAAAACACTTGACCTGACACACGTTAATTCCAATATCTATGCAAATTGATCAATTTTGAGGGATTGGAATAAAACTTTATTAGAATAAAATAAAATTTTCAAACAATTTTTTGTGCTTTACCACACAAGGAGGTGAATTGTCCCACCCCATTGAGGCTCTAGTAAAAACAATACAACAGAGATGCCAAGTTTGGAAATGAGGGTCATACTAAAAAAAAAAAAAAAAATTAGAGGGGGGTTTTTTTTTGTGGACCAAATGAGGGTCACATGCAGAACTCATTATGCATGTCATAATCGAACCAATGAATGGTTATATGGACTAAATGTGAGTAATACATATTGCTTATTAGTCACAATACTCTTCTTCCCCCCCCCCCCCCCCCCCCCCCCCTCTCCCTTTTCCCCCAGAATCTCCACCGCATAGCAATTGGTACTGGTTAAAAGAACTGGGATGGGGGACAGAAAATTTTTACCCCAACTATATAGCAAAATATAGAGGACCTACTACATAGAAACAATTTTGAATAAATTGTACGACGAATATTTCAAGAGATTTACATTTCATAGTGATGACTTCGGATGCTCTGTATTATATTGCCAATGTTACTTTCTTAGCTTACTTTAGCAAGTCATTTGATGGTTCAAATTCATAGCAATTTGGATCACTAAAACCATGCATTTCACATTGTAATATACTTGGAAGTGTTGATTCCAACAACAAATTTGGACGGAAAGTAGATTTGATCTTTCAAACTTGGCAAGCATCACATGCAAATGGTCATCAAAGATTGTGTATAACACATCACATGTACACACACAATATGCTACTGTAAAATTCTGGCCACATCAATTTAACAGCAAACACCACAGCATAGCCAACCTTGCTGGCGAAGCTGCAAATGGATATCTAGTCTAGTAAACATATAGTAAGAAACTCAGTTTTCACAATGCCAAATAGTGGCACTAGCTTCTTTTTTTTCTTTGTCATTACTGCCATCAAGAGAGAGAGAGAGAGTAAAAGGAAGCAGTTTAACAGTTTCAAACACTGCTTTTGAAAAATGAGGAGATAGGCTTCATCAACTATACAAGTTGTTTTGTTCTAGCCAATATATAGTACTGTGTAACTTTACTGTCAGGGAACATGGACCAAAAGAGTGCTCCAGAATGGTCAGAAGCTATTGGAATGTTGTGTTCCAACAAAAAGCATGTAAACTTAACCTCAGCCTTCACAATTTACGTAGTCAAGCTATCCTTTTCAGTAACCAAGCACCAGAGTTATCTTGCAGCTGGAGTCAATATCCTTGGTCTTCAAAAGGTGCATCTGCCCATCAATGAGCCACTGTACATCTCTGTAACCTTGATGACTAACTGTCACTGTCTGTTGCATATTTTAAAGTGAGCTTTACCTGTACTACCAGAGAGCTGGACGATGAATAGATATTTCTGGTCCAATTAGGTTTTTTAAAAATCTGGAATTCTCAGTTTTTGGCTTCTTCCTCCCGGGAGGGTTTGAAAAACTGTTAGATGTTTCTTTATCATCAAGAAAACTTCTTTCCTCAATTTCAGTACTTAATATGGAGGATGTTAAACACTAACAGGAGGAAGACAAGGTGGTTCACAAGCCAATTTTAAACGCAAGGCTTGTCAGGTGAGTTGGCAGGTTTGAAGGCAAAAATGCGGGCCACACGTGCATTTGGTGGGCCACTTGGTATGTCTGATACAAACTTGTTAACCAGAATTGGTTATAGCAAGTGCAAAACTTACAATATCTTCCATAGAGTTTAGGCTCCACTCCACTGCATTCACGAACCAGAAATGGAAAGGCTGGGTTTTGCTGTTTGAGGTCTATGTAGTATTTGTCCATGAACTCCCTGCAGAGGAAAACTAACAGTAATTTGAACGTATTATTGCATTACATTATTCTAGTACCAAATAAACCACACTGGCATTCCATCACATGTGCATGCATCATTCACACACTTAGAGGTGCAGTAAGTTGGGTTCATCATCCAAGTATCTCATATCTGATGGTTTTGTTGAGAAGTTACCTCACTCCCTGGCTACTTTTTGAAGTCTGGCAAAGATGAATCCTGACCTCTTTCAACTGCCTGGAAATATTTCTCACCCACGGTGCAGTGGCCATTTCCTAACCCCTCTCACACTGGTCCGTTCACCGCTTATGGTGTATTCTTAAAGTCTCGCTAACCACCCTTTACCGTACTTGTCTACTTCTCAGGTACTCAGCAGCCTGATTAGAAAAGTGAGCGCATTAATTTTAACTTGCCGAAATGAAGCAAAAAAAACAAAAACAAAAAAAAAAACCCAAAAAACCCCAAAAAACCCCAAAAACAACAGCTAAATAATCCCCCTCCCTCCCCTAAAAAACTTAATAGCACCCAATTTCCTCAAATATTTCCTGGTTTTTCAGAATGCGTGCTATATAAGTAAAGTATCAAGAAAATTGATGTGTTTCTGTCAACTCTTTCACAAGCTATGTAAGTTCAGATTCTTGGAGTTTTCTTCCTTCCATTAATGATGTCATATTTGAATGAAAAAGTATTTGTCAGGGTATGTAATGTTGCCATATCCTCTACACTTCAATAATCCAAAAATCTTCCAAAGTAATAAACACCTGATCAGACCACCACAGGGGCCATCCCCTAACTTATGAGAGAGGATTGGAGCAAGCATGTTCTACCACGTTAACTGCTGAGGGTGCTATAATTCAGTATATTGAGATTAGGATGTGATGAGTAAGGGGTCTGGGAGACCTATCACATTAGGCTATCAGAGGACAAACTTTTTCTTTCAAGTGTGTTGGTGGCTAAATAAGCAATCACTTTTCCAGATCTGGGCATTTTATTTAACATTTCTCCCACTCATTTCTGAAAATCAGCATAATAACTACAGAAGTGAAATTATAAGACCAACCTGAGAACTTTTCTGGCCAAATTTATATTAGCTAGTACTGCAAAGATATGTCTAATAAATACACTAGCTCTGGGATAATGATGGAATTTACTTCTATGCAGGATTTGAGGTAGCTTAAACAAACTTCAGCTCCTCATTAACTCCCTACAAGAGGGTACTTTTTTTTTCCATACTCCAAACGTTTAAAGCTGAAACCAAGAGGGAGAATGGGTTAATCATCAGGGGGGTTTTTTGTTGATGATTTGGTAAACATTTAGCCTTTGTTTTTGTCAATTTCATCAATATCAATGTGCACCTATAATTCAATAAGAATGCTAGCTGCGGTCAAATTCTCATTCTTTTTTTCCACAGACTACTGATGTTGTGATCTTGTTGGCTCCAGAAATGAGATAAGCTTACTACTCCTGCTCATTGGGGCTAACAGATTATTCTGTTTAAAAATAAATCCATCCACTCAGGTATGAGTGTGGGAGATTTCCAGAACTGTTCATCTAGTCGGTTAGAAGCCTCAGCCTTTTCATTCTTGAATGTGGCTTAACTTGCAAGTGCTTTAATAATTGAACCGCTTAGCCACACCCCAGCCATAAAAGTAATTTCACAAGCCAATATACCTTACCCACTACGTTGGCCAAGTTTGGGCGTGTGTGGTTGGTAAAGGGTGTGTGGTTGGTAAAGGGTCTGTGCATGGGAGAAAGGTGGAACCCTTAGCCGAAACCAGCTGCAATGTCTTACAGTGACTATGACGAAGATAGTGAATATGAGTTGGAGCCAGACCAAAAGGTGGAAGATCCGCTGATGAAAGACCTGATATCCTTCTGCAAGTATGGGTAAGTTACACGTCCACCCATTTCTCATTCCCATAGTGACAATCCTTTCCCTAACCCTAGAAACATTGAAAAGATTAAGGAAGTATTGGCGCAAGAAGGCGATGAATTGGCCCAGAGAGTGGATTTGGAAGGCCATACGCTGGTCCATTGGGCTGCACTTGGTGGATTTCATGAACTCATTGACTTCTTGGTGGGGAAGGGAGTGCCCCTCAATAAACCCAGCAATAATGATTATGGACCCTTGCCTATTCACTGGGCCTGTGTACATGGGCACATCATGACTGTGGAATATTTCCTTGACAAGGGAGTTCCCATAGATTCAACAGACCTGAATGGCTGTTCCCCACTCATAGTGAGTGCCCAGTATGGAGAGAGCCTCTGTGCCACTTACCTGCTGCAAAAAGGTGCTAATAAGTTTCATGTCGATACAAATGGAGACAGTGCATTGCACTGGGCCAGCTTCAAAGGTATGAAGTGAGATAATTAATTTTTATCAATAGATTATGTTAATAACTATCAGATAATTTTAGTAACTGTCGTCTTAAATATTGTTTGAAGGACAACCTGAATTAGTATTCATACTGTTGAGTGCCGGACTGAATGCTAAAGAGAAGGACTCATTTGGACAAACCCCTCTCCATTCTGCCTGCATCAAGGGAGACATCCAGTGTGCTGAGATGCTGATTAAACATGTAAATTATATTCATAGGTTAAACCCATTGCAATGTTTTGTTTGTTTAGGCACCACTATAAGTGCAATAGAAATAGCATTACTTCTGTTATGTGGGCAATGATGATATGTATCCCAATTTCGCAGTTTCCACCAGAAACTCTTTATGTTGGTGATGGTTAATCTTCCTTGGATGTCTGATGCCCATTGATGTTCCTTGTGAAATCACTTTCTTTTTTTTTTGGGGGGGGGGGGGGGGGGTAGGATGGAGATATTTTCACTTTTCTCATTTCTTCCCGACTTGCTTGTTATTAGGGGGCAGAGTCTAATGAGCCAGACATTAATAAGAAAACACCTCGTATGTTGGCAGAAGGCAGACGACACCGGTTGCTTGTTAAATATCTTGACCAGAAGGAAAGTGGAGCAAATATCTGGGACTGGAGGTACAACAGTTGTATGTTTCTTTTTATAAAATTCTTTATCTTTTTTTATTGTTGCAAAGTACATAATATCATGTGGTCACATTGCAGAACATTTGTTTTTGGCCCACCAAGTAGGAACCGTTATGCTCTCATCTTTTATATCTGTGGCATGCTGATTTGGGCATATCCTTTCTACTACATCAAGGTAATAATAATATCATCAGGTTTTGGATTTTTTTTGATTTTGTATATAAGTTTGTATAGGTACGATGTGAAGAAGTAGTAGACATGAAATTTTATTTGTTAAGTTTATGTATCATTCTAACTTTTGGCTTGAACATGCTGTACTATTTGCACTAAAGCTCTGCAAGGACACTAAGTCTCTAATGAATATTTGGTAGCACATGTGGTTATCTTCAAAGGTAATACACCTTACCAATGACATCATTTAATTCCAGCTATATGTTGTGTGTGACCTTGTAATCCAGAGCATGCACTAAGAGAGAGAGAACACTCTATTCTGTTAGTTTAACAAGCCATAGATGCATGCATTTTCAAAAGCAGAGAAACTATTTTCCAATCACAATCGATTGATAATAATATTGCCAATTTGACAACTATTGTTCATGTTTTCTTCTCCTCTGTCAGGAACTTGATCTTTGTAGGGGTTAAATAATATTCTCAATGCAAACAAATGTTTGCACTTTTTCATTTTAGGTAGGAAGTAATGATTGTTATTTCAGGGTGTGGTCTCCGTTTCAGCATTTTGGAATGGGATAATTTAATTTTATGAAAATTGAAGACACCAATCAAGGAAATAGTCAAAGGGTACAATAAAGTCAACAATGGTGAAATGTGCAATATCTTAACATGCTCAATACATATATCAAGTACAACTATGATTATTAACCATAATTTCCAAAATATTTATCGGATTAAAATAATGTTCATGTTCCATTGATATTTTATTTTCATGTTTCATTAGATTGTAGGTCAGCCATGATTAATCTCAACCTATTGCTCACCCAGGGCTAATCAATCATGTAGGCAAGCTCTGTTGTTGGTGTAACATTCAAGGCCTTGAACCATGACCATAATGATGTGATCCAATGTTATCCTGAAGCAGCATTACATTAACTTGCACCGTTGAGCACAGTATTGCGTATCCTATGATCATGAACAATTTCTTTCGTTGTCATGCGAATTATTTCATTTCTTGAGCACCTTTTAACCCACAATGTATTCCTTTGAATCAAATGACTAAACTGCAGACGACATTAACTGATTAGATTAAGAAGAAAATAAGGAGGCAAATGAGCCCACTCTAGCGTCACCAAAAGACTAACTTTTGTTGTACTTCTTGACTCCTTTAAATAGTCTTGTACACAGGCAGTGTATCTCAGTATTGACTAATGTCGCAGTAGAGTTAGAGGAGGCATTTCCCAAGTGATGGATTCATTCAGTTTCCATTGGTTCTATTGATAATTTTCATGGAACAATATCTGAACAAGCTTCAAACAAATATTTAACAACATAAACAAGTAACATAATTACCTCTCCCCCTCTCTCCTTCTCCTTCCCCATTGCCCTCCCCTCCTTGTTCCTTTTTAAGATTATTCCTGCCACTTTGGAAAACCATTACACTCTCCATATCTTCTTTTGGATCTCAAGTGTATTTCAATGGATTATGTTCTTCTGGATACGATTCACTGATCCTGGATATGTCAAACAGAACCAACAGAGTTATGATGATGCTGTGAAGATGGTGAGTCAAAGCCAATGGAAATGTATTCTTCAGTTCTTCTTTCATGCCCATCTTCTCCCTTCTCCCGTCTTGGGCAAGAGCAGTCCTCCCCCATTTTTCCTTTGCTGAATTCTCCTTTGTTGACTTCTCTCCATGGACATGCCTCCTTCTACTATGTCTTCCCTCGCAATTCCTCCCTTTTGTCTCTCTCCTTCTCACCCCATCATCCCGTTTGTTTTTCTTCTTTTGCCTCTCCTCACTATTCTCCACATTTCTCTAAGTTTGGAAATATATTTATCCTTTTCCTCGTCCTTCAAAGTATATCTGGTACGAGTTTCTCTCTATTCCATTTCTTTACTCCAATTTTACCTCCTCCTGCTCCCTCTTTCCTTGTACTCTCCTCCCACTCTTTTCCTTGTACTCCCCTCCCACTCATTTCCTTCTCCCATTCTTCTCCTTCCTCCCACTCTCCTCCCTCCTTTCACTCTCCTCCCTCCTCCCACTCTCCTCCCTCCTCCCACTCTCCTCCCTCCTCCCACTCTCCTCCCTCCTCCCACTCTTCTCTCTCCTTGTACTCTCCTCCCTCTTCCCACTCCCCATTCTCCTCCCTCTCTTCTTTCAATTCCCTTATTGGTGCTTTATTCTAATTATAATGGTGACGACAAAAGTTGTCTACCTATTATTTAGTATACACTGTCCTATTACCAATGCCCCTTCTCCTGTCCATCCTTTTCTACATTTCTTCCTCCTTTCCAGTTTTCCTCTTTCGACTCTCTTAATCATTCTCTTCCTCCTCCTCCTCCTCCTCCTCCTCCTCCTCCTCCTCCTCCTCCTCCTCCTCCTCCTCCTCCTCCTCCATGCCACCCTTCTTACTTTCATCCTACCCTCATTATCTAATACCCTTCCAGCTATCTCCAACTTCCTCTCTCATCCCCCCCCCCCCCCCCTGGGTATTCACTTAGCTTCCTCCCTCTCCCCCTTCAATTCCACTCCCCCCCCCCCCCTTTCCATTAACTAAACCAAGCTCTTTTTTCTAAAATCCCAATCAGATTGGGAACCCAACTGCCTGGGGTGACTACAGAGATTACAACAACCCTATCTTCAATATTTGCCACAGCTGCAAGACAGTGCGGCCAATACGCTCCAAGCATTGCCGCCACTGCAATAAATGTGTGGAGGAATTTGACCATCACTGCCAGTGGCTTGACCAATGCATTGGGAGAAATAATAGGTAAGGGTCAACAGGGATAGAGTTATATATGATATGTGTGCAATGGAATAAGAAACTGTACAATTGGATATAAAAGATGAGTTAGTAGGATGAAATAAATGGGATGTGACGAGGAAAGCAATGGAGTAATAGGGATCGAACAAGAGCAAGGAGAATGAAAGTGTGTATGGCAACATTAGCAGTGGAATGAAATATTTAGTAATGAACAAGGTCATTAGAACCAAATACGTATTGAACAGGAATAGTAGATCGAGGCATGATGTGGGTGTGGGTGGGTGTGCATGTGGGTGGGTGTGCATGTGGGTGGGTGGGTGTGCATGTGGGTGGGTGTTTATGAAAAGTTAATTTTATAATCATTGTCTTGAATCACAATATTTTTTCCTCCAAAAAATCCATCTAGGGTTCCTTTCACTTTTTTCCTTCTAATTATGGCTGTAAACAGTATGTTTACCATCTTCTTCTTTTGGGAGATTATTCGCATATCGGGAGCGGACATTTTTGTCTACTTTGGGATGGCATTATTTGTTGTGTTCTTCACTAGTGGCACATTTCAATTGGCAATCTTGGTAAGCTCCATGTGTACAAAAGTTGTGGTGGTATTATGACTACTACTTAAGCAGAAATAGTCGTTTTTTGTTTTTTTTTTAAATTATTTTCAGACAAATAATAACTAATATTTCCATGAAGTGTCAATTGTGATAATACACACCATTTTACACCCCTACTATACCACGTAGACGGTACATTTGTTCCAAATTGCTGGATCAGCAAAAATGGACTTCCACTCTTGAATGGTTGAATCACGAATCATTAACTATATCCCACACAACCAACCCACAGATTTAAAAATACTGTTAGTAAGTTTATGAGCACCAATCTCTACATTATTTGCTAATGGATGGCATTAGTTCAGACACTGAATGTTTGTTGCATCACACCTTTGTGGCACAGCAACCATGTTGTAAGTTTTTAAAATCGTTTTTTTTTTGTTTTTTTTTTTGTTTTTTTTTTTTTAATTATTATTTTAACACAGTCTCAGATGATTGTCACGAACATGACTACAAATGAGAAAGCCAACTGCCACCGCTACAGACACTTCAAGAATGTCCAGGGAAATTTCCATAACCCCTTTGATCACGGCCTGGTCAAAAACTGCACCGAATATTGGCACCTGACTAACCCATCCTACATTGCTAAAACTCAGCAACACTCCCACATAGTCTAATGGAGGCACACCTGACTATGAGATCATAGCCTTTGATTACAGTTATTCTGAGTAGACACTGAACTGTGCTTGTTTGATGTATTTTCCAATGTCTATTCTTCTCATTACCTATAGTTGTTGTTTTTTTTGTTGGTGTATTTGACATAATTACAGAAAATATATAAAAGAGAAAAGTTAAAATGTCATACAAGTATGTGACATTCTCTATGTGGTGTGATGTGGAGTTGACTTGTATTTAATTTCATATATAGTTTTATATTTCTGTTACAATCAGCAACTTGTGGAATCCTCCAGTTTGAAGGTAACCTGCCTTTTCATCCCATTGCCGGCTTTGTTCATATGGGCAGGTAAAGGAGGAAGAACTTTGACAGCATTAGGACACACTTTCATGACATAGTCCACCTTGCTGTTCCACTGATAAGCCATGGAGCAGAGGAGAATTCGCTTCTCCATTCTGTTTCTCTTTCTGAGGTCTATCTTTGCAGCTCTTTCTCGTAGTTCCTGTTCCTGCTGCTGTTTGGATCTCAACGACTTTCCCACTTCACTTCCATTATCAATAATTCCAAACCTTGACTCCATGGGTATTTTTTATTCTTAAAATGCAAGAAGAGTTTCAAGAAAACAACATAAAAGACAAACTTGAATCTTTCTTCTTTTATCCCTTCTTTTTCTATCTTTTCCCATCCACTATTGCAACTGAATTAAGTCTAGCTTACCATCTACTTTAGAATTGCAGTTTTATATTGGACATGACTGCGAGACCATGCAGACAGCTTGTAGATATTCAGCTTAACAAAACCTGTGAACAGTTGTAGTCATAGGAGCAAAAATGCTTGGTGTGGGAGTTGAAAGTAGAAACATGACCCTTTGTGTCATATTCAATGAACATGACATACTTGCTGGTAAAACTGAATTGGCCATTGATATATGTGTGGCCAAACTAAGAGTAGGTATTCCTCTCATGCCTTCTTTTAAACTGACTTCTCTGAATAGCCATTGCATTATCTTACAATTTTGAAATATTTTGGTTTTAAGATGTTATTTCAAATCCTAGCATGTCACTATAGCAGTACATTATTGTACATGTTCTTAGTATATTTGGGGAAGTTGTAGGAATCAAATGAAATTTGATATCTTCCAAATAATATAAAGTAAATAAATGAATGAAGAAGTCAAGGTGGCTCAAAATGTTACTTGTTACATTGAGTGGAAATGGTGTCTGCATGTTTGCCGTGGTAAAAAGTTTTTATGGTTGAGTTAACTCAATATCTGCTAATAAATAGCTCTTAGTCTGTGTATGTGTGCCCTCTATACATTCCTTCAATTTTGAAGCTACAGAGTCAAGAAGGGTTTTAAGAGAATGAAAATCCAACTCTGCACCCACTAGTGTGTTTTTTAAAATTTGGATAAGGCTTATTCAGAGTGTAATATACGAGGGTGACCCATAAATGCTATTTCAGGCTGACTAATAGGAGCAGCTGTATTAAAAACAACCCTTGGGAAGTTTCGTTCATCTGACAGATGTATTGAAAAGCCCTTAGGGAAGTTGCATTCTCTTGGCAGTTCAGTGCATGCCTTCAGTTTAAATCTGGCCATTAAGAATTTACTAAAAAAATTCCATGATAGATAACGTCCCACCCAGCAGTGCAAAAATTTGAGGGTGGCAGGGAATTCATTTTGGATGGAATGAAATGTAAAAGTATTAAATATTTCCAGGTTTCATAGCGTGACTAGGTGGTTATATGTTGTTTTTTTGGTTTTTTTTTTTTTTTTTGGTTTATTTATTTATTTATTTATTTATTTTTGGTTGAGAATATGTTTTACAGAATATAAATAACCAGGACTAGGGCCTTGGGTTTATATCAAATGAAGAATTACTGTAAAGAGGTGAAGCGGGTAAGATGTCAGTTTCTGAGAAAAGTGGATCATGATTGGAGGAACCTGTTGTTGGTGCACCTTCTTTCATCCCCACATAGCCATCCACAGATCCACTGATTAAAAGACAGAAAATGTTATCACCTTAAATTTCTTAATAATTGATTGATTTATGCTGTGGGTAAGTGAAGGTAAAAAAAATTAGACGAATATTCCAACCTTGCATGCCAAGCTGCAAATAGTCATCTAGTATTCATTAAAAATGGGTGTTGTTTAGATTTCCAATTTCTAATGTGAATGGCAAGGTATGTGCCCAGTCCAGGAAGAGAACCACTGAATTTCTGCTGGGAAAACCGTTGCCCATTTGGCCAATTTATTTATTCAAATCACGTGTGATTTGACTATTGATTTGCAAAAATCCCACCAAAAATGCATTTAGAATCCACAGTTGCTCAAATCCGCAGACAATTTTGAGGTTAAACTCTCTTTTTTGTTCAAATTGATTTCAATTAAAATTTACTGAAGTTAGCACTCTTAGGCCTGCTAAATACTTGATTGGTGACCATCTCACAGTTGCTCAAATCTGCAGACAATTTGGGGCTAAAAATCTCTTTTTAGTTCAAATTAATTTCAATTAAAATTACTTACTGAAGTTAAGCCTGCTCATTATTTGGATGAGTGACCACCTGGGGACAGCAGATCTTGTAGGTGGTTTCCCTTCCCCCCCCCCCCCCCCCCTTTCTCTTTTCTTACTTTACCCGCAAAGGGCGTAATTTGACACGCTAAATTTGAAATTTCTCAACTCCATACAAATTTATGCCTACTCTTTTTTTGTTGTTTTTTTGGTAAGAATATTTGAATTCCCCCACCCACCTTCTTCTTTGAATAACCTTGCCAGGCACCCAAACATATGTTTGCAAAGGTTCATCAAAGTTCATTCAGCCATTTGGCTGTCTAATGAGTTATATTTTTTCCTCTTTTTTTAAAAAAATTATCTTTTCATCCTTTTTTTTTTTTTTTTTTTTTTCAAACAATAATTGATCAAATGTACACATTTGTCAATCCTGGCCACACCTCTTCCTGGTTCATGCACATGTGGGTAGATTATCTCTGATACCACAACTTTGAGGCCCTTTTACCAATTTAAATTAATACCATAAATGATAGAAATCTGATTCAAATAGGTAAATGATTTTTTTCTTCTTCTTTACTTCAAATTTTCCTGGGAAAACTTACTCCTAAGCATTTCCTAGATAAAACTTTTTAAAAATAACTGTCAAAATACTAGCCGGTGGACTCGCTTCGCTCGTCACCAGAGTGTCAAATCACTTTAATAAAAACAGAATGTATGTATGTGCTTACCAATTCCTTTAGCAAAATTCTAAGAGCAAGTGGCATAGTAGAGGGCTTGGCATGCAAACAAAGTTTAGAAGCTGTACGACCTCCCTTTGCTAAACCCTCAAAATTGTACTATATACCAACCTATGTGGCTAATGCACTGCCAAACCCTTCAACATTGAGACCAAACTTTGCTTGCATACACAACTTGACTGGGGGAGTAACTTGGGCAATGTTAAACCCCATGATAGGAATGTGGGGTCCTCCAGACAGGAAAAACAGGAAATTAAGTGGGTGTGGTGTGTTTATTCCTGACTGAAAAATGCTACAAATTACACCAAATGCTAATTTTCTCTGTTGAAATTATCTTTAGAAAAATTCTAAGAAATGGACATTCACCTTATCATTACACCTATGCTCATGCCAAATTTCATCTACTTTCTACCTCTGGAAGTACCCTTTTCATTTGAAAACATATTTAGCCTTACAGACAGACATATAAATTCTTTTAATATAGGAAAATTTCCAAGTCAACAACAGTTTAGTGTTGGTGAGATCCTTGCAATATAGGTCTAGGTACAAGTGTATTAGAGGGGTCCCAATGGAATATGGATAATAAAATTTAAAAAATAATTTTAAAATGAACACATTCACACTATACTCACATCTTGACCTCTAGAGTGTGCTTGCTCTATATCTGAAGAATATTTCTTTAAATATAGCCATAGAGCCCTAGGGGTGCATGAATATTATGCTAGCCCATATGCTTAATTGGGCGTGGGTGTTTAGCAGCTTTTGCACTTTTGACAGTGATGATCCCTACCATTAGGGACCACTCAAGTACTCCAGTGCCTAGGTCTATTTCTAACCACTATCCCCAAAGTGATAAATTTGTTAAGAAGATTGTCGTAATTTGCTATCATGTTTTAATACAGGAAAGATTTCATCATGATCATTTCTTGGTTCATTCTGAAGTTATTTAGCAGCTCCCCACCATCTTCAGGGAAAAATTCTTTGAAGGGGGGGGGTCACAGCTCCCAGAGCTCTCACCCCTACTTGTAGTTACAGCCAAATCTTAATGGCACAGAAAAAGATTGTAGTTCCTTGCTACTCAGGTTGAGGTTTTCAATAAAACAGCTGCTATTTTAGTCTCTGATAGCCAGACCCTTTAACCTCTAAACCATCAGGCAGAAGGAAATGAACTGCTTGCAGTTCAGAGGGTATAGGTCAAGTTAACTAAACTATTGCTATTCAGGGTTGCTAGGTTGACCTCTTTTAGGCTAAAACAACTCAGAAGTGATCTCTCTCTCTCTTTGGCTTGGACTAAAAAAAAAGAAGAAAGAATGGCCTCAATTGGCCTATTTCAGACATTCCAACCCCCCCCCCCCCCCCCCCCCCACCCCTGGCGCCCTGGAGATAAAAATTAGAGACACTTTTTGATAAGAGAATTTTTTTGTGCGTGTGACAAAAAAAGTGAGTAAAGTGGATGAGTGGTTATTTTCATCCCACACGGATCTTTTTTTTTTTGTTGTTAAAAATTGTTTATGGAATTGTGGTCTTATTCATTTCATTCTAATTGTAGCAACATCTATTAAAATGGAATCAGACTGGTCAAGAGATCTTTCTTAATCATCTGTTGGTGGTAGTTCAGAAAGATCTAAAATAATTTCAATTATCTAAATTCAATTATTATTTTTTAAATATGATTGTGTTGTGCATTGATTATGAGCTAAGTGTATATCACTAGTCTCTGGAACTTATTCCTTAGAGCTCTGTGCAGTGCAGCCATGTGTTAATTTAGGAAATGAACACCTTAAAAACTATTAGCTGTGTTCCAGTTGGCCATTTCAGTACAACCTTATTGAAGAAACCATAGATGGACTTTAGGGGGGTCCAATAATCAGGAAATCAATGCTAAATCAAATATGTAGGTTTCTTACTCATATTATTATTAAAACAAGCTTGAGGTCAAGAGGCTTCAAAAATGTGGTCATGCCATGATAGCACCTCCAGGAGCAGAATCAATTGACCACACACACACACACACACTTAGAACTTAGAACTTAGAAGCTGCCCATGGTACGAAGTACCATGATGGCAGTGTCCTGGATGAATCCAGGACCAATGGCAATAAACTTAGCTTATGATGGCATCACACAGAAATGTTGGTGTCTGGTCAGATCTCCTTGTCTTCGAAATTTCCTTCCACAGGCACAACTAAGTGTTCTTAATTCAGATTGCTTGTTAGCTGAACAGGTGTTCCATCGCCTGGATGTTGAAATCTTCTCTACACCATCTAAACACAGATGAAACCTTCCTGTCCTGGCACAACTCATACCATCTATCATACACACCAATTGCCTGCAAATCCACTTTCAGAACATCCCTCCACCTCTTCTTTGCCCCGTGGCATGGTCTCTTCATGTTAAGCTCCCCAAACAACAATCTATTTGGAAGCCTTTCTTCATCCATGCGACCCACATGACCCAGCCATCTTAAACGCTGCTCCAGAATGATATCAGAGATGGAGTGCTGCAAGCCAAACCTATGTGATAGGCTATGAGATGTTAACACACACACACACACACACACACACACACACACACACACACACACACACACACACACACACACACACACACACACACACACACACACACACACACACACACACACACACACACACACACACACACACACACACACACACACACACACACACACACACACACAACATTAATATGTGGAGATATCGTGCTGCAGATTTCATGACTCCTTTTTTGCGTGTGTGCAAATACACGTAATTTGAAGGGAAGAAATGAATTTTACCCCCCTCACTCAAAATACTCCTTCACAATGCATGACATGGGACTAAACTTTCAGGTATCTCCATCAATGATCAAAATACTCATAACCTAGCTCAGTGACTTTTCCTAATCCAAATTAGAGCCAATACTTCTTTCTTTTTTTTTCACTCTACTGATGCATTTCTATGGGGATTTGTCAAAACTGATAATGCTACTCAGAGGTGGAGGAAAATGTTTTGGACTATGGGGGCAAGATTATAGGAAGAGTATTAGTATAAGTGCTTAAGTGGGTAGGTATGTTAATATCATAAACTAGTTCATTATACAGGCTTTCTAAGATGCTATATAATTATTTTTAACGATGTATACAGACAATCATACTCTTTCAACCCAACCAAGTTTAAAAAAAAGAAAAGAAAAGAAAAAAGAAGTCTCTAACTGGTATAAATTGTAGTGTATGGTTACTACCACCATCTTAATAATAACTTGAGAGCATGCAGGGTCAGTGGGGGATCTTGACTTCCACTTTTTTTAGATCAGTGATAGAATAAACCTCCTCCTCAGGTGGACATGTAACAAATCAAATCAATAAATAACAGATCAATTCAATGAATAATGATCAGTTTTAGTCATCGTCTACAAATAACTCCATTCAGGTCCCTAATTCAATAAGTAACAAAGAGAATTAGTGCAAGCATGTGTGAGTGCTCTCATTTAACCTATGAAATTTGAAATGATTTTTTTAAACATTTGAGCAGTGTCATAATTTGAAAAGAAACAGGGAAAAAAAGAAAAGAAGGAAGGAAATTAGGGAGGGGAAGGGGGAAGGAAAGAAGGGAGAAAAAAAGGAAAGAAAGAAGGAAAGAAGAAAAGGAAAAAAAGGGGGGGAGGGGGGAAATGAAAAGGAAAAAATCATCCCAGTCCAGATTTGAACCACTGATTTTGGTTTGAGAGACCTGTGTTTCAACCAACTGAACCACAGTTTTTAAGGGTTTTTTTTTAAATTTTTTTAATGGAAAATTAAAAATCCCTTTTCCTCTCCACAGGGAGTGACATTTTTGGAATTTTTTTTTTTTTTTTTTTTTTTTTTTTTTTTTTTTTTTTTTTTTTTTTTTGGTGAAAAACTGTAATGGTACCCAAGGATCATATCTGCAAAGTTTCATTGATATTCATTCAGCCGTTTGGCTGTGCATTGAGCCTACACATGCTCACCTTTTCACATTTATAGATACTAACGAAAAATCCACCATACGGGTGGTTTTCAGCTCACTTCGATAGGCTGTAGTCACAATACCATTTACTTTGAAGATATCTTGTGTCAAAATATTTTTCCAGAAGTATCATTTTTGACATTTTTAGCTTTGCACACAGAAAGGAAGAAGTGTGGTCAGATGGGACCCACCCATATTATTCACAGAGTCAAGTTGTGTCTGCATGCCAAAGTTTTAGACCTGTAGATCCATTTTTTCACATGTTATTCACAGAGTTAAGTTATGTCTGCATGCCAAAGTTTTAGACCTGTAGCTCCATTTTTTCACATGTTATTCACAGTCAAGTTATGTCTGCATGCCAAAGTTTTAGATTTGTAGCTCCATTTTTTCGTGGAAAAAGTACCATTTTTGGCTTTTTTATATAGAAAGGGGTGTGGCCATATAAACATGTTCATAATGCTTCCCTGGTGAAACTGATTCTAATTATATATGGGTTTGTGGGTCCAACTTCAAACGTGTACCAGGATACACGGACAGACAGACAGAGTATTCTCACTTTGTAGTATAGATAGATATGCACAAACCCACATCAGGGGCGAATTCAAGAGAGAGTTTGGGGATTAACCTCCCTCCCCCTGGAGCTTCAGATTTTAAAATTTTCTTTTGAAGTTAGGCTGTGGCTGACTTCATTCCAATCAAAAATTTGAAAAGTTGGAGCCAGCACCACCACAGGGTTGGGTCCAATTTTAATCTAGATTCAGCAGTGTGGGGAATATCTTGTATAGTTCTGCAGGTTGTTATTGTTCTCATTATATTTCTTAAAAGTCTCACTAGAGACCCTTTTAAGCAAGATAGCCAAATGTTTCCAATGAAACTGATTTTTTTTTCTATTACACAGTTTAATTCTTTCACTGAGAGAGAAATAGTGTCAGTGAAAAGGATCAACTACCTCAGAATTTGATTGATGCATTGTCCCATGCTGATGTAGACATCTAGTCTAAATATCTGGGAGCTTGTTCTATAGGTTATGTGTCTAGGACTAGGTGCTAGCTTCTGTAGGTTCATGTGAAGCAGAAATGTCTTTCTCTGTCCTTTGAAGTATAAAGACTAAGCAACCATATCTGAGAAACGGTTGGTAAGACCAATAATGATGGCTGTGCACTACACAGAGGCAAAGAAACAAACTGCTGATGCAGTTGTAAAGTGGTTCATACAGGGTCATCCTAAATGCCGCTTCAGCAAATCATTGCTAGCATTTCATTGAACAACATATTAAATATATTTGAGGATGAATAAGGAGACTAGCATTTTCATATAGTTGAGATGAATATTACAATTGTATTTCCATTGGCGACCTAAACAGATATATATCAAACATTTCATTGTACAACATATAATATATACAGGAGCAATTAGGTTAGATGAATATTACAATTCAATCTCAACTGGTGCAATGATTTTCTATTTCACAATAAGCCACATTCTGCTTCAAAATTTGCCTAATTCCTTTTAAAGGACACTTTCAACCTTTTCTTTTAAAACCTTTTTTTATGACAAATTAAGTTTGTTTGTTTTTTAAATTCTTTAACCATGTTTTCTATCTGTCAAGGAAACTCCTGACAAAAGAGACAAGAAGTCTGGGAACGATTGTAGACAGAAGTACAAATAAAGAACAGGAAGAGACAAGAAGTCTGGGAATAATTGTAGTAGGAAACTGACCTGCAAGAGATAGAGACAAGAAGTCTGATGGCTAGGATGGACTGAGTGATGTCATCAGACTGTTATTATATAGAGGATAGAACATTGTTATAGGAGAGTATTATTGTGGATCTGTTAGCAGATTGCGTACTTTTAAGTTGAATAGTTGAGTCTGTTAGTGAACTGATGTTACTAGCTAAAATGTTTCTATTGTAAATATTTATATCTGTACTGTTTGTGGTGTGCAAAGTTATTAATATTATATCACATCTCATGTTTGAAGAGGGAAACCTGTTTAGGAATAAACTGAGTTTGGCTTAGGTTAAACAGGCCTCGTGGGAGTGTGAACCACTTCATTTATTGATGAAGTGGAGCGCAAGAAAAATTCCGCTACATTTGTAACCAATAAAAAAATGAATCCAGGTTTAGATACATAGTTTTTCACATTATGTACTACGTTGTAGGGAACTTGCCTATAAACCCCCCTCCCCTCCCTGAAATTCTAGATCTGCCCCTGTATATACGCATATCATACACACACACACACACACTCACATATACACACCCACCCACCCACCCACACTACACAACCAAAGTCCAGTTTTGATCATTCCTCGATTTGCATCAAAGAAATTACATGTAAGTGTATTCATTTCTTCTAGACCAGGCAGTATCATCTGATCCATAAACATTAATGAAGTAAAGACCGGCTATTATGAAATTTTCAAACAAGGGGATCAGATAATCACTGACAGATAGGTATATTGTGCTCAAAAAGGACTTGACTGGTTTAAACTTTTGCTCGTGACCTATGATTTTGACATACATTTTAAATATATTACTACTTACTTAACTTGACCTTTTCTTGAAATGGAGCTGTAGCAAGTTTAAAATTTTGAATGCTGAGAAGATGAGCATGTTCATATTCCAGCAGCATCTGGACTGGAATGTCATTCAACCATATTTTATTCTCAGTTTGGAAGCCCCAGCTGCAGCGGGTTTTTCATTCAGCAGGTTTCATTGATCAAAGATTCTATTGAAAAAAGTATGATGATCGGTACAAACAGTAAAAAAGTAAAAAGGAGAAGAAAAAAACTAACAAATTCATTATAAGTATAACAATGTGTTCATATGGGTGGGTCATCCACCAAATATGCGAGAGTCAGCATTATCGCCTGTCCTGAGGTGCCTCTCTAGAGTACCATTATCACTGAAATTCTTCCAGCTTTAACACTTGTATTTCTTGTCTCCTGTATGTATCCTGAGGTGTACCTTTAGATAATCATTTCGACTGAAACTCTTCCCACAATGCTCACACTTGTATGGCTTGTCTCCTGAATGTGTCCTGAGATGTCCCAGTAGATGACTACTCCGAGTGAAACACTTCCCACAGTGCTCACACTTGAAAGGCTTGTCTCCTGTATGTATCCTAATGTGCACCTCTAGACTACCATTCCGAGTAAAAATCTTCCCACAGTACTCACACCTCTTTCGCGCTTCTCCTGCATGTGTCCTGAGGTGCTCCTGTAGATTACTATTTTGACTGAAATTCCTCCCACAGTACTCACACTTGTATTGCTTATCTTCTGTATGTATCCTGACATGCACCAGTAGATTACTACTTTGACTGAAACTCCTCCCACAGTGTTCACACCTGTATGGCTTGTCTCCTGTATGTGTCCTGAGGTGTACCTGTAGATTACAACTCTGGCTGAAACTCTTCCCACAGTGCTCACACTTGTATGGTTTGTCTCCTGTATGTGTCCTGAGATGCCTATGTAGAATACCACTTCGACTGAAACTCTTCCCGCAGTGCTCACACTTGAACAACTTGTCTCCTGTATGCGTCCTGAGGTGCATCTGTAGACTACTATTGTGACCAAAACTCTTCCCACAGTGCTCGCACTTGTATTCCTTGTCTTCTGTATGTGCCCTAAGGTGCTTCTGAAGGAGAGTACTGCCCACGAAACCCTTTCCACAAAGTGAAGGTTTGTCTTGAGCAACATTTTCATGTGTCTGTACATGTTGCTGTAAATACTCTAATTTAGTGAACTGTTGGTTGCACTTGTAGCAACTAAATGACAATGGGTTTGCCTTAGCACATGTTGAGTTACTACTCAGATGCATGTGAAATGAAGTCGGTGCTATGAATGATTCTCCACAGCCGAGGCAACAAAAATTGGACGCTGACGCTGAGAATAAAGAAATATAAGTTTGATAATAATGGCACCATGAACCTCAATCAATAATTACCTTCAGTGCTTGATTCTGTGCCTAACTCTTTGGCATATTGCTTTCCATATCCCCCTAGAAGCTCTGATGTAGGAGAAATGGATTTGATGGTGCGGAAGTAGATGTTGCCAAGGTACCGATATGCAATAACATTCTGTTCTTCTTCATGTCTAGCAGTGTTAATAAACCCCATCCATTTATAGTGGGTAGAGTCTTGTCCATCTATAAAAGAGGGATCAACTCCTTCATGCTTTGCCTGTCACAATAGTGCAAGAACATGTTCACCAATTTATTATGAATACTTCACATTACACTAACTAGCTCTCTTGCACATATAGGTTTATGTATTCAAGCAAATATATCAAGAGAAAGAATAACATTTTAGGTCGTGTTCCAGATAATTTCAAAATAATGGAAACTAACTTAATGCCAAACAGGAGTTCTATTTGAATTTTAAAAATTATCAGCCATGTCACTTCTCACCACTCACAAATAGAATACAATTTTTCACTTTCCATGCATAAAAACACACTATTCCTCACCTTCCCTGCATTGGTCGTGTTGTGAATGTCCCCCATGTCATCCTTGTCTGCTATCTCATCTTTGTAAGGTCCCATCCGCACACCCTTACTGATGAAGGTGGTGGCAAACACTCCCAGTCCTGCCTCTGGGATCGGTGAGGGCCTGACAGTGAGCTGTGCAGGAACTGGCAGCTGTGTATAGGCTAAGGAAGCCTGGTCGTAGCCAGCTGTGGCATCCAGCTCTGAAAGAGGTCCATGCACTGGACATTCACCATGATACAGCTTGTTGCAGTCGTCACAGACTAGAAGAGGACATTCATAGAATAGAACAGGCATGGCTGGAGAGTAATGCTTCATTATTTTTACTTCAACTTACACAAGTACTCATCTTTACGAAGCAAGGAGTCTTCCTCACATTCATTGGACGATGAGCATCTCAAGCTGGTCACATCAGTAGTCAACCTGAGGAACATACGATGGCCACATAATTATAATTATCTCTCACTATATATATAGTTTGCAAGCGTCTGTCTGTCTGTCTGTCTGTCTGTCTGTCTGTCTGTCTGTCTGTCTGTCTGTCTGTCTGTCTGTCTGTCTGTCTGTCTGTCTGTCTGTCTGTCTGTCTGTGAGTAATACTACTCCTCCCAAAGAGATCTCCAAATCACCACAAACATTTTTACAGCTAGCATTGGGAATGCACAGATTGAGTTTTACCTTGGGGAATGCTCTGTGAGGAAAGAAAAAATTGATTTCAAATGTTACCCTGTACAAAAAAAAAGCATAATAATCCAAGACCAATCTATTAAGACATAGGTCTGACTCTCCCAAGCTTAAAATCAGAGGTTTGTATTCTGTACTGGGGCATGTTTTAAGATGGTCTACAAGGCCCCACCCCTTTTTGGGTTCGTGTTAGGCCAAAAATGGTACTTTCGCCAAACAAACACTTGAATTACCGACCAAAAAATTGGCATGTATACACAACTTGACTCTAGGAATAACATGGGTAGGGTCTCACCTGGCCACACCTTTCCTTTGTGCGTGTCAGGCTAAAATCAGTTTGTACATATGTATGCACATTTGTGTGTATCCATTTTATCACTAAAGCACAATACCAAAAAAAAAACAACTCACTCTTCAGGGTAGAGATATCCCACAGCAAGGATGGTTGTTGTTTTTTTTAAAAAGCAAAAACGAATTTCAAAAATTCGAATCCAAGAATCCATGTGATAAAACATGAAATTTAATACATATTGACCTAATCATATGTTCACTTTTATTTTAAAAGTCTACGAAATATGTCCTCAAAGCAGATATTTTTGTGACTACAGCCCATCTCAGGGCAGGTTATTCAGTAGTATCTATAAATGTGAAAAGGTGTCCCGTGTGTGTGGTCTCAATGGACAGCCAAACGGCTGAATGGACATTGCCGAAACTTTGCAGACATGATCTTTGGGTGCCTATTAAAGTTTTCCACTAAAAAAATATATCTGAAAATGTCACTCCTGGGGGGAGGATGAGGAATTTAAATCTTCCATTAAAAAGGGGTCTTTAAAACCGTGGCTCAGTGGTTAAAGCCCAGATTTCTCAAGATAAGTCAGTGGTTCAAACCTGAGAAGGTTAATTTTCCCCCACCTTTTGCTTTCCTTCCTTCTTCTACACCCACCTCCTTCTCCTCTCTATTTCCTTCCTTCTTTTGTTATTTTGCTCTCTTTTCTTTTTTGAATTCTGATACAGCTCAAATGTTTAAAAAAATCATTTGAAAGTTAGTAGGTTAAATAGAAAACACTCAGACATGTACACACAATTTCTTTGATATTGGATTAGGGACCTGACTATATTGTTGCCTGTGGCGCACAAGTCTAGGAACATTTGGAATGGTGGAGGTGGGGGGGGGGGGGGGGGGGGGGGACAGCATACATCCACAATTTTTGTTCAAGAATGGGTGTTTAAATAATTGTTTACTGTTTGGAACACCAGTGTTTGTTCTTACAACTAATTGGTTACAACTAAGTATTTTACTGTAAGAAAACCCTGTGGTAACAACTAAATCCTTTTACTGTATAGAACCCAAGTTGTGAATCTTATCACAACTTTGACCTCACCTTAAAAGGAGGGTGCTGTGCAAAATATTGAAAAATATTTTTTTCTGAAATAAATTACTTGGGCACTCCAAAATCATGCAACATTTTTTTGGAATTTTTTTGCTACCCTTCTTATGACTAAAATAGGCTTTGTTTTGATGCAATTTACATCCTGAAAAATTGACATCCTGATGTGGTCAATTTTTATTTTTGCCACTCGCCACTCATGATGTCAGAGTAGGATCCTGTTACAGCAATGCCCAGCATGGATAGTGTATTTTCGGTTAGTTCTGATACAAATTTAGGTGATTTCAGCCTATCCTGCTTATTTTCCTCAGTTGAGGAACATAGGCATATTTTAGAGGGTGAGGAATCTGAAGAAATAGTTCAGCCCTACCAGTTCGAGCCTCAGGCTAGCAAGGCATTGGTAGGGTCTCTTGCTGCTGCACCGAAAGTGATGGTGACTCACTAGGTGGAGGAAGACTGGGAAACACAGTTTGTAGTAAGAGTAAGCTGTATAGTTGCTTCTGTTTTGTGTGTAGGTGTCAGAAAGGACACTGAACAAATGAGTGTCAGCAGAGAGTGCGCTTGCTGTCATTAAGTAGGTGCTATCTCCCAGAAAATGCTAGGGGACCAAGTGAGCATGATTGGACTTTAGCCACATAGCTAGCTAGAGGATTGTAGCTACTGAACTCCTCAGTCTAGTTAAGTCAAGACCTTAAAACAACCTTCTTTCCTCAGTTCTCCCCTCTTTCTTCTGTGCAGCAAATGTTTCCTAAATATTTCTTACAGATATGTAGACAGTTGGTCAGTTACAGAAGGATAGTTACAAATACAATATTATCTTTTGTTCAATTTTGCTTTGAAGGTGTTTTTTTTTGTTTGTTTGTTTTATTTTCTGTCCCAGTGAGATGAGACAAAGTCAGGTACATGAGAGTGAATTCTCTGTTTATTTTGAATAAAATTTTGGCATAGTGTAACCAGGCCTAAGTGAATGTAAGTGAAGTGCACCTTATGCATTAAAAATTTTTTTAAATTAATTTAATTTAAAACAATGAAGTCACATGTGTATCACTTTTGTAAGCATTAAGAGAGAAATAATTTTTACCTGCAAACTTTAACAAGTTCGCTGAGTCTAAATGTTACTCTGTTGGGGACCTTGTTGTTCTTGTTGCGAAACTTCCTCTGACCACCAGTGCTGAGGTCCCTGGTTCAACTCCTGGTATGGTTGAGTTGTTTTTTCCCCTTCCTCCCCCCCCCCCCCCCCTCCCAAGTGAGCGGGGTTTTGGCTGGAAATTTACAGTCTTGTTTCTTTTAAGTCATGATTCTATATCGTTCCCTAATATCATTTCTAGCCATTGGAAAGATATAGCCACTTTTCCATTTGTGCGAAAGTAAACTAACTTTAGAATAAACAGGTAATGCAGGAATCAACATATGATGATCATTTCTGAACATCGAACTTTTTCAAGTAATGAATCACATATAGAAGAGTGCCACAGTGAAAATGCACCCCGAAAACTTTCGCTTGGTTAGGAAAGGGCAAAGAGAGAATGTAAACTTGCCAGCAATTTAATTCAGCATTCAGGTTTTATGATAGTACATACCAAAACAATAGATATTAAAACTTATATTTTGAGATTAGTGAACAAATACAATATTATGATCACTCATATTCCTCTCCAGGGTTGTAATTATTAAACGTTTAAATTGAATTTTAATGCTACCAGTAAGTATTCAAATTTATTGAATTGAGCAATGGTTCCATTTTTCTTAAATTAAAAAATACACATTTTTAATGGTTATGTGGTTCTAACCTAATCTTTAAGTTATAATATTACACATGCTGGTGGAAAGTTAAAGGGTGGGGGGAGGTTGTAAACCTGTCGGCATAATGTGAATAAATTCTTTTAGAATAATCCCAGTGAGCACTTGAGCTTTATGTTAGTGCACCTAACAAGAATAAAAATAGTACAACTTTAATATATCTTCAGATTGATTAGATGCATACTTGCTTGAGTCTCAGAATTCCAGATAAAAAAATTTTTTTTATTGATTTCTGAAGTGGTTTAAAATAACACAACATTTTTTTTTTTTGTTTTTTTTCTTGGGTAAATGTTCCCCATATTTTTACCTTCATCATACAGAAATATTCCCAATGAGAACACACTTACACTGCTTGTTCCGTGAACCCTCTGCCTCTCTGGGTAGATTTTCTATTGTTCACCTTACTGCTACTTCCAACTTCTCTCCCTTCCTCCAAACACTCTTCCTACACCACATCACACCACAAACAGACATTCGATCATATGTATTGATAATAAATATATAAATTGTGATATTAGTTTCAACTATGTAATGTAATTGTTTGTGAGACAGCAGTACAGGTTATACACATATTGGCAATACAAATGAAAATATGAGACCCCCAGTATGACAAATGAAGAAAATGTACATATAATAATGCAGTGCACAAACCTTGTGTAATTTTATTTTCTCATGGAATTTATTAATAAGGTTGATTTTATGCCATTTTATGCACTATAAACGCTGATAATTCATATCAATCCAGCTGGCTTTTAACTAGGTGAATAGATAACAATTATCTAAGAAATCTGATGAATGTATTATGAGAATTGACAACAGTTTAGACATGTAGTGATATATATATATATATATATATATATATATATATATTAGTATTTTTTTTAATTCCAGGACTTATCAATAGACTAATACGGAGTACAGATAAAAGGAAAACAATTGAATGTACCCTAGTACTTATCTACGTAAGTAGTCACAATACAAATAGACAGATTAATAATGTGTGCCACTTGGCTACTAGGCAGCATGGGGGTATATAATTAGAGATCCTTACAATTTCTGTGTCCATTGTCTTGGGTTTCTTCCTGCTTGTTTGTGCCTCCATCCAGGGCTCCAACTCAGAGTCATTCTCAGAATCTGGCTGGAGCCTCCTCCTAATTCCCTTACTTCTGTTCTTCTTGCTACATCCTCCCACTCCTTTCCCCCTGCTGTTGGTTTCAGACTGGCCCCAACTGATGTTTCCATCATCTTCCTGATCAACATCATGTAGTGGCTGACCTGTGTGGTCATATATACATGGAGAGGGTTACCTAATGGCTGTAACTTCTCATTATTGAAATCGTTACTGAAAACCTGTGATCAATTATTATGTGCCTAATTCTACATCCCTAAATCACTGACTCCAACTCCATTTCATCTAGTGTCCAAAAAAAGAAGAAATGCTATTATCATGGTAAATAATAGTGTGAATATTTCCCCTTTACAATACTGCACCCCCACCCCCCCCCCCCCCCCCCCCCCCCAACACCCAAAAGGAAACTTACTTGAAAAAAAATGCACAGAAACTAGTGATAAAAACATTTATAAGTAAATGATTAAAGTAAGATTTAGGGTTTCCCAAAAAGTATGGAAACGAGAAAAATTCATTAATTACCCAAGAAGTATTGAAACAAGACATGAGCACTCATTTATACCTAATTCTACATCCTTAAATCATTGACTCCAAACTCTATTTCATTTAGTGGAAAAGAAACAGCAATAACCTACTATCAGAGGTGAATGATGGAATGAATATTTTCTTTTGCAATATTGCAAAGAAACCCAGTCACCCTCTCCCCCCTCCTCCCCCTCACAAAAGGAGACTTAAGGAGAATGGAAACAAAATAGGTGAGTCCCTCCCTCATTATGATTAATAGGAATATAAAAATATCAAAGTTGTAAAGTCTGGAGAAGTGATGTAGGGGATGTAGAATTAGGTACAACAATTGAGTGTTCATGCCTTGTTTTAATGCTTCTTGGGTGGGTAATGATCTTTCCTTGTGTGCACACCTTTTTGGGAACTCTAAATCACAACACACACACACAGGCAGGCAGGCAACCACTCACGCACATGCACACACACACCCACCAGCAAAAACTGCCCAAGTGTGGTGATGCCTACTAGATGCAAAAACTGGAAGCATTTATTGATAGATTAGGTAGTTCACAACCATGCTGGGATCTGGCTCTATTGGACACTCCTTAGTAATGCCCATTGCAGTTCATACTGCACATGCCAAATTCTATCCCAGTTGTCTCAGTGGTCACACAGCTAGAAAAAGATGAATAAATAGGCAAAAATCAAATCATGCGAGTGCACATTCTATTATGTAAAACCCCCACCCACTCTTAAGAGCTCGTGCTAAAATTTCATCCAATCAGATGTGTGGTTCTCTAAATCCCAGTGGTTGTGAACAAATAGAAGATAGACTGATAGCCAAAAATCTCACAATTCTGAATTTAATTATGTAGAAACCAATGCCCACTCTCCCCAAGTGCTCATGCCAAAGTTCATCCCAATATGCCCATCGGTTCTCTAAATTCCAGTGGTTATGCACAAATAAAAAGAGATAGATAGAGAGACAAATATATGGCGATTAAAAATTTATTTATGTAATGACCTAATATCATCCCACACCAACCCCAAGTACTCATGCCAAGTTTCATCCCAATTTCATCCCAATTCGCCCAACGGTTCTCTAAATCCCAGTGTTTAATTAGTGAAGTGTCTGCAAACAAAAAACATGTGCCAAATACAAAAAGGATAGATACGAAGGACATACAGTACTGCAACAACCTCTCAAAAACAATAGCAGTCTGCCCCAAAGATAGATTGAGACTAAATATAGAAAAATAACAAAAGATAGACAAAAAAAATACAGAAATTCAAATTTAATACGTAACGATCATCCCACACCTAGCCCAAGTATTCAGCGGTTATCTGATGTGCACAAATAAAAATGAGAGATAGATAAACTAATATACAGCAATTTACAAATCAATCTTTAATAACCATCCCACACCCACTCCAAGTGCTCATGCCAAATTTCATCCAAACCGGCCAAGCTATTCTCTAAATCCCAATGAACACAAGTAGAAAAAGAAAAATAGATGACTAATATTTAGCAATTCAAAAATTAACATGTACTAACCATCCCTACCCACCCCAAGCGCTCATGCCAAGTTTTATCCCAATAGGCCCAGCAGTTGTCTAAATCCCAGTGTGCACAAATAGAAAAGATAGATAGATAGACTTAAAATAAAGCAATTCAAAATGTAATCACGTTTTAACCATCCAACCCCCACCCCAATCACTCACACTGAATTCATCCCAATTGGTCCAATGCTTTTCAAAATTGTGGGACTCAGACAGGCAGACAGATAGATAGACAGGCACACCAAGACCCAAATTCCAGTATGATTTTACCATCCATCTGAAGGAAGAAACAAACCTACCAGCACATCCTCAGAACCCCAAGTTTAGTTAGCTTTAATGTGTTACCACTAAAATAAGAACAGTCTCACAGTAGACCTGCAGCAAATTATTACTATAATATCTATTAAAACAGTGTTTTAGACCAGGCAAATAATCATTTAGAACACTTTAAGATGAGGTTAAAGTTGTGGCAATATTTACAAATTTTGGGTTTCTATACAGTAAAAAGTATTTAGTTGTAACCACAGGGTTTCCATACAGTGAAAGTGCTTAGTTGTAACCAATTAGTTCATCAACAAACTTCTGTGTTTCCAAACAGTTAACAACTAGTTTAAAAATCCATTCTTGAACC
The DNA here is from genome assembly GCA_963969325.1 of Lycopodina hypogea. NCBI lineage: Eukaryota > Metazoa > Porifera > Demospongiae > Poecilosclerida > Cladorhizidae > Lycopodina > Lycopodina hypogea. Next base: position 5,993,039 of record OZ017787.1, read on the forward strand.
AAAAAGTATAGATGCATCCCCCCACCATTCCAAGTGTTCCTAGACCTATGTGCCACAGGTGATAACTTTTCTTTGATGTTTTACTACTAAAGATGGTATCAAACAGAGTCCCTTTGATACCAAAATATAAGAAACTACCTTGATAAAAATTAAAGTTTCTTTATATATATATATACACACACACAGTAGAACCTCAGAGTTACGAACCCCTTGGGAATCAAGAGTGTTCATAACTCTGAAATGTTCTGTAACTCTGAAACTATGGCACCATAATTATGTTATGAATTATAATATAGATTTATTGTTTGGTATAGCAACCTTGCTTTTTCCATTACCAAAACACCCCTAATTGGTGTGCCTTTATGTCTTTTCCTGAATAAACCAGTGGTGAATGGCTCTATCATGGGCATCATCATCAGCTCTCCTACTATACACCGACTTTTCAGAGAGCTATCATCCTGTGCTTCACCAGCAAATTTGACTTATGTCAAACAGAGTGGATTTTCCAACTCCAAATTCATAAAATTTCCAACTTCTGCTTCACATTAGTAAGAGTAACTCCTTTACATTTTTTGTAGATGAGCTAGAAGCCAAATGAATCTTAGCATGGAACAACTGGCAGCTGGAGGAAAGGAGAAAAATAATTCCAGGGAAGGAAGGGGTGAGAACAGCTGCAGCAAATGAATTGTGGGAGTGTGGGCATGTGCAAAAAGTTAGGAAAATAGATAGTTGGTGGTACTCTTACTAATTTTTTTTTCCAGTTGGCTGTTTGGTCAGTTCGTAACTCTGAGGTTCTACTATATATATATATATATATATATATATATATATATATATACACACACACACACACACACTACACCAAATGCTGAACATGCAGACAGACAGAACTCAAGCAACAAGAAAACTTGGCCCTTCACAAGTCAGGATATGTTTATCATGTATTAAGCTTTGGATTTTACCACAAAGATAACATTGTCACCAATTCACAGGCCACAAGAGCAAGAAAAGTTGAACCCCTCCAAAAATCAGGATTATGTTCACCATGTATTAAGTACATAAACATACATACACACAAACTATTTCTAGTCTGATGCATTGAAACCTTTTAAAGGAAGAGGTGTGGTCAAGTAGAACCCAGGTTATTCATAGAGCCATGCTCTATATGTATGCTAGTTAGGTCCCAAGGTCTAAGTGTTATTCTGAAGTATACTTTCAGCATTTTTTGTCTTACACACTAAAAAGAAGGGGGCAGCTAAGGGTGAGGGCTAAGGGTCTTGAACCCACCCCACTTTTTTTTTTTTGGTAGGTGGGGGGAGAGCCCCCCCCCCCCCCCCCAAATTTTTGAACAATGATGTTAACTATTGAATGAGTTAGCTGTAACTCAGTCTCTTTCTCTCTCTCTCTTCTCGTTTTAAATATCAATATGTATGTGTGTCTGTTGTGTGTCTGTTGTGTGTCAGCATATGCAGGTAAACATGTCAAGTGTGGATGCACTTAAAACACCAACACCACATGTGAACCACAAACAGTATTGATCAATTAATGATCTTGTTAAGCTTCCTGCCAGCTGGCTCTGAAATCAGAAGCAGCTGGAAGTTTGTTGTGGCAAAATGGCTAGAGAATGAGATAGGCAAGCTTGCTTAATGCTTGGTCATCAGGAAAGAGACAGTGCTAAGAGTTCAGCCAGAGATAATCTCTGAAGATGATGCTTAGCCTGAAATTGACCCTGTAACTGAGAAAAGTCAATAAAGATCAAGAGGATATTCAGCCTGGGAGTGGTGATCCCACTTTCAGAGAAGATTAAATTCCATCTTCTACACCAAATCAGGCAATTGGTAGCTCTAGTAGTTTTGATGAATGTCATTCCACATGATGTATATAACCAAAATCAACCATTTCAGCCTAAAAATAATAAAGGACTACTTTTAGGTCTCTCAAACAATGGTCGAAATCTCATGGCTAGTTGGTATAAGTCTTATCCTTGGTTGACCTTAAGTACATCTAAAAAGAAAGCATTTTGCATTTATTGTCAAGCCACAGAAGGGCAAAATATGCTCTTTAGCAAGATGGGAGAAGCAACCTTTACTATATTTGGCTATAATAATTGGAAGAAAGCTCTTGAAATATTTAACCACCAGAAAGCTGTAATAAAATAGATTATGATTCAGAAGTCACCACTGATGAATGAACAGTTAAGTGCTCAGCACTAAAGGCTACAACAAAGCTGAAGAAATGCCTTTATTAAGCAACTGTGTGCTTTTAGATATCTTCTTCTTCAAGGAATGGCTATACGAGACCATACTGAAACAGAAGGAAATCTTTGCCAACTACCGATAATTGGGGCTAGTGATGAAGCTGGTTTAAAATGTTGGTTGCAAGAGAATAAGCATATGTCACATGATTTTGTAAATGAGCAAATCAAAATCATGAGCTTGAGGTATTTCTCTGCACCCTGCTTGAAACAATAAAAGCATGTTTCCCATCTTGGTATTGTAATTATTGGTGGTAAAGCTACCGATGCTTCTATAGGAACAGTGGGTAAATAATAACTATGAAGTGAGTGAAGATGCAGTTGGGTTATTCTCACTTCCAAACACAACCACAGCTACTATCTTTACTGTTACTAAAAATTATTCTTGGCCAGTACTGTCTTCCACTTTCACTTCATAGAGACAGGCCTTTGTTGAAAAGTCAATATGCAGGGGGAGAGGAAAGATGTGGTACTACCTAACTTCCAGTAAAGAACTGTATTGTGCTCTGTTGGGATTCAATTCTGTGGTCCCTCATAGTCTTTTAGTAAGTTTGAGTTGTGTCCTCATTATAGTCAAACTTCATTCGTTGTAATATTTATTGCAGCCTTCAGGAAATAATAATTTGTTAAGGCTCTTCCTTTGCAAGTTGTGCAAATTATTCCTGGCGAGTAAACTTCACCTGCTCCAGGGGCAGGACACACACATACACACACACACACACACACACACACACACACACACACACATTTGGTTTGGCCTCTCAGATTGTGACTTCATCTCATGTGTTATTCTATACACTCATCATGGGATTGGTGCCTCCTTCAGACTTTCTCTCCTAAAAGGAGCACAATGTGATTATTGCATGCAAATCTTTCTTCAATCCCGCCCACTCCCTCATGATGCTGACATGATTAAATAACCCAGCAAGAGAGGCACTTACAGAATACACAAATAAATGTCCACCTGTTGCAGTTCAAAGGAGAACAGACATGAGTTGGGACCACATACTTGTGGAATACCATGCATGAACTGCCATGTGACTAATACCACATCACAGTAGGCCCTCTCACCTGCCTCAACAGTTTGCCTGAGGGTCTTCTGTGTGTAGTGTGCGCCATGGCAGTGTAGTAGCCCGGGCTCTGCTGGTGGGTGTGGCTCTGCTGATGGGTGTGGTTCAGTTCAATACTAGACGTGGCCACATAGTTCAGTTGAGCCAGAACAATGCTGCTGTGGAGGTCAGAGTGCAGCAGAGAGATGGATGGGACTTGGCATGTGAGAAGCCAGCGACACACCTCAGGGGTATGGTCATGGGTGTGGTAATGCAGGAGCAACTCTGACAGAGAGTCCACGAGCACACAAAGACCACCCCGACCTTCACCACTATGTGCTGGAGCGTTGAGCTGCTGTGAGGTGGAAAATGTGTGGGAAGGGAATGGCGGGAAATCGCGACCTCCGACCCTTGTGTGCAGCGTTAGATCATGCACACACAACCTGAATTTGGGGGGGAGGGGGGAGGAGGAGAGAGGGAGGGAGGGAAGGAGAGAGGGAGGGAGGGAAGGAGAGAGGGAGGGAGGGAAGGAGAGAGAGATAGAGAGAAGGAAGTAGAGAGGGAGGGTGGGAGAGAGTGGGGAGGGTAACTCGAGATGTAACACACTAAGACATTCCAAATGGAAAGAGAAACACGGACTAACATATAAACTAGATTAGTCCACATCACAAGACAACAGGCAAGCATGCCACAGTGGCTCCTAGAATACTCACTGTATACAACACTAACACTTCTGTCTACCTTGAGGCTACAGAGTGGGGCAACCCCTTCA
>OZ017787.1:5997313-6037313 GCA_963969325.1 Lycopodina hypogea
CCCCCAACACCCAAAAGGAAACTTACTTTGAAAAAAAATGCACAGAAACTAGTGATAAAAACATTTATAAGTAAATGATTAAAAGTAAGATTTAGGGTTTCCCCAAAAAGTATGGAAACGAGAAAAATTCATTAATTACCCAAGAAGTATTGAAACAAGACATGAGCACTCATTTATACCTAATTCTACATCCTTAAATCATTGACTCCAAACTCTATTTCATTTAGTGGAAAAGAAACAGCAATAACCTACTATCAGAGGTGAATGATGGAATGAATATTTTCTTTTGCAATATTGCAAAGAAACCCAGTCACCCTCTCCCCCCTCCTCCCCCTCACAAAAGGAGACTTAAGGAGAATGGAAACAAAATAGGTGAGTCCCTCCCTCATTATGATTAATAGGAATATAAAAATATCAAGTTGTAAAGTCTGGAGGAAGTGATGTAGGGATGTAGAATTAGGTACAACAATTGAGTGTTCATGCCTTGTTTTAATGCTTCTTGGGTGGGTAATGATCTTTCCTTGTGTGCACACCTTTTTGGGAACTCTAAATCACAACACACACACACAGGCAGGCAGGCAACCACTCACGCACATGCACACACACACCCACCAGCAAAAACTGCCCAAGTGTGGTGATGCCTACTAGATGCAAAAACTGGAAGCATTTATTGATAGATTAGGTAGTTCACAACCATGCTGGATCTGGCTCTATTGGACACTCCTTAGTAATGCCCATTGCAGTTCATACTGCACATGCCAAATTCTATCCCAGTTGTCTCAGTGGTCACACAGCTAGAAAAAGATGAATAAATAGGCAAAATCAAATCATGCGAGTGCACATTCTATTATGTAAAACCCCCACCCACTCTTAAGAGCTCGTGCTAAATTTCATCCCAATCAGATGTGTGGTTCTCTAAATCCCAGTGGTTGTGAACAAATAGAAAAGATAGACTGATAGGCCAAAAATCTCACAATTCTGAATTTAATTATGTAGAAACCAATGCCCACTCTCCCCAAGTGCTCATGCCAAAGTTCATCCCAATATGCCCATCGGTTCTCTAAATTCCAGTGGTTATGCACAAATAAAAAGAGATAGATAGAGAGACAAAAATATGGCGATTAAAAATTTATTTATGTAATGAACTAATATCATCCAACACCAACCCCAAGTACTCATGCCAAATTTCATCCCAATTTCATCCCAATTCGCCCAACGGTTCTCTAAATCCCAGTGGTTTAATTAGTGAAGTGTCTGCAAACAAAAAACATGTGCCAAATACAAAAAGGATAGATACGAAGGACATACAGTACTGCAACAACCTCTCAAAAACAATAGCAGTCTGCCCCAAAGATAGATTGAGACTAAATATAGAAAAATAACAAAAGATAGACAAAAAAAATACAGAAATTCAAATTTAATTACGTAACGATCATCCCACACCTAGCCCAAGTATTCAGCGGTTATCTGATGTGCACAAATAAAAATGAGAGATAGATAAACTAATATACAGCAATTTACAAATCAATCTTTAATAACCATCCCACACCCACTCCAAGTGCTCATGCCAAATTTCATCCAAACCGGCCAAGCTATTCTCTAAATCCCAATGAACACAAGTAGAAAAAGAAAAATAGATGACTAATATTTAGCAATTCAAAAATTAACATGTACTAACCATCCCTACCCACCCCAAGCGCTCATGCCAAGTTTTATCCCAATAGGCCCAGCAGTTGTCTAAATCCCAGTGTGCACAAATAGAAAAAGATAGATAGATAGACTTAAAATAAAGCAATTCAAAATGTAATCACGTTTTAACCATCCAACCCCCACCCCAATCACTCACACTGAATTTCATCCCAATTGGTCCAATGCTTTTCAAAATTGTGGGACTCAGACAGGCAGACAGATAGATAGACAGGCACACCAAGACCCAAATTCCAGTATGATTTTACCATCCATCTGAAGGAAGAAACAAACCTACCAGCACATCCTCAGAACCCCAAGTTTAGTTAGCTTTAATGTGTTACCACTAAAATAAGAACAGTCTCACAGTAGACCTGCAGCAAATTATTACTATAATATCTATTAAAACAGTGTTTTAGACCAGGCAAATAATCATTTAGAACACTTTAAGATGAGGTTAAAGTTGTGGCAATATTTACAAATTTTGGGTTTCTATACAGTAAAAAGTATTTAGTTGTAACCACAGGGTTTCCATACAGTGAAAGTGCTTAGTTGTAACCAATTAGTTCATCAACAAACTTCTGTGTTTCCAAACAGTTAACAACTAGTTAAAAATCCATTCTTGAACCAAAAAGTATAGATGCATCCCCCCACCATTCCAAGTGTTCCTAGACCTATGTGCCACAGGTGATAACTTTTCTTTGATGTTTTACTACTAAAGATGGTATCAAACAGAGTCCCTTTGATACCAAAATATAAGAAACTACCTTGATAAAATTAAAGTTTCTTTATATATATATATATACACACACACAGTAGAACCTCAGAGTTACGAACCCCTTGGGAAACAAGAGTGTTCATAACTCTGAAATGTTCGTAACTCTGAAACTATGGCACCATAATTATGTTATGAATTATAATATAGATTTATTGTTGGTATAGCAACCTTGCTTTTTCCATTACCAAAACACCACTAATTGGTGTGCCTTTATGTCTTTCCTGAATAAACCAGTGGTGAATGGCTCTATCATGGGCATCATCATCAGCTCTCCTTACTATACACCGACTTTTCAGAGAGCTATCATCCTGTGCTTCACCAGCAAATTTGACTTATGTCAAACAGAGTGGATTTTCCAACTCCAAATTCATAAAATTTCCAACTTCTGCTTCACATTAGTAAGAGTAACTCCTTTACATTTTTTGTAGATGAGCTAGAAGCCAAAATGAATCTTAGCATGGAACAACTGGCAGCTGGAGGAAAGGAGAAAAATAATTCCAGGGAAGGAAGGGGTGAGAACAGCTGCAGCAAATGAATTGTGGGAGTGTGGGCATGTGCAAAAAGTTAGGAAAATAGATAGTTGGTGGTACTCTTACTAATTTTTTTTTCCAGTTGGCTGTTTGGTCAGTTCGTAACTCTGAGGTTCTACTATATATATATATATATATATATATATATATATATATATATACACACACACACACACACACTACACCAAATGCTGAACATGCAGACAGACAGAACTCAAGCAACAAGAAAACTTGGCCCTTCACAAGTCAGGATATGTTTATCATGTATTAAGCTTTGGATTTTACCACAAAGATAACATTGTCACCAATTCACAGGCCACAAGAGCAAGAAAAGTTGAACCCCTCCAAAAATCAGGATTATGTTCACCATGTATTAAGTACATAAACATACATACACACAAACTATTTCTAGTCTGATGCATTGAAACCTTTTAAAGGAAGAGGTGTGGTCAAGTAGAACCCAGGTTATTCATAGAGCCATGCTCTATATGTATGCTAGTTAGGTCCCAAGGTCTAAGTGTTATTCTGAAGTATACTTTCAGCATTTTTTGTCTTACACACTAAAAAGAAGGGGGCAGCTAAGGGTGAGGGCTAAGGGTCTTGAACCCACCCCACTTTTTTTTTTTTTGGTAGGTGGGGGGAGAGCCCCCCCCCCCCCCCCCCCCCCAAATTTTTGAACAATGATGTTAACTATTGAATGAGTTAGCTGTAACTCAGTCTCTTTCTCTCTCTCTCTTCTCGTTTTAAATATCAATATGTATTGTGTGTCTGTTGTGTGTCTGTTGTGTGTCAGCATATGCAGGTAAACATGTCAAGTGTGGATGCACTTAAAACACCAACACCACATGTGAACCACAAACAGTATTGATCAATTAATGATCTTGTTAAGCTTCCTGCCAGCTGGCTCTGAAATCAGAAGCAGCTGGAAGTTTGTTGTGGCAAAATGGCTAGAGAATGAGATAGGCAAGCTTGCTTAATGCTTGGTCATCAGGAAAGAGACAGTGCTAAGAGTTCAGCCAGAGATAATCTCTGAAGATGATGCTTAGCCTGAAATTGACCCTGTAACTGAGAAAGTCAATAAAGATCAAGAGGATATTCAGCCTGGGAGTGGTGATCCCACTTTCAGAGAAGATTAAATTCCATCTTCTACACCAAATCAGGCAATTGGTAGCTCTAGTAGTTTTGATGAATGTCATTCCACATGATGTATATAACCAAAATCAACCATTTCAGCCTAAAAATAATAAAGGACTACTTTTAGGTCTCTCAAACAATGGTCGAAATCTCATGGCTAGTTGGTATAAGTCTTATCCTTGGTTGACCTTAAGTACATCTAAAAAGAAAGCATTTTGCATTTATTGTCAAGCCACAGAAGGGCAAAATATGCTCTTTAGCAAGATGGGAGAAGCAACCTTTACTATATTTGGCTATAATAATTGGAAGAAAGCTCTTGAAATATTTAACCACCAGAAAGCTGTAATAAAATAGATTATGATTCAGAAGTCACCACTGATGAATGAACAGTTAAGTGCTCAGCACTAAAGGCTACAACAAAGCTGAAGAAATGCCTTTATTAAGCAACTGTGTGCTTTTAGATATCTTCTTCTTCAAGGAATGGCTATACGAGACCATACTGAAACAGAAGGAAATCTTTGCCAACTACCGATAATTGGGGCTAGTGATGAAGCTGGTTTAAAATGTTGGTTGCAAGAGAATAAGCATATGTCACATGATTTTGTAAATGAGCAAATCAAAATCATGAGCTTGAGGTATTTCTCTGCACCCTGCTTGAAACAATAAAAGCATGTTTCCCATCTTGGTATGTAATTATTGGTGGTAAAGCTACCGATGCTTCTATAGGAACAGTGGGTAAATAATAACTATGAAGTGAGTGAAGATGCAGTTGGGTTATTCTCACTTCCAAACACAACCACAGCTACTATCTTTACTGTTACTAAAATTATTCTTGGCCAGTACTGTCTTCCACTTTCACTTCATAGAGGACAGGCCTTTGTTGAAAAGTCAATATGCAGGGGGAGAGGAAAGATGTGGTACTAGGATACAGAAGGTAAACCCACAGGTATTCTAAACCCAGAGAATATTTTCATCACCAGTATTACCAGGTATGTGATTTGCTTCGTCAGGAATTGGAGGACAGATTTAATCAAACTGGTCTTCTACCACCATTACTTCCCTTAGAATCTCACCTATTAAATGCTACCAATGGGCTATGTTTTCTAGGACAATTGGATGAAGTGAAAAGTTCTTGCTATAAGGATAACTTCGATTTTGATCATCTACAGAGGCATTTATCATTTCTTGTTGGTGTTATCAAGCAAGGAACTCCAATGGCTAAAGAAAGTTAAAAGTATACGTACAATATGTGAAGCTATGAACAGTGAACTGATTTGCCAGACTATGCTCTCAGAAGTTCACAAATTGCTTAGACTGTACTTAATTGTTCCTATTTCCTCAGCAACTTCTGAAAGAGCCTTTTCGGCCTTAAAGCACATTCTTACATACTTGAAATCATCTATATTCACAGAGCAAATGCTTAATCACTGCCTTCTACTTGATATACACAAGCAGTTAACAGATAACTGTGATCTCATAGAAGTTGCCAAACAATTTTGTGCATTGTCAGATGAAGCAGTAAGCATTTTGGTGCGTTTAAATAGCTCTGTTATTCCTCACATTTGATTCTCAAATTCATATGATTATCAATTTCCCTACTAATAGTATTGGTAGTGCTTATGCCCCCCCCCCCCCCCCACAATATTTTGATGCTTGGGCCACCCCTGAAAAAGTTCGGTGTGTCAGGCTAAAATAGTTTATGTGCACCCACTTCCTGCCAAAACCATTGTAACAAATGAAACCCGCCCTTAGGCTGGACACATCCTCATCAAGGATAGATTTAGCCCCAAACTTTAGGATCCTCTAGCCAAACCTCTTCCTGTGAGTGTGCAAGGTGAATAATGGTACACTTGGCATACACACACATCATGACTCTGAGCGACATAGGCTGTGTTCCACTACGCCACACCTCTTCCTCTGGGCATGTCTGACTAAAAAAAGTATGTACATACGTGTGCATGTTTGCATATATCCACTTTATTACTAAAGCACCATACCAAGTGAAACCCACTCTTACAATAGACACACCAACACTGAGGATGGTTTTAGTCCAAAACCATTGGGCCACTTGGCCATACCACTTCCTGTCGGTGTGAGAGGCTAAAAATGCTAAATATGATATAAGACAATCCCTTAGACCTAGAGTTTCAAAACTTGGCATGCGCACACATCATCACTCTTGGAACTGGATCCCATCTGGTCACACCTCTTTCTCCTGGCATGTCAGACTAAAATGCTAAAAATGGTACTTCGGCCAAACCCTTGGCCATATGCTGGGTCACACTTGGCTGCACAACTTTCCTGCCAAACCATTGTACCAAACAAAACCCACTCTTCAGACTAGTCACATCCTACACCAATGATGCTTTGGTCAATATTTTTTAGTTATTTGACAACACCTTTCTAAGCGTTTGCATATCAGGCCAATGACCAATCAAATTTATGGAACTAGAGATATGTGAGCACAAACTATCTCTGGTTGAGTGAATAGCATGCTATCCCCATGCACTTAATTGGATATGGGTGTTACATAAATACACTCAATTAAGTTCATAGATTTTTTATTCACCTTCAAAAATGGGACCACAATAAGTAAGGAGCACCTTCCTATAAATCATACATGCAAATAAACTCATGCTAACACCATTACAATCCTAGCTCTCCATTTCCTCCTAAAACTAAACTTTCTAATAGTCAGAAGCAGTTCAATGTTGGTAGAGAGGCTTGTAATTGTAACTACCCTAAAATTGATAAATGCGTAAGAAGACTCATAACAGGAGATCATGTTTTAATATACCTAAGCATTTTATCATTTCCTGGTCCACCACGGTGTTACTTTGCCGCTCCCCACCACCTCCACAGAGATTTTCTTCAGACCCCTCGCTCTGGGAACTCTCGCCCCTGTCTGCAGACATAACCTAATTTTTACTAGCACAGCCACAGAGCAAACATGTAGTTCCAACTTCCTAGTTGTCAGCGTAGCCGTAACCTTTACCCAACCTCTGTGAGGCAGGAATCCCACTGAATTATTTAGTCTCCCATAGCCAGACCCTTTACCTACCACTTAGTTGATAATCTGTGTGACTACGCGAAACTACTTCAGATATTAGTCTCGGTCCCAGACCGCTCTAGTAACAGCCCTGGATGTATTGATCAACTGACTTGTAGTGCGACCCCTCGCAAAAAAAATTGCGTTTTAAAAAAAATGCTATTATTAAAAAAAGAATTTGAAAACGCTAAAAAGCGTATTTTTAATGGAAACTGAAAGGGCTTGTGTGGAGGTGTTCGGGTAGGTAAGTGTTTAGCAGCGTAGGTAAGTGTTTAGCAGCCTAGCTATATAAAAATGCTGTTATTCTCCCTCCTTAGGTTTTTCTTACCTCCTCACTTTTTTCTTGACTCATTTTCTTGACTCTTTTTTCTTGAATGGGATTGTGTGGAGGTTTTTACCCTCCCCCCACTGTTTTTTTTTCTTTCCTCCCCACTCTTTTCTTCTCCTTTATTATTAAGAAGTAGAAAGATACAAAGGAATTTTTTTTTTTTTTTTTTTTTTTTTTTTTTTTTTTTTTTTTTTTTTACATAACACTTCCAAATCATTCTTTCCTTTGTAAAAATAATGCTTTCCCTAGTACTTGGAGACTACAACCAAATTTTTGCCTGATTGGTCTCTGATTAATTTTTTTCAAAGAAAATAATTTCCTGTGGGTGTGGTTATTGATAAAACCACACCCATTACCATGCCCACATTTGTTTAATAATGCTCACCCAGGTTCTTGGAGAGTACATGCCGAATTTCGGCCTTTTTAATCCAAGTGTTTAGCTGTGCTGCCTAGACACACATACGAACCAAAATATATATATTAAATGTGTTCGTAGATCTAACCCCTTTGGTCCAAACATTATCCAGAAGTTTTATTTCTGGCACTTTTCACTTTACACACCAATGGGAAAAAAGGTGTAGCCAGGAGGGATTCCGCCCATGTTACTCCCAAAGTCAAGTTGTGTATTCATACCATGTATTAACTCTGTTGCTCCAAGGGTTTGCTGGCCAAAGTCCATTTTTGGCCTGACATAAAAACAGAAATGGGTGTGGTCATTTCCATGCACTTGAAACATTCCCCAGATTATATTGATTCCACATATATATGGGTTCTTGGGTCTAACTCCCTAGGTTCAAGTGTTATGGCTGAAATACCATTTTTGACATTTTTAGCCTTACACAGGGAAAGTAGGAGGTGTGGCCAGGTGGGACCCAGCTAATGTTACTCTGAAAGTGAAATTGTATATACATACCAAGTTTTCAATCTGTAGCTCCAAGGGCTTTTCTTGCAAAATACCATTTTTGGCTTTTTCTTGCTATCATGGCAACCATTTTCAGAATTTTTTAGCCCATGTTTTAAGTTGGGTCAAAACCTATCATCATGCCAAGTTTCAGAGAAATCTACCCACAGGTTTGGCCAGAATAATGGTACAAACATTTAGACAGACAGACAGACATACAGACATCTCCTTTTATATATATATATATATAGGAGATATATCAAGAATCTGCAGGGTGACATTCTCTAAATGTTGAGCATTTTGAAATATGATATCATTTATAGGAGAACGTAACCAACCAACGATAGGCGATCATGAACTTTAAAGAGTACAGTATTTAAATGTAGCTGCATCATGAATGACCAGAAAAATGGCAGGAGCTATATGATACACAACTTCTACCAATAAAAGAGACAATGTAGTTTGAAGTTGAATTTATTTTCGCCTGAACGTTTGTTGCCTTTTTGATAGTAGAAAACTCATATCTCTTGCATCAACCAGTATTTGAAAATGTAGGGTTGATTGTTAAGTAGACAAACAGTTATTCGTGTGTGACATAATTGTCAAACTATTATCTGGATCAAGCTTGCTTAGAGCTGTTTATGTATACCATCATTATTTACTTTGCTGCACTGAATGATTGATCTGATTCTCACATGTCCATAGTTAATAGGATCATGTGGACCACCAGCCTTGCAGTAAAACTTCCACTTAGAAAAACATTCTTTATCCATGATGAATAGATCGGAAACAATTCACCTTTATCTACCAATACTAGATAATGATGTTTGGCTTCTGGACTACTAGTGGTTATGGTGTTGCTGATGTGAGCCATGTGGCTATGTTCAGTAATTTTGATGGCACTTGTGGTAGTGGTAATCTTAGGTTGGGACCTTCTGCTAGTTATGGAACTTTATATCATCATGATATAAATGGTAATGATGGTCCTGATATTGGACATCTAGTTAAATTTAATATGGAGGCAAGGCTTGCTGGGAGAAGAGAGCAACTTCCAGAAGTGATTGTCTTCTAAAGTATTTGAAGCCACAATGTCCACTGCCCATTTCTGTTGTCAGTAGTGATGATGTTGCTCATGTGAACCATATACTTGTAATTAGTAATGATGATGGTAGTTGTGAAAATCTTAGCTTGGGATCACCTGCTAAGTGTGCAAGTTCGGACCATCTAGATGGTAATGGTAGCCTTGACAGTTTCTCTGAAGAAAGTCAAGATGTCTTCTTCTTTTTTTCGTTAAGCCTAATATGACCACTAATCTTGGTTGATATTGATTGGATGGTGGGTTTGATAATTTCTGTAGTTTGTTTGTAAAAGATAGGAGTAAGTATGAAATTCTAGTCAACACACATTTTAATAAATGGGTCGGGGTACATAAGATAGTAGATGGTCATTTCTCTAACCTGTACCATCTTAATGAGTGCTTTCATCGAATCTGTGAAAAATCCACAGCACACTGTAGATGTATGTATCAATTCTGCACTGGAAAGAACTATTGAGAAAAATAGACACAATTCAGTTGTACCTAGTGTATTTTATTTTGTGGATGAAGAGGCAGAGTGACAAAAATTGGAGTGGTCCGGTTAGAGTTTGCATTTCTTTCTGTGATCTCAAGTTCACAGAAATTGTGATAATGGGGTTAGGATACTGGAGAAAAGCAAATCTCAACATAATTTGGCGTCCAAATGAGAGCATTTCAAGACAGTAGGAATCATTTATCTATCAAAATTCACAACTGATATATTCAACTAAGGTATTATAACCTATCAAAGTTTTGTATGTAAAGTATAGTTTTCTGTTAATGTCCAATTTGTCTGTACTGTTTAAGTGATGATGAAAAATTATCATGTGGTTAAGTATATTTGTGAAGCAGCATGTCACATTAGGTTTGAAGAAAAATGGGAATGTCCCCTTTGATTAGAAACACCACATATTCTAGCCATAATTTCTGTGTCAGTTGTGCCTTTGAGGGCTTTCTCCACGTAAATTCAAAATAGTTGATAATTGGACATAATGTTGGCTGAAGCATCAGCTCCAACTGTCCACCTTGTGGATATATTGTTTGAATGGATGATTCACTTTTCTGTTTCCTCTGACTATTCTTGGTATATTCTTTCACTTAGGAGAAAAATTAAATAAGTTTAACCAGTTCAAAATGGGTATCAAGGCATAGTAGCAAATCCATTGATTGTATCATTTACACTCAAATTTAAGATAGGAGGGTGGTGAGATTGCTCTGATAGATGAGGTAATGAAGTTGAATCTCGCTAGCCATTCCACGAAAGTCAAAACTCAAACAGTTAGCCAATATGTCATGTGCTCCAAAACTGAGCTAATCAATACAGAAATGAAGACAGAATGCAGCTATATTCAGGACTGTTTTATAAAACCAATCTGGTTAAACTACTTTCAGTTACATGGTTCAGGTACTCAGAAAGGTCAATATCAAGCCAGAGTGAGAAAACCAAAGTCGTAAGGGTGGAAAATGATGTACTTATAATTCTAGATATAGACATGTAAATACTATTTATGGAATAAATTATATTGCTGTAGTATAAAGTAAACTATTCGATAAACTAATTAATGACCCAAAAAGTAGTTTGGTTAAACTGGACCATGGCCACTGAGATGGACGCCTAGCATTTGGGGGGAGATGGTGGACCTTGATGTAATGGTAATCAGGGATTTTTTTAAGCATTAATGAGGTATTTGATTGGCTAAACAATCCCTGTCATAAATGCTCACCTTGAAAGACCTAAGCTAAAGAATGCCACATATGCATCATCACCCCATGTACAAATTGAAATAATTAATGTAGGTAAGAATATAATTAAGAACATTTTAGTTGATAAAATAAGAAGTGCAAATCTTTTATTTTCTCTTCTTTTTTTTTTTTTTTTTTTTGATAATGGTAGATGAAAAAACTTCTTTCAATAAATAAGTAATTCATATATGTGTTCAGCTTGTAAATCATGACATCAGAGTTTTTTTTTTTTTTTTTTTTTTTTTTTTTTTTTTTTTTTTTGCAATATGCCAAATTAACTAGAGTTACTGGCCAGGTTATAGCTACTCTGTGTCCTTGATGGCTGTGTCCATTTAGGTCTGGATGTCGAAAATGTTGGAGAACGGGATGATGGAGCTACAGATGGAGCATCCAATGTCCTGTGAGCTGATTGGATTGCACATTGACTGATTATCCACCATTTGTAAAATATAAAAACTATCATCACAAATTTATTTCTGGCAACACATCACATTGACTGATTATCCACCATTTGTAAGATATAAAAACTATCATCACAAATTTATTTCTGGCAACACATCGTATATTCATCGTTTTAATCGGGTAATATAAAAATTAAAAAAATAAAAAAATTTTTTTTTAAAAGAACAGAAAAAATAATAAAACCAACACACCTTGTATCTGTTGCACCTATTGATAAAAATTAACACGTCTGGATTTTGAATTTTACATCCGGTTAATATACTGGTAGTATATAACAGAATTTTTTTTATAACTCTACATATATTTAGATATTTTTTCAATATACTAGATTGTAGAACTTTTGCAGCACATGAGTGTTCACACATTTGCCTTTTTAATTAAGAAAGACATCATCACTATGATATCCTGAAGTGTCCAGTCTAATGCAGAGTTGCCCTTGCACTGTGACAGAACTCTTGCTGTAAATATTGAAGGAGGTCTGTGTCCACTGTAATCTGCCTCAATCTATGATCCACCTCTAAAGAAGGTTGTTAGCTGTTTGCAATTGAAATCCCATTCAAAAAACAAAACAAAAAAAAAAAAAGAGTAGGGAGGAAAGAAAAACCTAAAGAGGGAGAATAACAGAATTTTTATATAGCTACGCTAAACACTTACCTTCACGGACACCTCCACACAAGCCCATTCAGTTTTCATTAAAAATACGCTTTTTAGCGTTTTCAAATTCTTTTTTTAATAATATAATTTTTTTAAAACGCAATTTTTTAGGTGAGAGGTCGGACAAAAGTCAGTTGATCCGGATGTATTGCAACACCAGCACGCAAATTACTTCATCTGCAATACATCCAGTGCAGTGAATAGTGAGGTCTGGGACCGACACTATTCAGATAATGTGTGAAGTAGTGAGACCCTTAATTCTCCCGAACTATAACCACTTCGGAAATCATTGATATTTGACTATTTAGGCTGGGATGTCCGAGTTAATATTCTCACGTGGAAGGAGGCCTGTTACGTTAGTAGTATTGATGTCAATTTCTTTGAGCTTCTCCATATTTGTTTTTTTTTTTTTTACATTCTTGGTTGATTTTGCCCCCACATCCTCTTTCTGGTGAGGGAGAAGTGTTACCAAAAGTGAATTGGCAACTCTATGGAAATGAAAAACTGAAACATAATATAAATAGCCATGACTTCATTAATGTCCAAAGTCAGAAGCATACCCTGTTGCACAATTTTTCTCACTCTTTTAAAGAGAGTCTACTCGGTGGGATCCCTTTGGAGTGCCCAGTTGGTGGCGATGATTCTGTACTGGTGATACCAAAAACTTATGAAGGATTTCTCATGACCTTACGGAAATATGCCACTGATCATGCTGCTATGAGGAAGTCTTATCCCATGAGGACTTTAGTGTGGCGGTGCATTGCATACCAGATCTGTGGTGGGCTAGGGGATAGACTCAGAGGGATCACTTACTCCCTCCTTCTGGCTATATTTAGCAGACGAAACCTTGTCATAATGTGGGGGGATAGTTTCTTGCATTCCCATATGATCAAATGGAAAGACAAAACTGTCGCATTAATGATGCTTACTTCTTTCGTTTCTTCACAGCTGATCGTTCTAAGGAGGAGTTGGAGTATAACATGAGGATAATTGGTGATAGTGAGATTAATAATGTAGTTTTGTCTACGGACTTAAGACTTTCTTCACTACTGGACCGAGAGAGGAATGGAAATAATCCTGACTGGCTGGTGGATGGGCTGCAACAGCATGGACTCTCTCATTTGTCCCCTGTTGAGCTGGATGAAATAATAGGTGTGGTTTCCGATACTTATTCAAGCTGGATGATGATTTGCTAAAGGAGATGTGTGCAGCTATGCAAGTGCTTGGTCTGGGGTCCTCGCCATATGTGGCATTGCATGTAAGGACTGGCTTTGCTGGTATGCCCTACGAAGAGCAGGTAAACCATCCAAAGTTAGTGAAGGATGAATCAAACTGGATATTGGCTCTCCACTGTGCAGTAAAGATGGCAGATAATCTGTCTGGAAATAATTTAACTAATATTTTCCTTGCCACTGATAGTACACTGGTAAAGAAAATGGCCTCGAAAGGATATGGGACTAGAGTACGTACACTAAATAATCATTTACTCCATGTGGATAAGATGGTTAAAATCCCACATCCTCTTTCAGCAGAGGAGAAGGAAGGAAAGATGGTCATATGGGTTGAGTTCTTGCTCCTGGCACAGGGTAAGATCTCTGTGTGGGGGAAGAGCGGTTTTTCATGGGCAGCTGGATTACTATGTGGACTGTGGACTGGAAGCAAAAATGTGATAAATATGGACAGCTGTTATTAACTAATCACCATTGTACACATGAATTTCAGCATTTTTATTTATTATTTTTTTTATACTATCAACAACTACAAATTAATGCTTGGTATATTCATAAATGTTTACACATTCATCTGAAGTATATTTGTAAACAACAAGACTGGAAATTTCCAGTCAAAACCCCAGCTCATTTAATGTTTTGACTTAATAATGACTTAAAATGTTGACTTCTGAATCCACCAAATAGAGAAAAACCTAACCATGACCAGGAATTGAACCAGAGACCTTAGTATTGGTGTTCCTGAGGAAGTTTCCTAGGAAGAAGATCAACAAGAAAGTAACATTTAGACTATGAAAACAATTTTGTTGGTGAATATTATTTGTAAATGTATCCTATTGCTTACAAGGTACTACCAGCTATAATGATGTGATTTCGCAGGGAGGGGGGGGGAGGGGTGTTCGATTTCTCATGGGAAGTTTAAGTGAATAATCACTTTTGCATGCTGACTCATGTGTTTAATATTGTTTAATTCAAACCACTGTGGTGGTGCAATTTAAGCAGAAACCTGGCATAACTTCTGTACTTTACCATATCGATGATTTAATGCTCAGTTTTGACTTGTAATTTTAATGATTTATACTTTTTTTCCCCCCATGTGCTTTTTGATTATGTTGCTTTATTGTTTTGGGAGGGATACGACACTAAAATGTGTTTTGTTTGGTTTACTAATGTTGGGAAGACTTGATAGTCGGAATTCCCTGCTATAGCATGCATAAACAGTGATGCAGGCTATAGCAGGGAATAAGACTTATTATGTCTTGCCTACATTGGTGACCCCAGCAAACACGCTCAGGTCATCCCTGCATTTGTGACCCCAACAAACATGTCAGGTCATCCCTACATTGGTGACCCTAGCAAACACGCACACAGCAGCAGTGTTCTGTTCTGCTCATTTCATGGTCAATTACTTTCTCCTTCACATTATGGTTGAGGCTCAAACAGTTGCAGATACCTTGATGGCAGCTACAGTCAATGCAGTAGCCCTCCAACTACCAGAGTTCTCAACCTACAGGATTATATACAGGTTTATTGCAATGGAGGAGGAATTTAACCTGCATGTTCCTGCCAGTGAATGCTTTTACACAGTGAAGCCATCTCTATCATTACCAAAAGTGGCATCGGGGCAAGGTCCACCACTCTACAGCTACGGCTGGTCGATCCCTGTTTGTGGTCTCACCATTTTGGGCAAGGAGCATGACATGCCAGCTGATCTGCTCCTCATCCTGCTACTAAGGGCTGGCATCGAGAGGAACCCGGGTTCCAACATCAGCCAGTAAAACCAGGACCAAGATCAAGTGGGTCTGTTCAGTGTGCTGCCAGAATATACCCAAGACCAAATATTCTATGCAGTGTAACAAGTGCACCAAATGGTTCCATCTCTCGTGTTCAGGACTATCAACATCCACCCAGTGGTCGACCACTTTCACTGGACCCTGTTGCATGACAAAACCCAGTACTTCCTCACCAAGATTCCCACATCAATTCCCCCTGCACCTCCATTTACCATCCTACAAATTAACATTTGCAGGCTATGGGGGAAGATCGACTGTGTCGTGGACTACATGGCCAAACACACAGTATCTCCATCGCTGCCATATAGGAGACCCACCTCAGGCCCAACACATCCCTGAAGGTTCCATCTGGGTACTCCATCATCCACACGGACAGGCCATCAGAAAGGGGTAAAGGTGGTGGACTGGCCTTCATTATCCATCAAGACGTCCACCACCAGGGTGCACAACCTAATAATCGCAGGCATGTACCTTGAGCAGCAGGCCATCGAGGTCAGGAAGGGTGGCTCTGGTATCACCATTGTCAACATCTACTGCCCCCATGCCTCAAGTTGCTCCTCTGGCTATGAACTGAGTTTGAGTCACCTTCTCCATCTTGACAACACCATCATCATTGGTAACTTCAATGCCCATCACCACCTGTGGCACTTAGCGCTGACTGGAGACACCCACGGAAACCAAGTGGCCCAAGCAGTCAAAAACTTGGGCTTCGTCATCCTCTACAAAGATGTCCCCTCAAGAGTTACCTCACGAGTGACCAGCTCTCCTGACATCACACTGGTTACCGAGGGACTCTACATGGGAGTGGCATGGACCACTATGGCAGCCCTTACTCGGATCACCTTCCTATCCTAGTCGGCTTTCAGTGTGAGCTTGTCAAGTCCACCTCAGACAACCGCACATTCACCAACTCAGGAAGGTCAACTGGTAAGGCTTCGAGTCCGACACGACACCAGACACCTTCGCCACAATGTTGCTACCCAGGGATATCAGGGTCGGCGAGCATCTCTTCAGACACACTTTGGTCAAGGTGGCTTCCAAGAGCATTCCGGCAGGCAGCATCTGTGAGGTTTACCCATTCTTTCTGTGAGAGGCAGCAATCCTGGAAGATGAAAGGAACCTTGTCCAGGCGACTTTTCCAGGTGATCCCTGGATCCAAAAACTAAACCGTGAGATCTCCGAAGTGGAACACACCAACAAGACCGCCAAATGGAGAGAATTCCTGGAAGAAATCAACCTGGGGAAGGGTGCTGGAAAACTGTGGAGCAACATTAAAAAAAACTCAATGGGCAGCCACGGGTGCCTGACAACTAGCCTATGAGCTTCAACAGCGAGCCTGTCTGGGATGCACATAGGTGTACCAAATTGTTCAACCGGCAGTTCACATCACATCCCCCCACCACCTTAAAGGATGGCCGCAGCACAGTCCGCAAGCTTCATAAGCTAAAGCATGAGGAAGTGGAGGTCAAAAGCTTACAGGTGGTCACCTCCATCAGGCAACCAAAGCCTTAAAGGCCCTCGGTCCTGATGGCATCACTCTGATCCATCTCAATTGGACCCGGGGGCATCCACTACCTCACTGACGTCATCAACCTCTCCATCAACTCCAGCATCATCCCGGGGCTGTGGAAGGTCAGCCACATCATCCCGCTCCTCAAGCCAGGAAAATAGGCTGGAAATTCCAAAATCTTTCGTCTGATTGCCCTCCTATTACCAGTGGAGAGGCTCCTCCATTCAGAGGTCCAAGAACATCTACCTCTGGCAAACCATCAGCATGGCTTCTGTTTGGGACGTTCAACTACTACCGCATTGAATATCATGGTGCAAAAGATCAGCACGGATTTCAACAGACCAAAGCCAGCAGACTGGACAGCGCTGGTGGCCCTGGACCTGAACACCACCTTTGACACCTTCAACATCTCAGTGCTCCTGGAACTACGCGTCGCCCATCTGGATGCCATTACTGAGTGATAGCCACTAGGGAGACTTCCAGGTCCAGGTGAAGCAAAACGCAGCCCTGAGAATGGTTATCGGATGCCATGTCATGATGTCTGTGCCTCACTTACATTATGAGACCAGACTCATGACAGTGAGGGAGCACAAGCTTCTCAGTATACAGTTCTTCCTAGGAGCCTTCAAGGAAGAATGTCCTGACCATCAGACTACTGAGCAGCCGCCACCTGGGTCCAAGCAGGTCACCCCCACACTGCTAGCTAAGTTCGGCAACCACATCGACCAGGAGACCCTGAAGGACTTGGACGAGCCGGCATACAGGGCAGGCCTCACCCAAATCATTTGAGACCTGGCGGCGAAGGCAGCCTCCTCCTACACCCCACCAATCTGGCAAATTGTGTGGGATGAACCCAAGATCAACAAGGAGGAGGAGAAACTGCCAAGGAAAACAAGCTGCATGCTCACCCAGCTTAGATCAGGGTACAGCATTACACTGAACAGTTACAAGAACAGACTAGATCCCTCAGTGCCAGACGAGTGCTCTGAGTGCAGGATGGGGCCACACAATGTGGCCCACCTCTTTGAGTGCTCAAACAAGCCCACAAACCTGGTCCCAGAGTGCCTGTGGTACTTCCTCGTGGAGGCAGCTGGATTTCTGGGGCTGGAGGTGGGCAAAGAGGACCACATCGAAGAGGTGGACATCGTGTAGCAGTGGTTACAACAACAACCAGACTAGGTATAGCTATGTGGTGGCAGCACTTCAGGGTCAGGTTATAGACTACCACTGAACATAATTAACATTATGTGCTTATTGGTATGCCTGTCAATCTTTTCCATACTGCCGTTCTATTGCTAAACATTAAACAAAAGCAATTTTCAACACTATTGCTTTATGGGTTAGATTTCAAGCCCCTACAAGCTCTTCTTCCACCAAACCAGAGGTGTGGTTCCGACAGGTGAAGGCCCAGTTCGGGCAACCAGCACCCCAGCGGTCACAGTAGATTTTACTAAGTTCATTCATGTTGTAGCACCGCTGGACAATATCACAGCAATCATGAGCATGAAGCACACCCTGTGAAGTTTCCTGCCTATTCTCTGCCGACAGCATGTCATTAACTATAAAAAAGAATGTTTTTATGCCCCAGCTCATCTATCTTGAGCTCATCTACCTTGGCCACAGCGTCACCACTTCTGGTATCATGCTCCATGAGCCATGGAATTTGCAAGTGCCCTCTGAAATTCTCTGGCAGCTCCAGGATAACATGAATACTACCCTACCACCTGCATGTGAGTTTCACAGCAGTGTCCAGTCTACAAATCTGACAATGTGGCATCCACTGGTTATGTGTATGTTCACCATGATGCCCACTGCAGCCCACTGCATGGCTCATTTAACATCCTTGAAGCTCATGACAAGTACTACATTCTCGACATGAACGGCCACCATGATTCTGTCTCCATCTACTGACTGAAGATAGCATATGGCAACCGAACCAACTGTCGATCTTCCCTTGTTCCTCCTCAGCCTGTCACTTCTTCACATCCTACCTGAGCAACTCTATCTCCACCTACAACCACGTCACAGCCTACATTACACTCTCGCTAGGGCAGACTGATCAAGACACCAGTCCACTACATGTAGGCCTTGGCCATCACAATGTCCCTCACTGGGGGGCCCTAGTGGCGCACATCCTACAGAACATATTTAACATTATTATGTGGTTATTGGTATGTTTATCGATCTTTGCCATAGTGTCGTTCTGTTAAAGAGTGAACAAAAGCAATTGTTCAACTCAACTCTACTGAATTTTTGGTAGTTACATCTGTGCCGGTAGCAGAGTACATGCGCCCTAAATCTGGGGACAATTTGTCTGACACAGTTTCTTGCATTGTAATTTATTATCCAGACATATCTTCTCTTCAGCTGTCATTAATCCTGTTTTATTCCAGGCAGAGTTTTATTATTTTGATTAATAGAACAATATTAATACATGAATACATCTATTTATCTACTTCTAAATGAGAGCTCTGTATTCTTGAGTTGTTTTTACTGCCAAACTGCTGGACCAATCACACTGAATTTGGTATGCAGTCTGCAAGTACCTTGGTGTTAACCACATGTGGGTGTGGTTTTATAATAGCCACATCCATAAAGTTATTTAGGCTGCCAAAAGCTATTTGAAGGACCAATCATGCTGAAATTTGGCGTGTGTTCTACAAGTAACCGGTCTACAAGTAACCGGTGAGCATAAATTGTTAACCACCTGTGTGTGGTTCTATCATAGCCACATCCACAGAAAGTTGTTTTGACTGCCAAAAAATAAATGAAGGACCAATCAGGCTGAAATTTAGTATATGGATTCCAAGCAACCGATGAGTGGTATAAGCAAATGTAGTTGTGGCAAGGGTGTGGTTTTTAAAACTACTCCCACAGCAAGTTGTTTCTACTGTCAAAACTAATCAGACACAAGTTAGGCATGTGGTCTCCATGTCACCATAAGTGTTATTACCTTCCCATAGGCCCATAGGTGTAGTTATGGGTGTGGTTTGGCCAATAATGTTGTGTAATAAGTATAAATTGCAGCACCCACATATTTCATTCCAGTTGCTACCAGCAAATCTTAATTTAGTTTGTATACCACTTCCCTACTTCGCTACATACAAACATACATACATACATACATACATGCATACATACAAACCAAAATATATGACAGAATTAGATTTATCTTTTCTTAAAGTGGAGCTATAGATGGTTTAAAACATTTTTTTGTTGTTGGTCGTGGTTTTGACATTATATTGAATGCTGAGAAGATTGGAATATTATTCAGCCATGTTTTTCGTCTGCTGTCCAGCTAGTTGAATTGATCAAAACTTCTACTGAAAAACGTCTGATGAACAGTGCAAACAGGAAGAAAAAAAAGTGAGAACACAGCATGCTTCATGTGTAATAAGGTGTTCATATGCTTGTATCACATAGTTAATTGTGAGAAATGGACTTTGTCCTGAGGTGTCCCTCTAGAGTACCATTCTGACTGATATTCTTCCCACAGTGCTAACACTTGTATGGCTTGTCTCCTGTATGTGTCCTTAGGTGCACCTGTAGATTACAACGTTGACTGAAACTCCTCCCGCAGTGCTCACACTTGGCATGGCTTATCTTCTGCGTGCTTCCTGAGGTGCACCTGTAGATTACAACTTTGACAGAAACTCTTCCCACAGAGCTCACACTTGTATGGCTTGTCTCCTGTATGTGTCCTCAAATGCACCTTTAGATAATCGCTCCGATTGAAACTCTTCCCACAGTGCTCACACTTGAATGGCTTGTCTCCTGTATGTGTCCTGAGATGCCCCAGTAGATGACCACTCCGGCAGAAACCCTTCCCACAGTGCTCACACTTGTATGGTTTGTCCCCTGTATGTGTTCTGAGATGTTCCTTTAGACTACTACTATAAACAAAATTCTTCCCACAGTGCTTACACACGTATGGCTTGCCTTCTCTATGTGTCCTGAGGTGCCACTGAAGGAGGGTACTGCACACGAAACTCTTTCCACAATGTGAACAATGTTTGTCTTGAGCAACATTTTCATGTGTCTGTACATGCTGCTGTAAATACTCTAATTTAGTGAACTGTTGGTTGCACTTGTAGCAACTAAATGAGAGTGGATTTGCCTTAGCACATGTCGAGTTACTACTCAGATGCATATGAAATGAAGTTGTTGCTATGAACGATTCTCCACAGCCGAGGCAGCAAAATTTGGACGCTGAAGCTGAGAATAAAGAAATATAAGTTTGATAATTAAGGCACCATGAACCTCAATAAATGATTTACCTTCAGTGGTTGTACCTGTGCTTGACTCCTTGGCATATTGCTTTCCGTATCCCCCTAGAAGCTCTGATGCAGGAGAAATAGATTTGACAGTGCGGAAGTAGATGTTGCCAAGGTACCGATATGCAATAACATTCTGTTCTTCTTCATGTCTAGCAGTGTTAATAAATGCCATCCATTTATAGTGGGTGGAGTCTTGTCCATCGATAAAAGAGGGATCAACTCCTTCATGCTTTACCTGTTACAAAAGTGCAAGAAGAAGTTCACCACATTATATCAATACTTCACATTGCACTAACCAGCTCTCTTGCAGGTTTAAATTTAAGTATTCAAGCAAGTAAATCAAGAGAAGGAAGAATACTTTAGGTTGTGTTCCAGATAATTCCAGCCTTACCACTTCTCCCATTTCACAAATAGCATATAATTTCTCACAACCCATGTATGAAAACACACCGTTCCTCACCTCCCCTGCATTTGTGGAGTTGTAAAGGTCCCCCTCGTTATCGTTGTCTGCTATCTCGTCTTTGTAAGGTCCCATCCGCACACCCTTACTGATGAAGGTGGTGGCAAACACTCCCAGTCCTGCCTCTGGGATCGGTGAGGGCCTGACAGTGAGCTGTGCAGGAACTGGCAGCTGTGTATAGGCTAAGGAAGCCTGGTCGTAGCCAGCTGTGGCATCCAGCTCTGAAAGAGGTCCATGCACTGGGCATTCACCATGATACAGCTTGTTGCAGTCGTCACAGACTAGAAGAGGACATTCATAGAATAGAACAGGCATAGCTGGAGAGTAATGTTTCCTTATTTTTACTTCAACTTACACAAGTATTTATCTTTATGAAGTAGGGTGTCTTCCTCACATTCATTGGATGATGAGCATCTCAAGTTTCTCATAGTGGTATAGCTAGGCACTTCAGTAGTCAACCTGAGGAACATATGATGCCTACAAAGTAAAAGAGCACCCACAAAATAAAATCAACGGGCAAACCTGGCTGCATGCCTCCTTATGAGCTGCCATTATGTGAATGAAGCTACAAGATAAATGGTATTTTGAGTGACTTCTGTCTGTTTGTCTGTCTGTCTGTCTGTCTGTCTGTCTGTCTGTCTGTCTGTCTGTCTGTCTGTCTGTCTGTCTGTCTGCTTGCCTGCCTGCCTGCCTGCCTGCCTGTCTGTCTGTCTGTATATTTGCTAGCTCCTCCCAGATGCCTGGACCAATCATCCTGAAATTTTCAAGGTTTGCTCACAGGACCACTGATCCCGTTTGGGAAGAAAGAATGTGGCTAGGGCTAGGGCATAGGTTCATTAAATAAAATTTTCTATTCATGAGTGATCACCAACTTAAACAAAAAAACCCCTTTGGGTTTCTATACAGTAAACAATTAGTTAAAAATGATTTCCTACAAAAAATATCAAGATAAAATGTGTTTTGAGTGGCATCCATCAGGTTTCATGTTGACATTAGCCCAAGTAATGGAAAGCATACAGTGCTATTCTATCTTACCACAATTTACAATTGTTTTTCTGTATGTATGTATGTATGTATGTATGTATGTATGTATGTATGTATGTATGTATGTATGTATGTATGTATGTATGTATGTATGTATGTATGCATGCATGCATGCATGCATGCATGTATGTATGTATGTATGTATGTATGTATGTATGTATGTATGTATATTCGCTAGTCCTGAAATTTTCAGGGTTTGCTCACAGGACCACTGGCCCTGTTTGGGGAGAATGTGGTTAGAATTAGGGCATTGGTCCATTAAATAAACTTTCCTATTCATGAGTAACCAGTTGTAACCAAAAATTTTTTTTGTGTTTCTCTGCAGTAAACAATTTGTTAGAAATCAATTGATGACAAAAAATATGTGGATTTCCCCTCCCTGCCATCCCATTCCAAGAGTTCCTAGACATTTGTGCCACAAGTAATTATTATATGATAGTTCATGCAAGGGCGTAGCCAGGGGGTAGCTCAGGGTGTTCCAGCACCCCCCATGCAAACTAAAACAAGATCATCAGCATGAAAGACAGATATTGCATATATAGAAATTATAAATTTAGAAATGTTCTTTTGAGAATAAACTATATAACTTCCATTAAAATAATGAGCATTTCATCATAAGTAGCAGTAGAAAAAAGGCAAGGACAAAAGGCCCATTTAGTGCAGCTGCCCAGTATGCTACCAAAATTCAAAATTCTTTAAAAGAAGGTCCAGACACCACCTGAAGCCACCAAATCCACTATCAAGCCACCATCCCAACCACCAGCCACCTTTGGAGCTACCAGCCAGCCACCATACCAGCCATCATTGCAACCACTAGTGTAGCTGAATTCAAATTCTTAAAGATGTAAAAAGACATTCATTTTAACATCAACAAGTGTTGCAGCAATATCTTTGGCTTTCATACAGTAAACAAGAAAATGTTGAGATTTGTCTTCCATGCAGGCTTTTTTCAAAGTATGGCATCATTGGTCAGATCCAGGTATGCTGGTGAAACATCCACTGACACAGTTTAGTAAAGCATTGGAGTTACTGCAAAAAGAAAACAGCTAAAGACTATCACAAAATAACAGTGGTAAGGGTGCGGAGGAGTTTCTCCAGGTCATGAAAGGCCAATAGTACTACATCAATCAGCATTTAGACCAAGCTATTTCAGATCAATCCCAAGAGATTCAACTCCATTGTTTACAGAATAGTTTTTGTGTGATAGGCAAAATATTCTCCTTTGAGACCATCTTGACAGTGCAACTGATTTAGAGAAAACCACAAAGTGTAGAATTTGGATTCTTTCACCTTTATAATATTGTCTATTGAAATTGTCATGGACTAATTTACAATATTATTCATCCATATAATAATCACAGCAAACTTCTATCTTGATTATAATCCTTTAACCTTTATATAGCTGTTCAAGTTTATAATGAATTTCGATACAATGGCAATCATATATGTTCAGCACCCCCCTGCTGGAATTCCTGGCCACACCCCTGTCACATGTACTCAGATCTTATTCAAAAAGATATTTCTAAAGAAAGTTGTGTTTACAAATCACGCAGGAAGTTCATATGGACACTAATTACTAGAGATATATCATAATATTTACTTTAAAAATAGGGCATTGCCTCCCATATACCCCCCTCCTCCCCGATGTATTATTGGTACTTTTCTAGTCCATATAAATGAGAAATTCTGTTCTGTGCGCATGTTCACATGAGAACCAATTATTTAATGAAATGTGATGAAACTTTGCAGGCATAAGCTTTATTTGCCTAGCTAGGTTTATCTTTTCTTTTTTTTTTTTAATTAAAAATTAATTAAATAATTAATTCATTCATTTATTTTTTGTTCGTTTGTTCATTTATTTATTTATTCATTCATTCAAATATTTATTTAATTATTCTTATTAGTAGTAGCAAGCAATCTCTGCGAAGGTAGCTTTTGCTAACTGGGTACACCTTGTCTTATGGGAGGACTTGTCTGACGGGAGGACATTTCTCATGAGAGGACATGTCTTACTGGAGGTAGCCCTAGTCCTAGCCCTAGACCATGTGTTAAGGGAAGCATGTCATAATGGAAGACATGTCTTATTTGATTGAAGGGCATGTCTAAAGAAGAACATGTTTTACTGGTAGACATGTCCTATTGGAGGATATGTCTTACAGGAGAACATGTCTTACTGGAGAGTGTTCTTATTAGAGGACATGTCTTACTGGAGAATATGCCTCACCGGGGACCAAGTCTTATGGGAAAACATATCTTATGGGAAGACATGTCTCATTGGGGGATATGTGTACAGGAGAACATGTCTTACTGTTGCACGTGTCTTACTGGAGGACATGTTACACAGGAGGACATGCATTATGGAAGGACATGGGAGGACATATCTTACTGGAAGATGTCTTATGGGAGGATATGTCTTATAGGAGACATGTCTTACTGGTGTATGTGTCTTACTGGAGAACGCATCTCACTGGAGAATATATCTTACAGAGGTACATGTCTTAGTGGAGGATATGTCTTACAGGGGGACATGTCCTATGGGACAATCTGTCTTATGTCCTATTAGAGAGGGAAATGTCCAACTGGAGGACATGCTTTACTGGAGGACATGTCTTATGGGACGACATGTCTTTTGGTTGGACATGTCCTACAGGCAATCTTGTGTTATGGGAGGACATTTTTAAGAGGGGTGGTCATGTCTTTTGGGAGGACTAATTATGTAGGTATGACTGGTCTCCTTTAGGTATGCCTTGGTTTAATATGTGTGTCAGCCTGGAGTATTCTGGTCTCCATCATGGCTATCTGTTTGTGTAAGTGCCCATCTATACACCTATTATATAGGTTGTGTGTTGTTTGGGAGGACAGGTTTTACTAGAGAACATGTTTTATTTATATTTATCTACAAATAACTTAAAGATTGGAGGGCGCAAGTTTCTTTGTTATGAAGTGAACACCTAAGTATTTTACATAGTGATATTGATTATTACAAAAAATTTGACCGATTCATAGTTGCATTTTCCCTTCCTTTCCTCACGAAAAAAAAAATTATGCAGCAGATTATTTCTGGGGATTTTCCCTTTTCTGTTTGTGTTTTCCCCTTCCTAACTGAACCTTAATTTTGATGTACCAATTGGAGAGGGGAGCAGGGAATAACATATCCCCAGCTGCACCCCTAAATCAGGTGCACCATGGGCAAGTGATATAAGCACAGGTGTCCCAGCTGAAAGTCCGGTGGTTAAAACCAGCACTTGGATTTTTTCCTTGTTTTTTCCTTGTTTTTTCTTTACTTTTTCTTCCTTCCTTATCTTCTTCTTCCCAGACCACTCTTTCTTCCTTCCATCTTTCTTTGCCCTCTTTCTTTTTCCCTTTCATCTTTTCCAATACCTAATAAAAAGAGCTTATTGGATCGATAATGACCACAACCTTTCATGGTTCCCACCTAAATAGAATGAAACATGATCTTCAAGGAAGACACATTCAGTGAGAGGGGAAAAAATTGAGCCACTTGGCCACTCCTCCTCCTGTTGTCTTGTCCGGCTGAATATGCCAAAATGGTTGTTGGGGAAAAAACCATGGACCTAACATACATGAAACTTGCCATACTACACATGAACCATGAAATAATATTTAAGCTGTATCCCACCTGGCTACACCTCTTCCTATGAGTGTGCCAGGTTCAAAAAATAGTTTGTAGGAAAGTAACATAAGCTAATGCAAATCCACTTTCCCACAAAGCACCATAACAAATGAAACCCACTCTTCAGGATGGGCATATCTTACACCAAAGATGGTTTCTTTTCTAGGCCAAATAATTTGGGCCACCTGGCCACACCACTTTGTGTGTTGGCGTGAGGTTAAAAATGCCAAAAATGGTCCTGAGGACAAAGCAATTTTCAAATATTTAAATTGAAAGTTAGTACAAAAATGTTTAAATTCATTGATTTCAGCAGTTGTTTGAAATACCATTCATACAAAAAAGGTTCCCAATGACAACGCACTTACACTGCTTGTTCCGTGAACCCTCTGCCTCTCTGGGTAGATTTTCTATTGTTCACCTTACTGCTACTTCCAACTTCTCTCCCTTCCTCCAAACACTCTTCCTACACCACATCACACCACAAACAGACATTCGATCATATGTATTGATAATAAATATATAAACTGTGATATTAGTTTCAACTATGTAATGTAATTGTTTGTGAGACAGCAGTACAGGTTATACACATATTGGCAATACAAATGAAAACATGAGACCCCCAGTATGACAGTTGAAGAAAATGTACATATAATAATGCAGTGCCCAAACCTTGTACAACACAGGAGAACTTACAATACCAGTGCCTCCAAGTACATGAATTCATATACATAAACATGCATATAGTTTACTGAATGTGCAAGCATTTTTGAAAATATTCCAGCATTTTTGAAAATTATAATGAATATATTTCTTTCCTACAACCAGAGAAAAATGCACTACAACATGAAGCACACAAATATTTATATTTGGACTGTAAGTTTTAGTGTTGCATGGCTGACTTAGAAATGGTGTTTATAAAACATACATGCAAAACATCACCCAAACATACAAATTTAGTCACTTTAGTATGCAAGGTTTACACAACTAGTACTTGGAGGCTCTGCAATGCTATTCTATGGAATGGTGCAATCCTAAATAGTTATTGTAGTACAATTCAGTGCAAGTAATTGAAAACATAACAACACAACATAGTATATTCTCACAACCAAGCCCTGCCATGCCAGGCAATCAAACAAAACAAAATTTAAGAAAAGGACTTCTCTATGCAGACAAAGAGTAGTCAAAATAATACCTGAGGATACTGGACTTGTTTTGCTATTTACTTTGTTGGTATCAAGTATTTTCTCCTATCTCTAGCTATTAGAAAGATTACCTAGTATTAATTCTTTTCCTTAAAGATGGTGGATATTTCCTCCAACAACTATTAACACTGCATACAACAGAATTACATAATTTGCCAAGAATAGATTAATTGTATATGTATAAATTATGATAGTTTGAGCTAAATTATGAATGGGGTTTTTAAGGCTTCTCCCAAGTTACCACATCAGGCAATGAGAATAAAGCATGTTTCTGGCAACTTGTGGGAGTTGGTAGGTTAACAAATGAATAAATCCAAGTATACTAATTAATCTAGTATTTTTTATTTCCAAGCTACTAATCACATAACATTTTGTAGTGATACTTATACTTCTTGACTGTATTCTAATCCAATCATGAAATAATTGTTGTTAGTGTATGACTTATGCATAAAGTAACTTGTTATGGACTAGACATGTTCAGTATTTTAGTTACAGGACTCATTTGACCTCTAGCTAGTATCTACCTAATGCAATTAGTAGTTTCTAAAAGCTAGTCCTCATCAACTCCATACTTTCCTTCATGTATACAATGTGCGTGATATATATTTGCAATGTACACTTTATCCGGGTTATTTTTAAAATTTTTTATGAATTGTTTTCTAGTGGAATCAATGAATAAGGTTGTTTTTATGCCATTTTCTGCACTGTAATGCTGATACCTATTTTAATCCAGCTGGCCCTTAACTAAGTGAGTAGATCACAATTATCTAAGAAATTTGATCAATGTATTATGAGAATTGACAGCAGTTTTGGATATGTAGTGATATATGTTAGTTTTAAAATTCCAGAAGTTATCAACAATTAATAATGAAGTAAAGATGGAAGGAAAGCAATTTAATGTACCGTAGACATTCTACTTATCCACACAATAAGATAGACAGATTATAGGCAGCATGGGGTATAGTACTAGAGATCCTCACAACTTCTGTGTCCATTGTATTGGGTTTCTTCCTGCTTGTTTGTGCCTCCATCCAGGGATCCAACTCGGAGTCATTCTCAGAATCTGACTGGAGCCTCCTCCTAATTCCCTTACTTCTGTTCTTCTTGCTACGTCCTCCCACTCCTTTACCTCTGCTGTTGGTTTCAGACTGGCCCCAACTGATGTTTTCATCATCTTCCTGATCAACATCATGCAGTGGCTGACCTGTGTGGTAATATATATATATATATATATAATGCCAGAAAAACCATTTTACATGCCAAATGCAATTAGCCTGGCCCTCTTTACACAATGGCTGTCCTTTGCCCTAACCATATAACATTATGTCACCACCATCCATCCAT
Organism: Lycopodina hypogea; assembly: GCA_963969325.1. NCBI lineage: Eukaryota > Metazoa > Porifera > Demospongiae > Poecilosclerida > Cladorhizidae > Lycopodina > Lycopodina hypogea. Next base: position 6,026,147 of record OZ017787.1, read on the forward strand.
GTTCCCCTCTCACCCTCTCTACCACTACCCTGGATAATGATAACACACCTTTTCCATGAACCAGAATACCTATGATAGGCACAGCTATTCTGGTTCATGGAGGCTGTTCATATCATTGTGATTCAACACTGTTCCATTAATATATAATCTGTAGTATTAAGTGCCTTAGGTGTTACACATACCATAATTTCTATAGATCAATGGTTGGTTTAGATTAACCCACAGAATTGCCTCTGAAGGCAGCCACTGCAGGTTAAGTGAACAACTATATAATAAAAAAAAAATTTTTCACTTCAGAATGCCCCCACTCAGTTGAAACTCCTGCAGTGTTATCTCTATTCCCTCTCCTTCCAGGGAGCAAAATAATCCCTTATAAGAAAGGAGTGAGCAGCTGTAGCAATTTCAATTGAGGGTTGTGGGAATTCACCAATAAAATTTTCCCAATTTCAGTCATATTTTTGTTTATTTTTATCTATTTTTGTTTTGTTTTATTTTTTGGAGGGTTTTTTTTTTTTTTTTTTTTTTTTGGTGAAACTAATGAATATTTACCAGAATTTCACCCTAAATGCAGATAAATGCAGAAAAATATCTGTTACAGTCACAATATTAAGAAGTCAGAACCTAAATATCATCAGGCATTCTGGGGCTATAAAAGAATATGCATACAAAGTTTCATCTTAATAATTTAAGTCATCTAAGAGGAGTTCACAGACAGATAAACAGACAGATAGACAAACAGATAGACAGACAGATGTTGTTGATATATTATTAGGATTTGGCACTGATATCATGATTTGTAGAGTTCATGCAAGAAGTAGCAAGATATAAGTTATGTTAAATGTTAATTGTTTCAGGACTGCTTGAGTTGATCTCTCTTCATCAACCAGCAATATCTGACCACATAACAGTGAATGAATTAGTTACTGACTCAGAAAACTCTAGCTCTTGTAGAACAGAAAATGTTTCAAACGATAGCACAGAATGTAGAACTTTCCAAACTGTGCGATATATTGCTACGTACTATGTTGGTGAAACGCTGCTTTTATCTGACCATTACTGTAGTTACTGATGGCTGTTAGGTAATAATTTGAAATTGTTTCAAATCCTTGACACAATCCCTGTCACTTCTTGTAAGATACGATAAAGGATGAAGAAGATATACAGGATTTGCATTGATGCATAGTAACATATACTATTCATTTAATGTTAATAACAATATCAATGCCGTTTTTCATCATACACTCAAAATAAATGAGGAGAGATATATTGATGATTAATATTTCTTTTATTATAAGAATTAAATTTAATTAATATTAAAATTTAATGGCTCTTATAGAGAAGCTAGAATGCAATTATCTAAAAAAAATAATTTCTTTAAAATCAACCGATCTAATTTAAAAGAAATAATGTTATCATGAAAGCATGCTCTCAGCATGAACAAGATAATGCTATGCTCCTATAAATCACACATGCAAACAAATTCCTGCAGCACCATTGCAATCCTGGCTCCCCACTTCCTTTTTAAAGTAAATTTTCCAACAGTTAGCAACAGTTCAATGTTGGTAAAGATCCTTGTAATATAGGGTATTTCTAACCACAACTCCCAAAATAATAAATAAATTAAGAAGACTGTCACAACTTCCTTATCATGTTTTAATATACCTATGCATTCCATCCTTTCCTGGTTCACTCTGACATTTGTTAGCGGCATACCACCATTCTCACCGTTAAATTCTTCAAGCCCACCGCTCTGGGAACTCTCCCCCTGGGTGGCAGACATATCCAAAAGTTTACCAGCACAGAGCGACGTTGTAGTTCCCAGCTACTCAGGTTGATGGGCTTGCCAAACTGGTCTTGCACACGAGACCCTTTACCTTCAGCACACTGAAGAAAGGTTAGTCTAGCTATTAACCCTTTTACCTTAACCTGGGGGGGGGGGGGGTACGGTATTTCGAGTGTACACTATATCACTATATCGTAATTAATCTGCGGTATCCTTTCCTAGAATCTTGGAGGACAATAATTGAGTGTGTATAATTAAGTTCATGATTAAGTTCATCTATTTTGTTCTTTCAGGAAAGAATTCTCTCATCTTGAAAAATAAGAACTGTCCCAGGAAGTATTTGCTTAATGGCACTAACTGCCTTGCCACTTTATCAACCAGGAACTTTATTATTCATGTAACCCTGCTATTACCTATATTCTGCCACTAAAGAGTAACACTGTATATTTAGTATAGACAAACCAAACGAAAGGAGAGTATTCAGGGGTTTTTTTACTTCTGCTCCCAGTGCACACATCCTTCTGTAAAGAAGAAGATGTTACAACAGTTCACTTTCCAATCTGCTTTACATGTAATGATTGCAACCAATGCTTTTAGAATAGGGATAGATTGTCCTGATGTGAGGCAAGTGATCAAATGGGATGTCCCAGAGGATGCACAAATGTATGTCCTGGAGAGCAAAAGTGCTGAAAAACCTGCCATTGCTCTCTTATTGAAGAATGCTCATGATGTTTGTTGAGCAGGAAATAAACAAACCTGTGCAATTGTATTCCAGCAGTACGAATAGGTATACAACGTAAATTCAGATTCTTTCCCCCACAGATTAAGATAAGGGTCAGCTAGAGAGGGTCAGCTAGAGAGGCTAAGTAAAGGTAAGGCCTCCCACACACTTCAAAAAATAGCTGCTCTTCTTCAAAAATAGCTGCTCTTCTTCAAAAATAGCTGCTCTTACAACTTATGCTAAAACATTCCTGCCTTTCATTCTCTCAGTGCACATGTGCTGTATTTCTGGGGAAAATTCTTTGACTAAGTCGCTTGCATTGTAATCTATTATCCAAGCATATCTTAACTTCAGCTGTTATTAATCATATTTTATCCCTAGCAAAGTTTTATTATTTGGAATAATAGGACAATATTAATACTTGAATTTTTCACCCTCCAAATTGAGTTCATTTTGACTCTATTCCCCATGGTTGCCCTATTGGCATATAATATGCCAAATTTGAGAAATTTGTCATTTTTGAGGTCAGAGTTGCCATATCTTAATCCTTCTTGGCATATTGCCATATTTTCCTTCACTTGGCATAACATTTCATTTGGGCATATTTGCTATATTTATTGTCTATATTTTTGTTCATGAATCATGATTGAAATTGAACAGAGGTATCACTTTAAAATAAGTGCTTGTGAGGGTCCTTTCCAAGCATATAACATTCTATGCTGATGTGAACTGAAAAGTGTCCTGTGAAAGAAAGCAATATTAGAAATGAAGTAAACATTATCATCATCAAAATGGCAACAAAATGAATTAAATGTCATTGTCAGAATGGCTACAAAATGGAAAGAAACCTATAATAAATCACAAAATATTTATTATAAAGTGATGGTTCAGGAAATGCTTATTTCAAGTTGGGCCACAAGGGCCTTGTTTGGAGAAAGTCATCTATTTTGCAACATCCAAAGGGAGCTCTCAAAACTGGAAATACTCAAAAAGGGCTGAAATTTAGCTAAACATTGGAATTTGTTGTCATTGCTACATGCAGTGAATCATCTAAGTAAATTCATCAGACTATGAACTAAATGCTCAAAACTTATCAGTATTAAATATCATTGCACCTGCTTTAAAGGATAAAGTGATGAAATATTTGAGTCAGAAAATTCTCTCTTTTATGCAGATGAGTCCTCTGACTTTGACACTAAAAAGATCCTGTGTTTGTGTCCTCAATGACTCAGTCTACACCATAGCATATTATTTTTTTAAAAATATGGAAACTATCACCTTTTTTTTTTCTGCTACAGAAAAAAAAAAGTGGTAATAAAAATACAATAATGATGTTATACTAGGAAAATTTGGCATATTTCAGAGTGATTTGGCATATATTTTATTAAATTTTACAACTTGGCTGCAGTGCTCTTGCCATTGCATTCCACTCTTGCAGTGAGACAACTGCTTAATGAAATGTACATACCCACCAAAATTGGAATGTAGTGAAAAGTTTTTAAAAAGTGCATGCACTATTTGATACTTGTTTTTTTTTTGTGGCAAGAATTCCATAGGCAGTTGGCAAACACAGCTTTGCAAAATCTTAACAGAGATTATGCTTTCCTTTGAGAATACTCAGTTTAGACACTTTTTATGTAATTTCTTGTTGTTGTTGCCACTTTGTTTGCTGTTGTTTTTTGTTGTTTTTCTTTTGTCCCCCCCCCCCCCCCCCCCCTCTCCTCTCCCCCTAACTGAGTGCACTTGTCATGAAGAGGTCTTATTTCTTGGAAGTAAAGAAACAGTGATGTTAACATTATGACCCAGCCTGCATCCAAGAGTTATCCCAGAACCACTTCTGCATTTTCAGCTTCACAAACCTACAGAAAGAGGTTTGAATAGGAATAACCACACTGAGTAGAGAGTATCCAATCAAATGTAATTCAAGCCTCTTCATTCACAGAATTACTATTGAAAATGTCGTGACTCAAGACCAGTGGCTCAAAATCACTACTTTTTTACACTATTTATTTTCAGCTATCAAAAAAATCAGTATAAAAACACAAATTATATTTAGCATTCAAACTACATATTACAAAAAAAAAAATTATTGGCATATATTGCAGCTTTTCCTTCAGATCACAGCTTCAATATTTGTTTTATGCACCACTTATCCCCATTCTAAATTGGAAGAGAAAACATTTTCAGCACACCCAGGCTGAACAGTAGGATGGAAAGTTCCCCATTGGATCCTTGTATGAATGCACATCAAGCCAAAAGGTCTCTGTGCTGCTGGTGCCCCAGGCCAGCTGCTTGATCATGGGGCAGTTAGACCCCAGTTCTTCCTGGGATGAAACATCTTATGGAAAGGATTGTGGACAAATATTTTCTTTTTCAGGTGTAGCTTGCAAGAACAGTGGAATTGGAATGGAGCTGTCTCGGTAAGGAGCTTGATTCTTTCTGCAGTCTTATGAATACCTTCCTCAGAAATTTGAAGGCATTCTCATTTCATCTTCTTCTGCATGGGCAGCTGGCTATGGTCCAACTTCATCTGCAATCCCTGAATCCAGCTTAAAATGTACCATTTTTTTGAGAGTTTTGGCATTTCCCAATCAGATCTTTTCCCTCCAAATATATTTTCAAAATTCACTCTTTGTGGCAAAACAGCTCAGGACAACTCCACATTATCCAGAGATCAGCCTCCTTTAAATAGTTTGGCATCCAGACCAATTGAGATGACAACATTACACAAAATAGATAATCAATAGAAGTCACCTAATTACAATTAAATGGATGTGTGCATGTGAAAGTATGCTTCCTCCTACTCAGGCCAGTACTTCACATGTAAAAAATCAATTCAATAAATAGAAAATCAACATTAAAATAATTGAGTTGTGGGAGAGATTTTAAAAAAAAGTGGCACAAGGGGAAAAAAAACTATAGAAGGAAATAATATGGGAGGAAAAAGAGGGGAGAGGGGAGGGGGAAATGAAGAAAACAAGGAAGGAAAGAAAAAGTGAGAAAAAAAGAGGGGGAAATCAATCTAGTCTACATTTGAGTTTCAGCTTAGGAGACCTGTGCTTTACTACTGAGCCATGGCTTTTTTCAGGCTCTCTTTAACGGAAAATTTAAATTCCTTTTTCCCCCTACAGGTGTAACACTTTCCCACCTCAAGCTTATTCAATGACATGACAACATTACCACTTTTACTATAATAATTCCATTAGATAATCACTGACAGATAGGTATTTTGTCAAACAAGTACTTCACTGATTTTAGCTTTCGCTCTTTTGATCGAAATAATAAGCATATATTGACATACATCAATATATACTATAGTGGGAGTAGGTCTGTCCCTCCTTGATTCACACTTTAATGGTTGAAGTTAGACCACGAACCCATATATATTTAAAATAAATGTCACTAGGGTATCATTTTAAGTATATTTATATGATCACACCCATTTCTGCATTCAAAGATATAGAGCCAAAAATGGTACTTTTACCACAAATTAATGGTCTACAGGCCTAAAACTTGGTATGCACACACAACTTGACCTTGTGAGGTACATGGTATGAGTCCCACCTAGCCACACCTCTTCCTCTTGGTGTGTAGGGTTAAAAATGCCAAAAATGGTACTTACAATAAACACTTGGACCTTGGTAGTTATACCAATGAGCATGTATATATATGGAATCAGTGTGGCCAGAGGAACAATTTAAGAATATCTATAAGGCCATAACCCTTCCTGTGTTTGCATCAGGTCAAAAAAAGTCAATAATGGTACTTTGATGAAACGAATCCTTGGAGCTACAGACCTAAAACTTGGTATGCATACATAACTTGACTCTGGGAGTAACATGGGGTGGGTCCCACCTGTCCATACCTCTTTCTCTGTTCCTGTGAGACTAAAAACAGTTTGTATCACCAAAGCACCATACCAATGAAACTCACTCTTCAAGATAGACACATCATACAGAAAGGATGATTTTTAGCAAGAAAAGATTTAAAGATTTGGATTTTAGTATCCAAAACCTGGTCAAATTGGATTCCATGCGTAGCACAGGTACTTACTCCAGTGTATATAAAGCTGGTGTATCTGTTTGTTGGGCAAGATTCAATGCCTCTAGGTTTGGTCAAAACTGAACCAAATTTGGTGAGGATCAGAGGGGTTAGCATGAGCTTAATGTGTAAGTACATTTTTAAAAAGAGTTTACCCTGGTGAGGAAAGAGAAATTAAGTTTCAATACCAAGAAAAAAAGCCTGAGAAACTATGGCATGGTGGTTAAAGCAGTGGTTTTCCAAGCTTAAAGTCTGAAGTTCTATTCCCCATGACTCCTTTCTCTTTTTTTTTTCCAAATATAAAAATTTTTTTATTTACTTTTTTTTTTACCCTTTTTCTCATTCAGTTCCTTTCCTTTCTTCTTTCCTTCCTTTGTAATTGACACAGGTTTAAAATACTGTATTTGTATGCATATCCTGGGGCCAATAGGCTCAATTTTAAATCTACAGAGTCAAAGAATCAAGTGAAAGAGAATCAAGCACTTCAGGCCATAGTTCAGTTAGTTATTTTTTATAAGATTTATTCAGAGCTGTGGAAGGACAAACTGATAAATGTGGCAGCTGCATTAGAGCAGCAGCTACTTTTAAAAGGTTTGGGGGTGGGTGAAGGAGTTTGTGTGGCATGTTCTAGGCAGCTCTGTGCACTTCCACTTCGTGTTCAATTAAATGATTCAAGAGACATCAAGTATTAGTTGCAAAAAGAAGAAAGTTAAAGAGTAAAAAGCACCTTAGTATTGTTTTAATGGAGGAAATATTCCTTTATAAACAGCATTACAAGGTGAAATAAGAAAGCAACAACAAAAAAAAACATGCTTCACTAAGTCCGATCATTAAAAAAATTTTTTTTTTTAATAATAAAAAAGAGAGAGATTGAGGAGAGGGTGAGGGAAGAAAGGAGAAGAAAGAAAAAAAGGGAAAACTTCCTACCACACCTGCTGTCACCCAAGTACTGAGCAGGTGGATAGTGCTTAGCTTTAGTAAGTTATTTTAATTGAAATTGAAGTGTTTAGACAGAACTTGACATTCGAATGCATGAACCCCATCCATGCAAACACACAACAAAACATGCTCATCAATATTGGGCTTGTTTTAAAATATTTTTACCAGAGAACTTGTTTTCCCAGAGTCTAATTGTTATTTTAGTGTTGATCGTGTTCTGCTTGTTATGAAACTTCCTCTGACAATCAGTGCTAACGTCCTGGGTTCAATTCCTGGTCATGGTTGGGTATTTCCCCCTTTCCCCACCCCTTTTTTACCCAGGATTAAAGCCTAGTTCACAGTGCGTGCACCGCAAGACGTAGGAACACATGCTGTGCGTTGCTAGCATGGGGTATTTTTAACGGCCGCATCTGCAACACAAGAATAGAGCCAAATTCTAATTTTAAGCAACACACAGTACATGCCGGTATGTCTATGTGGTGCATGCACTATGAACCAGGCTTTAGTCATTATTAAGTCAAAACATTAAATCATAAGTGAGCGGGTTTTTGGCTAGATATTTCCCCACTTGTTGGTTTTTGTTTCAATGTTTTTCCAGATTCCCCAAGTTGGTGGCACAAGGAGAATCATTATTCCTTACAAATTTAATGGTTTACAAAATACAAAAAGACAAATGAACCTGTAAGAATCGACCTTGGTTTTATAGATCAAATCACCAAAATGCTAGACTTTCTTGCTTTTCTACACAAAATTAGTCTAGATGTAGTCACTTAGCTCTGCTTTCCGCAAATTCATGTTTCAGCTATTCATTCAAGGTGAGGGGCAGAAACCCGACTAACATGCTTTATATATGGTATGTTGTATATGGAAGCCACCTACTGACCTACACTAAATGTGTAGGACAACTTCAGGAATATTCTCTACCCTGAATCATTTCGAGAAAGAGTCCAGCACAGGGTACAGGTACCTGTGCTACTTTTAAATATTTTACTACTTATTTAACTTTACCTTTTCTTGAAGTGGAGCAGTAGCACTATTAAAACATGATCCTTTATGTTGGTCATGGCTTTGGCACTATTTTGAATGCTGAAAAGACTGAGCATGCTTATGTTCCAGCAGCATCTGGACTGGAATATCATTCAGCCATATTTTTCCCTCAGTTTTGAAGCCCCATATGCTGTGGTGTTTTTGTCCAGATGGTTTCATTGAAAAAAGTGTGATGAGCAGAGTGAACAGGGAAAAAATGAGAAAACTGCAGAAATTAGAGTAATAACGTGTTCATAAGGGTGTGTCATACACCTAATTTGTTAGAATTGGCATCATTGCCCTACTTTCCTGAGGTGCCTCTCTAGAGTACCATTATAACTGAAATTCTTCCCACAGTGCTAACAATTGTATGGCTTGTCTTCTGTATGTGTCCTGAAATGTCTCTGTAGATTACTACTCCTACTGAAACTCTTCCCATAGTACTCACACTTACATGGCCTGTCTCCTGTATGTGTCCTGAACTTGACATGATGACAGGTTTTGACCCAACTTAAAACATGGGCTAAAAAATCTGGAAAATGGTTACCATGGTAATAAGAAAAGCCAAATATGGTATTTTGGACCAAAAAAAATCTTGGAGCTACAGATCTAAAACTTGGCATGCATATACAAATTCACTCTGGGAGTAACATGGGCTGGGTCCCACCTAACCACACCTTTTCCTTTCCCTGCGTAAGGCTAAAAATGCCAAAATGGTATTTCTGCAAAAACACTTAAACCTATGGAGTTAGACCCATGATCCCACATACATTTGGAATGAATATAATCTGGGGGATGTTTTAAGTACATGTATATGACCACACCCATTTTTGCGTTCATATCAAGCCAAAAAATGGATACAAATGGTACTTTGGTCAGACAAACCTTTAGAGTGACAGAATTGAAAAATGGTATGCATATACAACTTGACTTAGAGAGTAACAAAGGTGGGATCCCTCCTGGCTATACCTCTTCCCATTGGTGTGCAAAATGGAAAAGTGCCAAAAAAAAAAGAACTTCTGAATAACACTAAGAAATTAGATCGACGAACTTTTTTTATATATATTTTTTGGTTCGTATGTATGTTTGTGTGTATGTGTCTAGGCATCGCAGCCAAACACATGGGCAAAAATGCCAAATTCGGCATGTGTTCTCAAAGAACCTGGGTGAGCATTATTAAACACATGTGGGCATGGTAACAGGTGTGATTTTGCCATAGTCACACCAACAGGAAGTCATTTTGAACATAAAAAAGTCAATTGAAGAGACCAATCAGCCAAAATTTGGCGTGTGGTCTCCAAGTACCTGGGAAAGCATTATTAACCACATATGGGTATGGTTTTTCCATAGCCACACCCACTTGAAGTTGTTTTAGCTATTAAAAGCAAATCATCCAACCAACCAGACAGAATTTTGAAATATGGTTTCCAAGCAACTGAATGAGAATTATTAATCACATGTGCGTGTGTCAATAGGTGTGGTCTGGTCATTGCCACACCCATATGTACTATCATTCTGGCCAAGCCCCTAGGTGGATTTCTCTGAAACTTGGCATATGATAGGTTTTGACCCTACTTAAAACATGGGCTAAAAATTTGGAAATGGTTACCATGGTAATGAGAAATAGCCAAATATGGTATTTGGCCAGAAAAACACTTGGAGCTACAGATCTAAAACTTGGTATGCATATACAACTTCACTTTGGGAGTAATCTGGGCTTGGTCCAACCTGGTCACACCTTTTTCTTCCCCTGTGTAAGGCTAAAAATGACAAAAATTAAATTTCAGCAAAAACACTTAAACTTAGGGAGTTAGACCATGAACCCATATATGTTTGGAATCAATAAAATCTGGGGAATGTTTTAAGTACATGTATATGACCGCACCCATTTACGTGTTCATGTCAGGCCCAGAAAAGGCCAAAAATGGTACTTCAGCCAGACAAACCCTTGGAGCAACAGATGTAAAATATAGTATGCATACATAACTTCACTTTAGGAGAAGTATGGGTAGGGTCCCACCTGGCTACACCTCTTCCCATTAGTGTGTAAAGTGAAATTGTGACAAAAAAAGAATTTCTGAATAACGTTTGGACCTAAGGAATTAGATCCAGTAACACACTTTAATATATATTCGGGTTTGTAAGTATGTATGTTTGTATGTATGTGTGTCAAGGCATCACAGTGAAATGCTTGGACCAAAAAGGCCAAATTTGGCATATGCTCTCCAAGAACCTGGGTGAGCGTTATTAAACACATATGGGCCAGGTAATGGGTGTGGTTTTGTCATATTCATACGCACAGGAAATTATTTTAGTTTAAAAAAAAGTTAATCATAGACCAATTAGGCAAAAAAAATTGGCATGTGGTCTCCAAGTACAAAGAAAGCATTATTAACCACATAAGAGTGTGGTTTGGCCATAGCCACACACATTGGAAGTAGTTTCGGCTATTAAAAGCTAATCAAATGACCAACCAGACTGAAATTTGGAATGAGGCTTCCAAGCAACTGGGTGAGCATTGCTAATCACATGTGCGAGTGCCAATGGGTGTGATTTGGTCATTCCACACCCATAGGACTTCATGCCTGCCAAAAACTCATTTATGGACCAATCAGGTGAAATTTGGCATATGAAGTCAAAGTAACCAGGTGAGCATT
>OZ017787.1:6039813-6128455 GCA_963969325.1 Lycopodina hypogea
CTGGCACGGCACACCTGGCACGGCACACCTGGCACGGCACACCTGGCACGGCACACCTGGCACGGCACACCTGGCACGGCACACCTGGCACGGCACACCTGGCACGGCACACCTGGCACGGCACACCTGGCACGGCACACCTGGCACGGCACACCTGGCACGGCACACCTGGCACGGCACACCTGGCACGGCACACCTGGCACGGCACACCTGGCACGGCACACCTGGCACGGCACACCTGGCACGGCACACCTGGCACGGCACACCTGGCACGGCACACCTGGCACGGCACACCTGGCACGGCACACCTGGCACGGCACACCTGGCACGGCACACCTGGCACGGCACACCTGGCACGGCACACCTGGCACGGCACACCTGGCACGGCACACCTGGCACGGCACACCTGGCACGGCACACCTGGCACGGCACACCTGGCACGGCACACCTGGCACGGCACACCTGGCACGGCACACCTGGCACGGCACACCTGGCACGGCACACCTGGCACGGCACACCTGGCACGGCACACCTGGCACGGCACACCTGGCACGGCACACCTGGCACGGCACACCTGGCACGGCACACCTGGCACGGCACACCTGGCACGGCACACCTGGCACGGCACACCTGGCACGGCACACCTGGCACGGCACACCTGGCACGGCACACCTGGCACGGCACACCTGGCACGGCACACCTGGCACGGCACACCTGGCACGGCACACCTGGCACGGCACACCTGGCACGGCACACCTGGCACGGCACACCTGGCACGGCACACCTGGCACGGCACACCTGGCACGGCACACCTGGCACGGCACACCTGGCACGGCACACCTGGCACGGCACACCTGGCACGGCACACCTGGCACGGCACACCTGGCACGGCACACCTGGCACGGCACACCTGGCACGGCACACCTGGCACGGCACACCTGGCACGGCACACCTGGCACGGCACACCTGGCACGGCACACCTGGCACGGCACACCTGGCACGGCACACCTGGCACGGCACACCTGGCACGGCACACCTGGCACGGCACACCTGGCACGGCACACCTGGCACGGCACACCTGGCACGGCACACCTGGCACGGCACACCTGGCACGGCACACCTGGCACGGCACACCTGGCACGGCACACCTGGCACGGCACACCTGGCACGGCACACCTGGCACGGCACACCTGGCACGGCACACCTGGCACGGCACACCTAGCGATAAGTTCCTAGCTGTAGCAGACCAGGTGGACAGGCTCCAACAAACAGCTGCTATTCCATATCAATTATCAATATATGCTAAAACATTCCCGCCATTATAATATACCAGTGCACATGCCCCTACTGTCCCCGGATAATTCCTCTGACTGTCTCCGTGCAATGCTATCTTAAATCTCGCTAGCCCGACCCTTTACCTACCACACACTGTTTACGGTAGGTAAAGTATATGCAGGCAAGACTAATCACTAATGCAATCTCTGATCCAACCAGATCTTCTTTTCAGCTGGAATTAATCATGATTTATCCCAGAAATATTTCTATTAGTTTGATTAATAAAACAATAATATATGAATTGTTCACCCTCCAAATTGTGTTTATTTTGAACTCTCTTTTCCCATTGCCTTCCACTCTGTGCAATACAACCAATCAGGCAAAACAATCCCCTATTCAACCATATTTTGGTTCCTTTTATTTCAACTCTTTTATGCAGTACTTGTTATTCTTACCCTATGATATGTCCTACACTTCATTATATCAATTGACAATGTATTTTGTTTAGATGATTATGTCCAGTTCCATTGTGCACATAAGTTCCCTCCATTATAGCTATAGATTACGAAATAAACTTCTACAAGCCTCTGTCAATGAGACAAATAACATCCAAGTGCACTTACACAGAACACACATGTTTATACACTGAAATTGGAATGTAGTGATAATTTATATTATTTAGCTAAGTGCATGCAATATTTGTACCTTGGGTGGCAAGAATGCCATGGGAAGTTGGCATTTTTCCATTGTCCTCGTTGATTTGCTCATTGTTCTTTTTTGTGGGTTTAAAATTGAACCTATTAGCCACAGTAATAGCTGGATATACATACAAAAATACAGTACTTTAAACCTGAGTCAAATAAAAAGTAAGATAGTAGAAAGGAAATGTAAATGAATGATAATGGGGCAGTTGAAACAGGATATTCAAATCAATCATGCATTTTTTAATAAAAGCACAAAATTTGGTATACACGTATAAAATTATATAATAAACAAATTTGGATATTGGGCCATCTTAGATTCGACCTTTGTTGACCCCTAGGTGCTAATTTACTTACAAAACAAGTTCGTTTTATCATTGTATACTGTACTGTTTCTATTATAAAGTTACAGCTTTTTTGTAGTTACTATTATTAACCACAATATGGTATGTTGGTGTAATATTTAAAAGGTGATAAAATTTCTAATTAATAATAACAAGTGTGCAGACTCTGGTCATATGTAGGACATTACTCATGAAATTAACATTTTTGTTGCATGGACAATAGAGATAATGATAATTAAAATTATCCAGGCACAAGCACTATCTGTAACAGTTCACTTTCTTGTTGATTTTATAGAATGTTCAGTTTTGCGAACAATCAATCCACATCATCAACACAGAGTGCTGTGCATTCCAGCCCGGGCCTTCCTGCACTTACACCTTTTTATGCATCCCTTTTGGCCATTGCATGAGATGTGCTCTTGGCAGACCTTAATGCCACAAGAGGTGTTCTTCAGTTGGATTGGTACAGATTATCAGTGGCCTTCACCCAGCCCAACTGAGTTGGTGGAGACAGTGTTGATACAGGTACCAAAGCCTACCCCAGACATACCTGCCCTGGTAGAGAGCTCTTTTGACATGTTGCCCAAGGGCTCCTCTTGTTGGGGGAACCAACGGAATGTTGTTCTTCTTTGCAAACAGTTTCCAGCTAATTGTGTTGATATCTGTTGCTGTGCTGGTTCTCTGTAGAGTAAGATGATGAACCTCTCAATAGTTGGCATGGCTTCTTCATCAGTATGAGTTGGTTTAGTGGAGAGGTCAATCAGGGTCAGGGTTAGCTGAGGAAATGCATTCCAAACTGCCCAAGCTGACCTCTTGATGTGTCTGGAAAAGCAAGAGAGGTGTCAGAATTGCCAATGCATGGTAATACATTTTTCTGTGCCCAAAGCCCTTGCCATCTCAAGGGCTGCCAAAAACTAGAATGCCTTGCGGCTATCAGCTTCTTCATGGCAACACAGAGTCAATGCTAAAAAATTTGCCTGTAGTGGCCTGCCTACAACTGCATCTCCATCAGTGATGACCACTGTTTATCTCCATAGTTGAATGAGCCATAGAGGGCATAAGAGAGGAAGTTGAACAGCTCTGTTTTTTTGGCATCAACCCTAAGAAAGCTGGCCCAGTTACCTAGGATTGATTATCAATCTACTACCCTACTTTTTACCCCTTTCCAACACTATACTCTTGGCTGTACCCTTCAGAGAATTTTCATAGTAGCATTCCACACCAGTTCTAGACTAGTGGTATGCTGAAGTTTCCCTGTCATGGGTACGAAAATATGCTGTGCATATTTTTGAAAATTCTTTGCTCTAGCCAGACAGCAAATGGATAATGACTGCTCAACTATGACAATACTGCTTATAGGTGGACCCTCAGCTGTGGGCGCAATGAGGTCTTCTTAACTGAAAAGGAGTTGATTTTTGGCACTGAGTGAGATGTAAATGCCATCTGAGAGTGCAGAGATGTGCTTGGTTTTCATGTTGGAAGAACTCTTCTAGATTTCCATCCCTGTACTGGCAGCCTATGTACAGCTGAGAGAAGAGTCCCACATCATTCTTCAGTGTTATTATCAGCTGTTTGCCTTCTCCTGCTGCTCTTGAGTAGGCTGACCAAAGCTCTTGAGCTGGTTTCTTTGAATATGCTCATCAATGGGCTTTGTTCCTTCCACCAGTCTTTCCCTGACAAATTCCTCAAACTCTAACTTACCCTTCTTGAATGCTCCACAATAGCTTCCAGGGCAGTAAGTGTTGCAATTTCCTTGTGTCTAACACAAGCTGGTATGGCTTTCTACTTCAAAAGGATTGCCAAGACCATCAATGACCCTGATCATGGATTGTAAATATTTCATAAAGGAAATTTGCCACTTGCTTGCTGGTCATGGTGCCACATATGCTCAAGTCTGTCAAGTTGCTGTTTATCTTGAAATTGTTCAATTAGCTTGGAAAACACTGGTCCTGCTACCATCCAATCTCTCTCTCTCTCTCTCAGTGGAGGAAAAAACAGGGGGGGGGGGGGGGGGGGGTGGCAGGGGGCTCCCCCAAATTTATCACAGGGGTCTAGCCCCCCACCTCAGAGCACCTTCACGTGTATCCTTGGTGTCCAAGATCAATTATTAGGAAAATCTCTAGTTGGTATAGAAAATAATATACGCTTTTAGTTACAGATGCACAAATACACATTCATTCATTCATACATAGAAAATCACACTAATAATAAACTTAGAGCCATACAGCTTGCAGAAGCAAAACAAGTTTGGTAACTTTGCAGCTACAACATGTTACTCATTGAAGGCAACAATACCTTCTTGGTTTTCCATCATTGCTGATGAAGCATTGGATGTAATCAACAGCAATCAACAGTGAACAGTTAAATTTGTCCATCTATTGGATGAATTGATATTAAAGTGTCAAAAGGATTCTGTTGGTTTTCTTAAGCTTCCTGACACAAGAGCAACCTCCAGGCATCATTATGTCAAGGACAGGCTTCTAATGAGGCTGCAAATATGAATATGATGAGGAGAAGATCGGTGTGGCAGCAAGATTTTGTAAAAGATAATTCCATTATAGTAGCTGTGCATTCTTGTGCACATTCACTTAATCTTTGCTTTAAGAAATTGGAAGACAGCTTCCATGTATTCAGGATGCTCTTGAAATAGTTTTTAAAAAATAGGTAAGCTATTTTTATTTTCATCCAAAAATATCATACTTTTTTTTCAATTAAGTAGCAAGAGGTTGGTAAAGGTTAACTAAACTGGAGTCATTATGTCCCACCAGATGAACTCCCAGAGTGGTTGCCATGGAAGATATTCTTTTAGAGGCTTTGAAGGGAATCATTCATCAGAATGATGAATGGATTTGAAAGCAGATGGTTTATTGCAATTATTGGAGAAGTTTATCGCCTTGTTTGGAATGGACTAATCACCTTTATTTTAGTGCAACAGAGAAAATTTCCCTCTATTACAAAAAAAAGTAGTATGGTTTTGCAAGATCTTCTTTCTGCTGTTAATACTGCAAACAATTTATAAAATAATGTGGTCTGAAAATAATTTCAACAGATTTTATAAGACTGTAACCACTTCTGAAGAGTACAATATTGACCTTCCAGAATTGCCTCGTTACCTAAGACTTCAGATCAAAAATGGGAGTTAGCCAAATGTATTTACATCTGCAAAGCATACTTCTTGGCAATTTAACTTAAAGTATATGATTTTCTCCATTGTGAGCTAAAAGATTGGTTTAATGAGCACATTCCCTCAGTCCTGCCGATTGAAAAACCCTGACAAATGCAGCAGATGGTCATGAATGGAAGAGTTAAATAAATCCTGCTACGAAGATGTTGACATGCTAGCATTGGGAAAATACCTCCAACTTCACAAAACTTAATCTAGCAGTGTAACTTTGAAATAAAGAAAATGAGTTCAATAAAAAAAAAAAATTTATCTAGCAATGAAAAAAATTTCAAGCAAATGCTATCAACCTTATACCAGCTCTCTCATCTACATTTAACAATCCTTTTAGTTACCTCTGCAGCATAAAAAATATGTCCTTCTCTGGGAAAAAGTGTCCTAACTTCTCTACTATTACAGAGGTGAAACATAATCATTAAGTGCTTCTATATATTCACAAAGATTTTACAGACAATTTTTTACTTTAGATTTGGCTTCAGTGGTAAAATCTTTTATCATCGATGAGAGGAAAGGATTTTTTTAAACAGTTACAGCTTGTAATTGTTCCTTTTTTTATTAATTCTTTCTATATTAAGCACACTTATTCCAATTTAAAGTGATTCCCCACCATTTTAAGCTTTGATGAATATCAATCCTCAGAAATAATATAAACTTCACCCCCCCCCCCCCCCCACTTATAATGTACTGTCTCCTCCCTTGTGAATTCTCTCTTACTTATCTTCAGTTCAGAAGACCACTACTTTGACCACCAAGCCATTATTATTCAGGCTTTTTTTCATATAGAAATTTGATTTCTTTTTTCCACACTAGGGGAACCACTTTTAAAAATGTGTCTGACCTGACGATTAACTTCATGCCGAACCCTCTAATTATCTACACCAAATTTGGTTCAGTTTCCACAAAACCCTGGGACATTAAATCTTGGCCAACAAACAGACACACCAACTTCATATATACCAGGGGGCTTGTTGCAGCTTTGGTGCACATATTGGTGCAGCAAGGTATGAAAGTAGTGTAAGTAAATAAAGCCAGATTTGGAAGTAGCAGCTTAAATAAAATCTGTCAGTATTGGCATTCATACTTTTACACTAATGTTTATTGGCCAAACCACATCCATAACCACAAAAATGGGATGGTATATATATATATACATATATATAATCATTTGCAAAGTCGAAGTTCTATTCTCAGGTCTCTTAGACACTTCTTGTCGATGCATCAGGGCCCGGAGTGCAGAGAGAGAGAGAGCCAGGTGCCTTAAGGATAGCACAGTGGACCACCATGTGCTGTCCTGTCTGAATGGCATGTCCACAAATACAGGTTGATGAGTCCTACATAGCTCAGTGCTGAAGAGTCTCAGGAATGCGTGAGGTGTAAGAGCATAGTCAGTTCAGCCGCACCCACTGCATTCATGGTGAGCCCTGAAAAACTGACACATGCATCAGGCGAAAGTCAACAAATAGAGAAAAAATTCAAGAGAACATGACATCTCAACTCTCAAAACCAAACACCATCCCGAAGCTTGCACCTTTATTAAGGTGGTCAGCTTCACCTGCCATACAGGATGGTGTCTCATTGTTACAATTAAACATCGAAGGTCTGACAAAGGCAAAAATCAATGCCCTGGAACACCTGACACAGACCTACAAAGTTACTGCTGTATTTTTCCAAGAGACCCATGTTAGTGACTGCTCCCGGCTCAAGATTCCTGGATACACTCTGGCTGCACACACTGAAAGCGACATCCAACGAATAACCATATTCATGAAGAATCAACCTCCTGGAAGCCAATAGTAGAATGTCCTTCAAACTCCTCGTACCCAGCAGTTCCTAGCCAATGGTCATTACATAGGAGCTGATAAAGTCCATGCTAGACTTGTGAAACAGGAATGTAGTGCCTTATGGAACATGATGGAGGTTGACGGATATCTCCCAACACCTTCCTCTCCTGCTGAGCTCTCTTCCACCATAAACAAACTTGAGGGAGGAAAAGCACAAGGGCCAGATAATATTTTTCCAGAGTTCCTTAAGTACTGTGGACCAAAGAGCCTTAATTGGCTACGTGAGTATTACTCCACATGCTTGCACACGAACACCATCCCAAAAATCTGGCATAAAGCCACAATTATTGCACTGCCAAACTCAACAAACCATCAGAAGATCCAAAAAGTTATCAACTGATTTCATTCCTCTGTGTCCTCTACAAAGTCCTGGAGTGTCTTCTTCTTGCTAGACTCATCCCTATCGTTGACCCCCAGCTCCCAGTTGAACAGGCTAGGTTTCGCCAGGGATGCTTTATAGTCCAACAAATAATCAAGTTGAACAATAACATAAAAGCATTGAAAAGGGCAACAAGGCTGGCTTAGTCCCTGTAGACCTCACCGCTGCATATGACACAGTCCTTGCACTAACACTACTCCGCACAATCCCTGATGTCACATGATGCAGTTTATCATCAACATCATATCGCAGCCTTGTACTCAAGCCGAGTAATGGTGTCCCACAGGACTCAACCCTGGTACCAATACTCTTTAACATCTGCATTGGTGATATATCCCATATGACGGCGCTGCAGTATGGCTACGCTGATGACCTAGCCTTGCTACACTCAAACAAGGAATGGTGCCAAGTGGAGGAAACACTATCTGAAGATACCCAAAAAATTGCAGACTACTTGTCAGCCTGGAGGCTGAAGCTGAGCACTGCATAAACCATCACAACTGCCATCCACCTCAAGCACAGCTCAACCCCAAGTATCTTGGTGTCATGCAGCTAAGATATTCAATTCCAGCATCTCTATGGAATATTGAATGGAGCAAAGTCACGCATCCAATCCAGTTTACCATCCCCCCAAATACCTCCCCTCCATCTGGATCCCATCTACCCCGACACCTCTGTTAACTTTAAATTGTTTAAGGACAGAGGTGGGATGCTTTGGTGAGAGTATGCATCGCTGGGGGATGTGCCACACAGCAGTCAGCAAATGTGGTGCAGAAAATCAAACAGCTGACAACATCTTGTTTAACTGCAAAGCCTTTCCACCACCTAAAGGCATTGAAGATCTATCTACTCCAGGTGATGATACAGTAAAATGGCTACAAGAACTTTTCGATCACATATAACAGAGGAATTTCACTTATATGCAAGAAGAAGCACCGGGAGGAAGCATCATGCTAGGTGGTGGACAGGCAGAATGCATGAATGGAGAGCCATTGCTGACACAATCATCCCATGCTAACTCTGAGCTGAAGTCATCCTCAAGTAAGTGTGCCACATGACAACAGAAGGGTCAACATGATCTGAGTTGTTGAACCTGTGTGGCAGCAGATAAGCGATGGTGAAGGTGGGATGGTCATTCTACTTAGCTGCAGTAGCAAGACTCATAACAAGAGACTTAGGCCTGATGTCAGGAGGTACAATTCCAGATAGCAGAGGGAGAAATGTCTTCTTATCAGTCTCATGCATCCAGTGATGATAGAGATAGTGTTATTAAGTGCCACATCCATATTTTTTTGTGTGGCGCTGCAGCATTGCATAGGTGATGCATACTCAGCAGCACTGTAGACCAGGGCAAATGCACCTGTTTGCAATTGTTGATATCTGCACATCCTAACTAGAGCAAGCCAAGCAGCATAGGAATCCATTCCTGAAGTTTACTTTCTGCTGGAGGGATTCAAGATGTTTTTTGTGGGTCAGGGTACGGTCGAACGTAACACCGAGGTAGACCAGATGGTAATTGTTTGACAGTATAGCACCATCCACAGAGACTGTGAGATGATGTTGACACTCTACTGTTCAGGTGGGATGCTGTCATCATGGTTTTGGCAATGCTCAACTTCAAATTCCATCTCTGGAGGTAATCATGCAGCAACTGCACGTCCGGGTTCAAGGTAGTCTCCACAATGTCCCAGCTCCCATCTGCGACTAGCAGGGTGAGATCATCAGCATACCCATACTGCTGTGGTGTTGTCTGGGGGATGTCACTAAAACTAGATGTTGAAGAGAGTTGGTGTGAGGGTGGACCCCTGTGGCACATCATTGCAGAGACATCTCAGGTGGCTGATTTAGCCATCACTAGTCCTCATTGTTAAATTACAGTTGGTAAGGATCTCCATGATGAATATGACCATGTTTGGTTGAGCAGCATGTTTAGTAGCTTCAAGTGGATACCACAAAGCTAGACAGTGTCGTAGGAAGCAGTTAGATCTACAAGCACCACTCCTACCTTCTTCTGTGCTTCAACACCTTCCTCGATATTATCAGTTAGTAGAGTGACTTGATAAGTAGTAGATCGGCCATGATGGAAATGAGCTTGTTGTGGTGGAAGCTGAGGATCGACCACAGGCTCCATTCCAATGAGGAGTAGATGTTCAAGGATCTTTAGCAGCATGAGAGCATTAAGATGGGACGGTAGCTCTCAACATCATCACTTAGCTTCTTTGGTTTCAGGATCGCACTGACATCGGCGCAATGCTAGATTTTTAGGAGACAAGCATGTGACAGGCAGTGATAGAAGAATTCACTTAACCACTTCAGCATGAAAGCTCCACAGTTGACTATAAATTCTGGAGCAATCTGGTCAGGGCCCTATGCCTCACTACTCATGATATTTTTTAAGGCTGCAAGCATTTCTGTCTCAGTGAAGGCACCAGAGAGTGAACCGTTGCTGGGATCTTCAACTTTCCTGTTTATTATCTCTATGTTCACTTCTTTATTGATCTGCTTGTTCCTATGCTGATAGTGGCCATTATTGATGAGCCTACTGGCAAAGGTTCTGGCACTCACTGGGCACGGTGGTGTCTTATGTGCACGACCAGTGAGGCAGTTGAAAATTGACTCCCATTGCTTTCGACACTTTTCATTGAGGGTCTTCATCAGTTGCTTAGCTAGTGCATTGGAATTATCAGCAGATGTTGAGCTGATGAAATCATCATATAGTTGTCCCAAGTGAGTATCAAGTTCTTACGACAGCCATGAATCGAGGATTGCTGAGTGCCAGGCACTATAGGCTGGGTCAGGGTCAGAGGCAGAGCTAGGGAGCTTGATAGCAGCAGTGTTTAGGATATTTGTGATCCTTATCCAGTCCTCCTTCCTGAAGTTCCATCTTGTAACCAGACATGTCAGTATAGAGTTGATGGTAGCTGATATCTCAATGAGTGATGGTTGATGTTGAGACTTGGAAAGTGGCTCAAGGACCTTTCTACTGATAGGACATGCTCCAAGGTTAGCAAAAGCAAAATAAGAGTTAGTTGTGGTGCCCCAATGAGATGACAGAAAACTGCCTGGTTGTTTTGGGCTGTAGAACAGTGTGAGATCCCTGGAGGATGCCCAGTCTTAGAGGGAGGACACTCTGTGTTGGTGGAACTGATCCTCATGTTGAACAATGACAGTTGAAATCACCTGCAAATATGCACAGTTGCGAGTAGCGTGGTAGGGAGTCCATGCAGAGAGGTATCCCTGGTGGCTTATACATATTCACAATGATAACACCTTCCACATTTGTTGAAACCCACTCAATACCATCATCATCTGGTGATAACAGGAGGGCTTGCCAGGTCACTGAGCTATACACAAACATGGTTATGCTATAAACTCTGCTGTGGATGTATGAACCTGTGATAAAGCTGGGTATTTGAAGCATGTCAAGTTTAGTGGTGTGAGTCTCTTGGGGCAAGATAACAGTTTCCCAACCCTCCTTAGCCAAGTTTGTGATGATTTGAGCTTTGATTTTTTAGTCCTTCTGAATTAAGTTGGAGGAGCATGATTCTTCCCAGTATGACAACTGAGGTTGCCTTGCCTGTTAAGGTGAGGGGTGAGAATATTTTTGGTAGTTGACTAGCTAGTGAAGACAGTAATTTCACTGTAACAATTACTTATAACATAGATTTTTTTTTAATTTGGATCTCAGAACCCAAAACCCAGCAAAATGGAGTTCATGTGTAGGGCTCCCAGTTCAATTCAATAATTCAAGAGACAATTAATTTTAACCACAAAAAGGAAGAAAGTAAGGAGTGAGCAGCACCTTAGCATTTTTAAATAGGGGAAATATTCCCTTTTAAACTGAATTCCACTCCAGACTGAAATTGAAAAGGAGCCTAAAATTTATTTTAAAAAATTATAGAAACAACAAAAATAATTGATTAAAAAAGGGAAAAGAAAAAAAAAAAAAACAAGAAGCCATCCAAGGATGGAATCCCATAAACTGCTATGAACTTATATACTTAGGTTAGTTCACAATATGTCGCTAGCCTAGCCCTAGCCCTAGCCTAGCGACACTGTGAAGGGTACACCCCCACGTGGGACAACTCAAGCGATCCTTGTTGTTCACAAATCAACAGCGATTATCAACTCCGGAGTGCAAGGGGAACTTTGTACGAATAAAAAGTGTTGCTAGCAGAGAGAAGGATGGCGAGTTCCAGTGATGATGTGGTTTTGGAGACTTCGTTAGTATTGGGGGTTATAATGAGAAGGAGGAATAGGAGGAGAAGGTTTGGCAGGCAAGAATGGGTCAGACCTATCCTGCAGAAGAGGTACCAACAGGGAGACTATCACAATCTTCTACAGGAGATGAGGCTCGTGATCCTGACAGCCATTACAAGTATTTCCCATGTCAAAGGAGACATCTGACATTCTCTTACAAAAGGTGGGATATGTAGCTAGCTATGCATACAGGATAAAAACATATTTTTGGTGTGTAAAGGTCAGTCCACATCTTGGCAAAAGGTCATACTGCAGCAAGATCAGGGCGGAGATACCACCTGCAGAAGGCTTGCCCTCATCCTTCAATATTTTGCCACTGGAAACTCTCAAGTACAATTAATGTGTACTTTATGTCATCTGTATGTTATCCAAATATTTGTTAGGTCTCTTTATCTTTTAGTTTCCGGATGGGCAGATTTACTGTCGGTGGTATTCTTTTGGAGACTTGCCATGTGCTCTGGAATGTGCTTAGTGACCATGTGCATGCACCATCATCTGTGGCCGAATAGGAGGGCATCAGTAAGGAATTTTTGCTGAGATGGAATTTTCCTCACTGTATTGGTATGTCCTGTAAACATTTATTGCATCACCATATATATAGTCAAATGTTTTGCTGATCACAGGAGCTATTGATGGCAAGCAAATTGTCGTGCCAGCTCCCAGGAATAGTGGATCTCTTTATTTCAATTAATTATAAGGGGACCTTTTCAATCGTTTTGTTGGCTGTGTGTGATGCACATTACCAGTAAGCAAATAAATATATATTTTTCTATTGCTTTATCACCCAATTGTTATAGGTTTACTTTAATTGATCTGGGAGAGGTTGGGCACCATAGTGATGGGGGCATTTTTTTTTTCAAACTGCATTTGGAAAGGCACTTGAAGATGGTTCAATGGTGTTACCTGACCCTTCCCCATTACCCGAAACCACTGCACCACTAGTTCCCCATGTAATAGTGGGAGATGCTGCTTTTCCTCTCCACAACTATCTGTTGAGACCATATACTGGACAGAACTTGCCTGGTATGAATTAGCTAGTGTGTGAGATACATGATGTGATAATGTGACATCCACATTGTGAAGTGTTGCTTTGTTTTGCAGAAGATAAAGCAATTTTTAATTATCATCTAAGTAGGGCAAGACAGATAATAGAAAATAGCTTTGGTATATTGGCAGCAAGGTAACAACACTCTTGAAAATTGTCTGTACTTATATGGCAACCCTTTCCTGCATTCTAGATGGAGGTTTTTTAGGAGGCCTACTGTTGCTACAGCTGATCATGTCATTGTGTTTGCAAAGGCAGCGGTAGGCCTTCATAACTACCTGCAGACAACAGAGCACAGCGTATATTGTCCACCTGGGTTCATAGATGGAGAGAATGGAACTGGACATGTGTTACAGGGAGGATGGAGGAGGGACGATGAAACTTGCACTAGTATGCAGCAATAGGCAAGTATTAATCCCATGCTATGACATGGTTCACCTCTGTGTAACATGCCCATTGTTCTGTGTAGATACTCAAGGTGTGCTGCAGACACCTGGGACTTTTTCAAAGATCATTTCTTGAGCCAAACTGGAGAAGTTCAATGGCAGTATTCATACGTACACAGGACGCAATAACTTAATTTTT
Organism: Lycopodina hypogea; assembly: GCA_963969325.1. Lineage (NCBI taxonomy): Eukaryota > Metazoa > Porifera > Demospongiae > Poecilosclerida > Cladorhizidae > Lycopodina > Lycopodina hypogea. The sequence continues at coordinate 6,053,425 of OZ017787.1, forward strand.
CAATGATAATATATTACATATAATCATATTCATTTCTGATTATTATATATTGAAATGAATGTTTAATAATAATGGTGATTAATAATAATGGTAATTCAACTGCTTATTAGTATTCATAATAACTGTTATCTATGGTGTTAGTAGGAGCTACTGGTGTGGGCGTATATTCAGTGGACAGATACTCCAGATCAAAAACAACTTGTTGAAGCCTAATTTTAGCTAATGCATTTTGCCTGGGTGGCAACCTCCTCAAGTGGGAAGCAAGTTCCATGCAAAAATGAGTGTCGGGATCAACCTCGTTCTCCTTATTTGGCCTTGCAGCAAGTGCACCGAGGGTATGCAAAAGTACAGCATCGGTTTCATCCCCTTTAGAGGCACACTTTCGTTTGCATGCTCTCTTAGCCATTTGGGGAGAAGTGGATCCACTTGCTCTACTTGGTGGACAATGGGGAGAGGCAGACCTTGATAGGTCCGGTTCATCCAGTATGCTACAGGGGAGGGAAACAACATAGCATAAACATGTCAAAAGCAAAACATGTATTTACCTGTCATTCAAGATGTCATCTTGGACCTGGGTGGCCTCCAACAAAGGGAGGGCATCATCCCCATCCTGTATGATGTTAGTGGCTTGGCTGGTACTGCCCTCACCAATATTCGAATGTGTTCTGTTATTAAAGCATATAATAGTAGATATAGGGTACACAACATTTTAATTCTGTTCACTAACCCCCTGTGCAGAACGGAGTCACAAATGAATGTCATGGCCTCAAAATGAGGCCACCTAGATTCATAAGGTGGACCTTGTCCACCACTTGGCTTTGTTCTTCGCTTCCTAATCTCCCTCACAAAATGGTCCCTCAAATTCTTCCACTTTTTCATACAACCCGGAATAGTCACTCCTCCTCCAATCTGCTTGAGTTATTATTTAACCCCACAAAGAGCATACAGCTACAAATAAAACTGGCCATTACTGTAGATGTTGGCAATGTTTTTATAAAAGCAACATACAATCTTTAAGGAGATGGCACCTTAGTATTGTCAACATATGAACATATATACTTTCTTTTCTCTATTGCAACTACAGTGCATTATCCCAACATTGCTGCTGTTTGCTATATGATTACTTTGGTTGAAGTTTTATAATGATCTCAAAGGACTATTGAATACATTCAAAGCATCTCTATATATATTTTTTATCCTGCCAAGGTGTGTGAACTTAAACCTACCAATGTTGATATTGAAGTTTTAAAATTCTTCCTCTTTTTCACTCTGTTCATTGGGATAATACGAAGGCTGGGCTACTCAAGTATTGATCCCAAGCTGTGGGTTTGTCGCTGAAGTTTTAAATTCATATACAGTGGTGGCAAAACACAGGATGAACTATCAAGATGGTCCAGTGCTGGTAAGCAAGTGATTTCAGTACAGCCATAGTCAGCTGCAGCTGAAAGACAAAGCTGTTATTGGGAATATTATGGATTATTTCCCCCCTTTTTTTGGTTATTTTTTATGAAATTGCCTTATAGAATTGATGACCTATATGTGGAAAGAATTAATTAAATATAAAGCATAATTGGTACTTTTCAGGAGCATGATTGATTAAAAATGGAGCATAAAAGAATAGCATATTTGGTCAAAAAATTAGCATAATTGGGAATTGCCTAGTACTTACATCACTAACTATCTTTTTCATTCATTTTCTTTTGCCCGTTGGTCTTCACCAAGACTGATTACAAAAAAAAAAAAGGGTGAGGGAAGAAAGGACAAAAAGGAAAACCTCCTACAACACCAGCTGTCCCCATGTGGTCACCCATCCAAGTACTGAGCAGGCTGGAGAGTGCTTAATTTCAGTAAGTTATTTTAATTGAAATTAAATTGACCAGACAGAAATTGATGTGAATGCATGAACCCCACCCACAAACTCCACCCACAAATAACACAACAGGGGGGAAAAAAGCCATTGATACCGGGCTCATAATAGAATAATTTTGGTTTTCTTTTCCCTGTTCTTCCAGGTTTCCCAAGTTGGCAGCACAAGGAGAATGGTTATTCCTTATAAATAAATCGTTTACAAAATACAAATACACAAATGAACCTGTAATAATCCAATCTTGGCTTCATAGATCAAATCACCAAAAAGTGAAATGTTCCTTCTTTTCCTGACTCACCATTTAGTCTAGATGCCTGTGAATTAGCTCTGTTTTCTGTAAATTCATGTTTCAGCTATTCATTCAAGGTGTGGGTCAAAGACCTGACATAAAATGGTTCACAAATGGTATTATTGTACATGAAAACCTCCTACACTAGCTCTGCAGACCAACTCCAGGAATGTTGTCTACCATGAAGCTCTTCAAGCAAGAGTCAAGCACAGGGTACAGGTACCTCAGCTACTTTTAAGTATTTCACTACTTATTTAACTTTAAGTGGGGCAGATAAAGACAAGATATTCAAACCAATAAAACAAATGTTTCCTACATAAATTAGCACCTAGAGGTCACCAAGGGTCAAATTTAAGATAGCCCAATATCTAAATTTGTTTATTATATAATTTTATACATGTATACCAAATTTGGTGCTTTTAGCAAAAAGTGCACGATAGGTTGACGTAGCCGCCCCACTACTTTACCTTTTCTTGAAGTGGATCAGTAGCAGTTTCTAAACACAATACTTTCATGTCAGTCATGGCCTTTGCATTATTTTGAATGCTGAGAAGATGAGCATGCTCATGTTCCAGCAGCATCTGGACTGGAATGTCATTCAGCCATATTTTTTCTTCTGCAGTGGGTTTTTTTTACTTTTTTTTTTTATCCAACTGGTTTCATTGATCAAGAATCTATTTTTAAAAGTGTAAAGAGCAGAGTAAACATAAAAACAGTGAGAAAAAGGCAGAAATTCAGTGTGATAAAAGATGTTCACATGGGTGTACCATACACCTAATTTGTTAGAATTGGCATCAATGCCCCATTTGTCCTGAAGTGCCTTGAGTTTCATAATGACTGAAATTTTTCCCACAGTGTTAACATTTCTATGGCTTGTCTCCTGTATGTATCCTGCGGTGTGCATGTAAACTATTACTTTGACAGAAACTCTTTCCACAGTGTTCACACTTGTATGGCTTGTCTCCTGTATGTGTCCTGATGTGCCTCTGTAGATTACAACTTTGACAGAAACTCTTTCCACAGTGCTCACACTTGTATGGCTTGTCTCCTGTATGTGTCCTGAGATGTTCTGTAAGAACTCCACCCCGATTGAAACTCTTGCCACAGTGCTCACACTTATATGGCTTGTCTCCTGTATGTGTCCTGAGATGTTCCTTAAGAACACCACTCTGACGGAAACTTTTCAAACAATGCTCACACTTGTATGGCTTGTCTCCTGTATGTGTCCTGATATGTTCCCTTAAAATACTATTCCGACTGAAAATCTTCCCGCAGTGCTCACACTTGTATGGCTTGTCCCCTGTATGGGTCCTGAGATGTTCCTTTAGACTACTTGTCCGACTGAAACTATTCCCACAGTGCTCACACTTGTATGGCTTGTCTCCTGTATGTATCCTGAGGTGCACCTGTAGATTACCACTCCGACTAAAACTTTTCCCACAGTGCTCACACTTGTATGGCTTGTCTCCTGTATGTATCCTGAGATGTTCCTTTAAAATACCACTCAGATGGAATCTTTTCCCACAGTGCTCACACTTAAATGGTGTGTCTCCTGCATGTGTCCTGAGGTGCCTCTGAAGGAGAGTACTGCACACGAAACTCTTTCCACAGAGTGAAGGTTTGTCTTGAGCAACATTTTCATGTGTCTGTACATGCTGCTGTAAATACTCTAATTTAGTGAACCGTTGGTTACACTTGTAGCAAGTAAATGATAATGGGTTTGCCTTAGCACACGTCGAGTTACTACTCAGATGCTTATGAAATGAAGTCGTTGCTATGAATGACTCTCCACAGCCGAGGCAACAAAAATTGGACACTGAAGCTAAGAATAAAGAAGTATATGTTTGATAATTAAGGCACCATGAACCACAAATTGTTTACCTTCAGTGTTTGTACCTGTGCGTAACTCTTTAGCATATTGCTTCCCATACCCTCCTAGAAGCTCTGATGCAAGAAAAATGGATTTAACAGTGCGGAAATAGATGTTGCCATGGTACCGATATGCAATAACATTCTGTTCTTCTTCATGTCTAGCAGTGTTAATAAATTCCATCCATTTATAGTGAGTGGAGTCTTGTCCATCGATAAAATAGGGATCAACTCCTTCATGCTTTGCCTGTTACAATAGTGCAAGAACATGTTCACCACATTAAATCAATAATTCACATTACACTAACTAGCTCTCTTGCATGTTTAAATTTAATTATTCAAGCAAATATATAAAGAGAAGGAAGAATATTTTCGATTGTGTTCCAGATAATTTCAAAATAATGGAAACTAAATCAATGTGAAATAGAAGTTCAGTCTGATTTAGAAAATATCAGCCATACCACTTCTCACCACTCACAAATAGCATACAATTTTTCACTTTCCATGCATAAAAACACACTATTCCTCACCTTCCCTGCATTGGTCATGTTGTGAATGTCCCCCATGTCATCCTTGTCTGCTATCTCATCTTTGTAAGGTCCCATCCGCACACCCTTACTGATGAAGGTGGTGGCAAACACTCCCAGTCCTGCCTCTGGGATCGGTGAGGGCCTGACAGTGAGCTGTGCAGGAACTGGCAGCTGTGTATAGGCTAAGGAAGCCTGGTCGTAGCCAGCTGTGGCATCCAGCTCTGAAAGAGGTCCATGCACTGGGCATTCACCATGATACAGCTTGTTACAGTTGTCACAGACTAGAAGAGGACATCATAGAATAGAACAGGCATGTCTGGAGAGTAATGCTTCATAATTTTTACTTCAACTTACATAAATACTCATCTTTATGAAGTAGAGAGTCTTCCTCACATTCATTGGACGATGAAGACCTTATGTTTCTAGTGGTGCAGCTGGGCACATCAGTAATCAACCTGAAGAAAATATGATGCCCACATTATTATTAAGTAAAGGAGTTTCAAAAAAAAAAAAAAAAAAAAAAAAAAAACAGCCATGGGTAAGCAATTAAAGCATAGGATACCCAAGCTGAAAGTTGAATGGTTCAGACCTGAACTAGGATTTTTCTCCTTTCTATTTTTCCTTCCTTTTTTTCCCTTCAATCTTTCTATTCTAATTTATTTCCCTTTCCTTTCATCATTTTTTTGGGTCACATGTTAACTACCTTCACGCAGTGTGGCTCGTAAGTACCTTCAATATCATTTCGATGGATAAGGGAAAAGTTATCAAAGAATGGAGATAAAAGGAGAAAAGAGAAAAAGAGAAGAAGAGAAATTCATCCATCTGAACTAGAGTTCAGCAGAGTTCGCTTCACGCAGTGTGGCTCGTAAATACCTTCAATATCATTTTGATGGATAAGGGAAAAGTTATCAAAGAATGGAGATAAAAAGGAGAGAAGAGAAAAAGAGAAGAAGAGAAATCCATCCATCTGGGCTAGAGTTCAGCAGAGTTTGCTGCAATGCAGGGAAACACCTTTTTCAGGGCGCTTAGCAAAGTACCTGCAACCAGCAGTGCTCCAGCTGAACATTGAAGGGACCACTGCCAGCAAGATCGGTGTGGTCGAGCATCTGGCCCATAAGACCAAAGCCCTTGTCATCCTCCTCCAGGAGACCCATTGCACTTGTGTTGATAAGCTAGTAATTCTAAACTTTTCACTAGCTTGGTCAATCCCAAGCAGGAATCACGGTCCAGCCACATTTTTCCATGAGAGCCTGTCCTGGACACTAGCTGGTCGGTCTCCCTAAGATTCTGAGATCAAATGGTTGTGTGTGAATGTTGGACTAAAAATCATCAATGCCTACAAACCTCCATCCTCGCACCTTTTAACAACATCTTTTCTGGTGTTCCCATCCCCCTATATATGCTGGTGATTTTATTTTCCAGCATGTGTAGTGGGAATACAGAGGTTAATGCTGCTCCACAACCCAATGGGTGCAGCCAGTTTCATCTCCAGGCACTGGAACCAATCACGACCTGGACTTTGCGAGTGCCAGACCAGACAACAGGCTCCCAAACAGATGTGTGCTTGAGAAGTTCCCTCAGTCTCAATATCGATCTTCGCTCATCACTTCTGCAAAACTCATGTCCCCAGTACCGAGTGACCTGGTGAAGTGATGGAACTTCCGCAAGGCTGACTAGAATCACTACAGCCTCCTCACCAATGTAGCCATGCAGAGCTTAACATCTTCTAGTACCACCAATGTTAAGGAGATTTATCAGGACTTCTGCAGTACCTTAATCAAAGCGGCCAAAATATCCATCCCACGCAGTTGCAGAAACTACATACTATGAGGGATAAGAAGTGTGAGAGTCTTTATCGCGCCTTCCTGAACACCCCCAATGGAGAAAAGTCTAGCAATGCTGCTACAGCACTACTGTCCCATCTTGACCAGTGAAAGCATGAATGGTGGAATGAAGCCATCGATTCCATGGATTTTCACACTCCAGCCACTTAGTATGGAGTACCCTCAATAGGCTGACATGTAGGTTGAGGCATACCTCTCGCAAATGTCCTATTTCAGCAAATTCTATCACATAATAAGTTGTGAAAAACAGGATCTTCCCTGTGAGAGACTGCGAGTCTGCTCAACTCGTAGCCTCAGATGTTTCCAACCTATGGAGGGTCTTAACACCATATAGTCAGAGTGTTTCTGGTAAATTCACCACAGAAGAGCTTACATCTGACCTCTAACACCTGAAGCCTGGGAAAGCCATTGGCCCCAATTCCATCTGCCCAGAGTTAATGCTCCATGCTGGCCCTGAAATGAAGTCCTGGTTGTGTAAATTCCTATCTTCCTGCTTGCACAACCTCAAGATCCCCAAGATCTGGAAAAAAGCACTAGTTGTCACAATCCTTAAGCCAAATAAGCCTCCAGGGGATCCAAAGTGTTATCGACTCATCTTTTTGCTGTGTATCCCAATCAAGATCCTCAAGCATCTTATCTATGCCGTGTCGAGTCCACCATCGACAAGCTGCATAAGCATATTTCTGCGAGACTGATGTTGGCAGGTTATAGGTGTAGATGTTATAAGGAGGGCCAAGATCAATCCCTGTGGAACACCGTAGATCAAGCCACTTTGTTGACTCAAGACATCGAGGAGAGCTTTTTGGCAAAAAAAAAAAAAAGGTAAGTGCTGTGTTTGTTGATCTCACAGCAGTCTGTGATACTATATGGCACCGCAGCCTCACCTGCAAGATTCTGTGTCTGCTGCCAGACAGGCATATGGTCAGAATGATCACAGGGCTTGTCACAAGCCTTAGCTTCACCCCTACCCCGAGAGTGGAACATGCAGCAGGTTACGATGCCTCAAAAATGGCGTTCCACAGGGATTGATCTTGGACCTCCTTATAACATCTACACCTACGACCTGCCAACATCAGTCTTGCAGAAATATGCTTATGCAGACGGTCTTGCTCTTATACATTCTGCTGGAGACTGGCAGGCCTTTGAAGGGGCTCTTAGCCAAGACCTTTGACGCTAGCACCATATCTCCAGACTTGGCAGCTGAAGTTCAGTTGGTCAAAAATAATGTCGGCTGCCCTCTATCTGAACAACAGGGAGGCAGGTCCTAAGCTCAATGTTTCACTTGACAGAAAATGACTGTCCTTCATCCAGAAACCAACATACCTGGGTGTGCAACTGGACAGGTAGCTCACATACCACCAACACCTTGAGTCACTGCATGGAAAACTAACTTAATGCATAGCCCTTATGAGGCGGCTTGCCGGATTGGGATGGGAGCTACCTAGGCCCTGGTATACTCAACAGCAGAGTACTGCGCACCTGTCTGGTGTCGCAGTGTACACACCCGCATCATCGACACGGCAATTAATGACTCACTATGCGTAGTAACTGGATACCTTCATCCCACACCATTGGACAACCTTGTCATCCTTGCAGGCATCCAACCTACTGAGCTTCGCCGAAGGCAGGCCATGCTATCTCTCAGTTGCTGGGCTCTGTTACCAGGCCATCTTCTTTACCACAAGCTAGCAGATCCTGCTGAGCAGCCTCAGCAACGGAGGTCACAGCATCAATTTCTGCCTGCTGCAAAACAGTTCCTCAAGACCATCAAGGAGCAAAACATCACTGTGACATGATGGGCAGATCATGCTTGGAGTGCAGAATAATGCAACAGTGCCTCTAGACTGTGCACCTTTATCCCTGATGCTGGACCTTTCCCACTGGAATTCCGCTCATCCATGCACAAATGGGGAATGGCCCCTTCAGCGATCTGTGAGTGTGGCACGGAAGATCAAACTGCAGACCATGCTATACAAAGATGCAAATACTCGCCACCAAATGGTGTCCATGGTCTGCAGTTCCTGGATGATGACACCATCAAATGGCTCTTGACCTCATGACCCAATATCTAGCCTGGATGGTTTTGGACTCAAGGAGGAAAATTTTAACTTTACTATCTTAACTAACTAACTTAACTAACTAACTTCATAAACAATTAATAATATTCATTTTTTTAATTTTGAATAACTAATAAAAAGAGCTTTTAGTATGGATCGATCATAACTGCATCCCTTCATGGTCTCTACCTATGTGGATATCAGTTTTATTGCAAAAGAACCAAACCTGATGAAACCCATTCTTCAAAGTAGACACATTTTATAAACAGAGGATTTTTTACTCAAAAAATAATTGGACCACCTGGCTACACCTCTTTCTGCAGTGGAAAAATATCTGGGGGGAATGAGGGGACGGGAGGGAGGGAAAAAAGATGGGGAAAATATCCAGTAGCTTAGAGACTTTGTTCATATATAAAAAATACAGTAATTTTGAATTTCATTAATTTAAAACCATCCCCAACTCACATCAAGTGCTCGAGCACAATGTTATCATAATTGGCTTGCAATTACACACACACACACACACACGCCACACACACACGCCACACGCACACACACACACACGCCACACACACACACGCCACACGCGCACACACACACACACTAGATACATAAATAATAAAATTAGAAATTGAATCATTTTTATCTCTATTATAGATAGACAAAAAATTTGAAATTCCAAATTTTATTATTTTTAAGCTATCCTCTATCCATTCGAAGTTTTTATGACCATCATAGAGAAATATTCCCAATGAGAACACACTTACACTGCTTGTTCTGTGAACCCTCCATCTCTCTGGGTAAATTTTCTATTCTTCACTGTACTACTACTTCTTACCTCTCTCCCTTCCTCCAAATACTCTTCCTACACCACATACACACACCACAAACAGAGATCAGATCAAATGAATTCATACACTAATACATAAATTGTGATATTTGTATAACAAAGTAATGCAACATTAGTGAGACAGCAGTACAAGTTATATACCCACTAGCTATACAAATGAAGTGCAAGACTCCAATCATGATAGTTAAAGGAAATTGCAAACAGTAAGGCAGTGCCCTAACCTTGAGCAACATGGAGGACTTACAATACCAGTGCCTCCAAGTACATGAATTCATGCACATTAATACATAAATACAGAACTCCCTCCCCTCTTGAGAAACCCCTCTATTGGAACATCATTTCTCTTGAGACACCACATTTTTCATGCAAGATGTTGTATTTACTGTATAAACTTAACCTCTATTGCAAGACCACCTCTCTTGTAAGACAGATTTTTGTAGGATTTAAGGGTGAACTTTCAAGAGAGGGACTACTGTAGTATACTAAATGTGCAAGCATTTTTGAAAATATTCGAGCATTTTTGAAAATATGGGATGAAGATATTCCTTTCCTACATCCAGAGAAAAATTCCACTATAATACAAGAAAATCTCAATTATTTATTTTTGGATTGCATATTTTAGTGTTGCATATATGACATTAAAATGTTGCTTTATCTATATACTTTTAAATTGGACCTCTGTATGTGTGTATGTGTGCATTCGTGAGTTGTTTTCACTTCCAAACAGCTGGACCAATAAGGTTGAAATTTGGTTATGTGAACTCCAGGTACATGGGTGAGAATTATTAACCACATGCAGGTGTGGCAATGGATGTCATTTTATCATAGCCATACCCACTACAGTTATTTGGGCGGCCAAAGCTAATTAAAGGGCCAATCAGGCAGAAATTGGGCTTGTGGTCTCCAAGTAACCAGATGAGCATTAATTATTGACCACATGTGGGTGTGGTAATGGGTGTGGTTTACTATAGATACACCCATAGGGGTTATTTGGGCAACTAAAAAGTAATTAAAGGACGCATGAATCGGGCTGAAATTTGGTATGTGTTCTCTACAACTCTATGGAATAGTGCTATCCTAACTATTAGGCCATACCAAGTAAATTTTAGTTTCTCATCTCACTCACTCACTCACCACGCACGCATGCACATACGCACGCACACACTGTTTTCTCTTGGAATTGATAATAAGGTAATCTTATGACATTTTCTGCACTTTAAATACTGATATCCTTTCAATCCAGCTGGCTGTTAATTATTTGAGCAGCGCATCACAATTTTTTAAGAAATCTAATCGATGGATTGCTAGAATTTAAAGCAGTTTTGGAGATGTATTAATATGTAATGATATGTATTAGTTTTAAAATTCCAAAAGTTATCAACAGGCTAAAACTGAATTAAAGATTGGAAAATCAATAATTTAATATACTCTAGATATGATACCTACAAATATAAGTATTTACCATACGAAATGACAGATTAATGATTTGTGCCATTTGGCTATTAGGCAGCATGGGGTATAATTAGAGATCCTCACAAACTCTGTGTCCATTGTATTGAGATTCTTCCTGCTTGTTTGTGCTTCCATCCAGGTTTCCAACTTAGGAATCACAAATCTGACTGAACTTTCTTCCTAATTCCCTTATCTCTGTTCTTCTTGCTATTTTCAACTGCTCCTTTACCACTTCTGTTGGTTTTAGACAGGCTGGTGTTTAATACCTTATCCACTTCCTACAGTGGCTGACCTGTGTGGTAATATAAAAAGGCTTATTGTCAACATCAGGTTAGTAAAATATGCCAGAAAAAACATTTTACATGTGAAATACAATTTTTTAGCCCTTATTTACATGATGGTTTTCATCTGCTTTAACCATATTATTTCACCACCAACCCCTCTCCATCACCACTCAAGCTAATGATAACATCCATTCCCATAGGTATAGCTATTCTGGTTCATGTTGATAGTTGATATCATTATGACCTTATAGCTGTACTATTAATTCATACTCTGTGACATTAAGCTCGTAGGCATTACATAAATTTTACTATCTGTATAGCAGTGGTTAGTTAAGATGAATTTGCACTAGCATCATAATTTTTAGAGTTCAAGCAATAAGTAGCAAGACATGAAGCTTGTGCTTATAAGGTGTTAAGTGTGTCAAGATTATTTGCATTAGATCATTCTTCATCAACTAGCCATATCCCATAGTGAATTAGTTGCTGATTCAGCAATCTCTGGCTCTTGTAGAACTGAATATGTTTCAGAAGGTAGTGCAGAATATACCATTTTCCAATCAGTGTGTGATATTGCTACGTACTATGTTGGTGAAGCACTGCTTCCATTTGACCACTACTGTAGTTACTGATGGCTATTAGCATCAGAATGACCTGGAATTGTTTCAAATCCATCACACAATCCCTGTCACTTCTGTTAGCATCAGAGTAATCTAAAATTGTTTCAAATATATCAAATAATCCCTGTCACTTCTTGTAAGGCTGAACATGCTCTATATAGGCTCAGACAACTTTAAAATATACAACAAAGGATGAAGAAAGATATACATGATTTGCACTGATGTATAGTGACAGACATTATTTATTTAATTTTAACACCATTATCAATGAATTTTCCATCATATACTCAATAAAAATGAGTGACATATTTACTGACATAAACATTCACTTTATTATATAAATTCAATATTATCAATAAAAGAAATGTAATGATCTTACATTGTACCAAGAATAAAATTTAGGAATATATTTGGTAAGACTCTATCAATATAAGCTTGAAAAAATAATATAATTACAGTTATGAAGGTATGCCCTCAGAAAGAACAAGGTGGTGCTATGCTCCTATCAAACCACACCTGTCAATAAATTCCTGCCAACACCCTTGCAATCCTAGCTCTCCATTTCCTTTTTAAAATAAATTTTCAAACAATTAGCCACCGTTCAATGTTGGTAGCTATAGATTCCTGAATATAGTGCTACTTTAACCCTTACACACCAAGTAATAAATAAGTAGAGAAGACCGCCATAGTTAGCTACCACGCTTGAAATACCGAAGTATTTCAACCTTCTTTTTTTTTTCACAGAGAAATTCTCTAGCCCCTCCTCACCCCTACCCAGAGCTCTTACCGCTATCTGTAGCCGTTCCTAAATTATTACAGGGGATAGCACATCAAATAATAAGGACCAAGCAGACCAGGTGGACAGGCTTCAACAAACAGCTGCTATTTCATAAAAATTTATGCTAAAACATTCCCGCCATTACAATATCCCATTGCACATGCGCCTTACTGTCTGGGTACAATTCCTCTGACTGTCTCGGAGTCCGTGCAATGCAGTCTCAAATCTCGCTAGCCTGCCTGATGCTTTACCTACCACACACTGTTCAGGTTGGTAGGTTAAGGGTCTCAGCGATGGTGATCACTAATGCAATCTCTGATCCAACCTTCTTTTTTTTTTTCAGCTGGAATTAATCATGATTTATCCCAGAAAAATTTCTATTGGTTTGATTAATAAAACAATAATATATGAATTGGTAACCCTCCAAATAGTGTTCATTTAGAACTACCTTTTCCCATTGCCTTCAACTCTGCAGTAAAACCAATCAGGCAAAACAACCCTTTCCCTATTCAACCACATTCTGTTTCTTTTTTGTCTACTCTTCTATGCAGTACTTGTCATTCTTTACCCTATATGTCCTACACTTCATTTTATCAATTGACAATGTATTTTATTTAGATGACTATGTCCAGTTCCATTATGCACAAAGTTCCTTCCATTATAGCAATAGATAATAAAATAAAATTTAACAAGCCTTTGTCAATGAGATAGCTGGCATCTAAGTGCACTTACACAGAACACACATGTACACCCACTGAAATTGAAATGTAATGAAACTTTATATTTAAGCGCATGCAATATTTGAAACTTCGTGGTGAGAATACCATAGGCAGTTGGCATTAATTTGTCAAATCAGAGCAGAAATATGTACATTCAGTTTAGATATGTTTACCATATGTTACTGTCCTCGTTGATTAGTTTGTTGTTCTTATTTGTGGGTTCCCCCTTCCCCCCTACCAAGTGCAATTGTCATGAAGAACATGTCTTGGAAGCGAAGTGATGCTAAAGTCTGTATTTCTGTCATATCCCCATCAGTATCCACATGAAACTTTACTGGTGGGATCCCTGTCACACTATATTCCCCATAACCACCATTGGTCGAATTTTATTTGCTCAAAATACAGAGCATAAAAGTAATAGATCGTAATGATAATAATGTAACAATGTGTGAGTGCATGTGTGTGGTGTCTGTGTGTGGTGTCTGTGTGTGGTGTCTGTATGAGTGTGCTGGTGAGTAGGCCTTTCCCAATTATATCAGCATAATTGGTAGCTGGGGGCATAATTGGTAACTTAGGAGCATAATTGGTAACTTAGGAGCATAATTGGTAGCTGGTAGTAGAGAAAGCTGAGTAAACCTGTACTGGATCACTTTTCAAAATTATTGATCGGCATGTTTTCTCAAAATATGATATCAAGATTAGCTTGGAAGGCAAAAAAAAATAGATTAGGTGTCCACATACTCAAACACACATTGGTGATCAAAGTGGGAACTGCTCAATCAAGTTCATGACTTCTTTCAGGATTTTGTGTCTTTATCACCACTACTGGTGGTGTGTCAACAGCTAATAAGTCAAATCTGCTCAAGTTACTATCTAACCCTACAGAGAGCACACAGCTACAAATGGAACTGGTTACTGCTGTAGATGTTGGAGATGTTTTTGTTAATGCAACATACAATCATAAAGATGTCCCCTTAGCATTGTCAACATATAAATATATGTCCTTCCTTTCCACTTCTACAACTACAGTGCCTTATCCTAATACTGCTGATATTTTCCCATAAATGGCCAGTTGGTAATCAAGGGCTCCATCAGCAACTGTATCTGGACTATAGCTACTCTTTAGTATGTGCAAAACCAACATATGATTAATTTTGGTTGAAGTTCTACAATGTTCTCAAATTATCATTGAATGTTTTCAAAACAGCTCAATTTTTTTTATCCTGCCAGAGCAGCTGAACTTATAACTACCAGTATTGCTAGTTAATTGAGGATAATCTGAAACTGAACTTCCAATCTATTTAACCAAAGCTCTGAGTGGCTACTGATGTTTTAAAATTACAGTGGTGGCAAAAACATAAGGATGACTGAGCTACCAACGCATTCATCCAATGCTATGAGTGTATCTACTGAGGTTTTGAAATTACACTGGGGCATGTAGTGAGGTTTTAAAATTACAGAGGTGGACTGATGGCAAAAACAAAGAGGATGAAATACCAAGTGGCCCAGTGCTGGTAAGAAGTGATTTTAGTACATCCATCATCAGCTGCAGCAAAAAGTTGCTGAACAATTCTTTCAATGAGAGACAAAGGTGTTCTTTGGAAGATTAGGGAAATCTCTATTGTGTTGCAATACTTTTGATCACTAGTACATGGCTAGGTGGGACCCAACCCACATTACTCCCAGAGTTAAGTTGTGCATGCATGCCAATTTTAAGCCTGTAGCTCTAAGGGTTTGTCTGGCCAAGTAAGATTTTTGGACACAAAACACAAGAAGTGGTGTGGCCACATAAGTACTTTAAACGGTCCTCTGGGAACAATAATTCCAATTATGTATGGGTTCATCACCATTCATGGGTTTAACTATCATGGTACCAAATGTTTTTTTCGAAGTACCATTTTCGGCATTTTTAGTGTTGCACACAAAGATGACAGGTTTGGCCCAGCTCATGTTACACCTTGAGCTAAGTTATGCATTCATACAAAGTTTTAATTGTGTAGCTCCAAGGATTAGTGTCTGGTCAAAGTACCATTTTTTTGGCTTTTTACACAGGAAAGGGTGTGGCCATATAGACATACTTAGAATGTTCCCCTGCCGACTCCGATTCTAAATTATATACATGTATGAGTTCCTGGTATAACTTGAACATTTATTGTTCTTATTGCAAATAAATCAGTTATTACAGGCTATTCTTATGGTGACAAATTTTACTGGAGAGTTGGTCAACTTTTACTGACTCTTTCCAATAAATTGTGACCCTCATTTTACTGGCGGCATGAATAGCCAAAAATCCTCTATGAAATTAGGCTGACTTTATAGATAGATATTCAAAAGCTGTTTGAATTACTGACCCAGAAGGATTATGACATGAAGAAGTGAGATCACACCCACTCACACAACAACTACCATTCATGTGTGCGTGTGTTGCCTGCCCCCTGGGCACATGTCACTGAGCAGCATTGTCACTTGTGTCTGCACTATGTCTGCATGATGTCAATAATGAATAAAAAGGTCGAAATATCCTTTCTGGTTGTCAAAAGTCAAGTCGATAATGAAGTCATCCTCATCTTGGAAACGAGAAATCATATCGTCGTCAAAGTGCACCAATAGGTTCTTTTTTGTCCTCTTGAATACATCCTTAATCATATGTGCTGGAATGTCGTACTTCTTTGCAAGCTGTAAGACGAGAATAACACTAAGTACACTACAGAGGAGAGTAATATATCATATATTCCTTCTCTCCTCCCCCAATATTGTTGCAGGGAGTGGACCCAGAAAATGCAAGCACACACATCACTACAAACCTGAAGTTTGAAGTCCAGGATGGTTAAATTTTCCAGCATCAGAGCGTTGTAAACACTTTCCTCCTTTTTCCGCACATACACTGTGATCACTGTTGTGGGGGAAGGAGGGGGAAAGAGGAGCTCCTAAACATGGCTAAGGATATTACAAATTTGATGAGCTTAATGCTTGTGTAACTCATGAGAAATATGTTTCTACTTCTTACAAATGATAAGAGCAGAAATAATGGATATTTATGAGGATTTAGGTTAGCTATGATATGTGCACTGTATATTCATGATCTATCTGTGTCCAAACATTAGACTGTATGACGCAATTTATCATGCTTATGTATGTGGTGGACTGACTGGACTGGTTGGGTATCCTGGGTGCCTTCTTGGGAGGAGTTTCCTCTCCTTCCTCTACCTCCAGGGCACCAAACTCCTCCTGTGGTCAGAATAAATAAATAGTGACAATGACAGGTTCATGTGGCATCAAAATAGCCTGACACTAATTTAACTTGATTATACACTATTGACAAACCATACAATTCAACTCTGCAGAGATGCTTTACCTTAGCTTGTTTCAGAGCTTTCGTGAAGGACCTCTTGTTCACCCTCTCTCTGACGGCAGAAAAATATAACAAAAAGTAAAAGAAAGAATTTTCTTCCATTATTGTGATAAGTTATCCGACAAACACAATTCCTACTTAATATTTGCAAGGAAGTTTGAAGGTGGAGTCTCTTCTAGCACTGGATCAACCTTCACAAAGGAATGGTCCTAAAAGACGAGGGAAACAAAGCAATCTGGATGATTCAGACTGACAGACATGCAAATTAAAACCTCAGTGGATGCCATATCGCTGAGCTTGCATGATTATATGTTAACTAGCCTAGATCAGCCCTTTAAGCAATTCTTTTGCAGAAGTGTCAGGTAACCTCAATGGAGGACTACTGCCAAATACAAATGAAATGTTTAAATAAAATAAATAGAGCTATTTCTTGCAAACAGTTGTATACTTATGAATACTGACAATTAAACAGAATTGGCATGCATATAAATCAAACATTCTGTACACTACATTTCTGTCCTACCAACAGAATAAAAAAAGAAAATTGGATTTTCAACCCATTGAAATGCTACATGTAGATGGCCATGGGAGAAGCAGAGTCGGGAGATGAACTCCAGCAAATACTAGGGATTGATCTTGAGCTTTGTGATAGACATTACAAAGCTGATCTTTATTTTAAAATGGTAAAAAATGCAAATTGCAATAATTTTTTATGTCCTATACAGCTGAGTCAATTTTAAAATAGCTGACATTTTGAATTTCCCAAGCTTTTATAGCGTGAAAAATAATCATTTTTAAAATGATGAGATCATAACTGACAATTGCATGAACTGTTTCATTCAATGTAAAAATGGGTATCCCCCCCCCCCCCCCCTCCCAAAACAGGGGTGGAACACTCTGCCCTCACCCAATTAATCTCATTTTATAACTTTGCACTTTAGTGGCAAACCCAGTGTGGCCAGACACTATGGATGCCACAAACAGTCTTCACAATAAAGAGCTCACCAACTATTTATAGAAAAAATGATGTAAAGTGTTCCACTATGAAAATTTAATCAAACTCGGATTTAGTGAGTGTCTGTTAGTCATAGTTACACAGTCAACAGAGTAGACGTAGAATTCGGTTAATGTAACTCATTTAACAGCCAATGGCTTATACACAAATTAACCGAGCTTACTATAATTGCAATTTGGTTTAGAACTATGTTGCTATGATATCATGAATGTTGGCATGTGGCACTTACACTCATCACAATTGCTAGACATTAAGGCACTTAGCTTAACACACATTGTATTGTATTCCTCACTTACATAGTGATTACCTGACTGACCTTTGTGTCCTCTGGAGGATGTGAATTGTGTTGAGGTGTGAAGAGGAAGAGCTTCGGTCCAAGTGAGCCAGCGGAGGTGAATATGGTCTCCTTGCTGGGAGGATGGAACATTGTGGGCTCGTTCTCCTGAACAGAACCTAGTGTACCATTTCACATGCACACAACAACAATTATTTACCATTTACAAGTGTGTTGGTGTTATACATGGTTATGTAAAATGAAAGATTGGGAAAGAAGATGGTAGGAAGAAGGGAAAGATCTCTACCAGACCTGGCTGTCTTTTAATGTACTTGTGCACCCTTCGCTCCACACTCCTGGTTTCATCTTTATTCTTGCGCTCTGCACCCTAACAGAGTGACAAAGAAACAGACACAGCAACAGTGGGAGAGAGAGAATGACCTAGCAACACAAATTAACAAACAAGCAACCCACCCGAGTACAGCAGTCAGTGGTACTGACACAAGCCACTCTTACCTTATCTCTAAATATCTTGATCCTACAAAAGCCTCTGTGCACAGGGTCAGCACCTTCGGAGCCCAGGTCCTCGTATGTATCTGTCACCAAGTACAGAGGGATGCCCTTTACACCCTTCTGAGAGGAGAACTCGGTGCTCAGGCAGTTGATTCTAACTACAATCTGATGAAATTGGGGGGGGGGGGGGGGGCATAAGTTGAGCACAAGAAGACAGGGAGCATTAGCTAAGTTAACCTTGTTCAACAGTGTGTGCAATTATAGCATAAACTCCACCACATACTTTAGCTCCGTCTTTGGGAGACCAGAGAAAGCTAGCGGCATTGTAAGCCAAGTCTTCCAAATTCCCGTGAACATTCTCACAGTTCTTGCGATCTGCATCACAACAAAACCAAACTCAATGAAATTTCTCAGGAGAATTTATATGACCCATGTATGTGTGAAACAATTTCTACAGACCAATCATGAATTAAACATGATTTAAACTTCGTGTATTACATCGTGATATGTTGTCATACGCCGAATAGGAAACACATGTGACATGTGGGTATACATTTGAGTAATAGGTACATAATACACATGTAACTGGTAGGTACATGGTCCTTCTAGTAGTGGATACACAAGATAAATGTGTCCAGTATGAGATCTGATATGTCTGCATTGGGAGACCACAAGAATATTACCGATATCGAAAGCCTTCTGGTTTGGGTTTGCCTGGAGGTCATGCCAATACTGCCAGTGGAGCAGTTCCATCCTATTGTCACTCTCGTCAAAAAAGGTGAGAGCCAGGACTGTCCGAGCATGGAGAGGAAGGGATACTGCCAGGTTGGCACTAACGCAGATGGTATAAAATTGCCCTGTATTGTAGAGACAAAAGATTTAGTCAAATATGCAGAAATAGATATAAATTAAACACAACTATCAAAAAAGAAACCACACAGATGTAACAGATGAGTACAGCATGCACTCATTGACTATGTAGATGAATAACTTGTGCAATATACTGCATATGGCAACTGTATTCACCAGTGATAAATAAGAATGGATTGCATGCCTTAAAGTAAACCGCCTTACATGACTGGATATATAAATACTGCAAAACTGGATAAACTTTCTGAATGCTCTCACACAAGCATGCATGTACATACAAAATTATTATAGACAATTGCAGATTTTGGTATTTTGAATAATTTATCACTGACGTCTGTTAATGCTGCTTGTTCATTTGCCAACATGGAAAATGAAATAATTACCAAAAAGGAGAGAGAGAGAAGAAAAAAGTCCAAGTGCACTTGAAAAATGGAAAGCAATAAATATGGAAGAGTTTTGTTAATTTAACAGGGCCTCTATTGATCAAATATCCCTTCATTTATTCATCCGAGAATACAAGAACAAAAGTACCTCTTCTTCCCCCACCCCCCCCCTCTCCCCAACCATGTTTATTTTAAAAGAATATGGTATATAAACCAATGCTGGCAATCCCAATTTCAATTATGGATGGCTCAGTTCAAAGTTCAATATATGTAGCATGCCCCCTAATTTCAGTCTAGTAAATATTTCTATAGTAAGATATAAAGAATAGGGTTAAACTAGATATCAGAGGAACAACTAGGAATTACGATTAGGGTTAGAAATCAGCGTTTTAGAGCGGGAATGGGAATAGACTGACACTCCTCAACACTTCATGGAGGAGAAATGATACACTCCTGCAAAGGAGAAAGCAAAGTGAGTTAGGAGGCATCTTGCCTATGGCTAACGCCATATTTTTAAATAAGGTTGACAGCTTTTAAAATTAAAATTTGACCTCTGCTCTGCATGGATGAGCTAGGAATTAATGACAATGACACTTCACTACCATGGAAAAATCAAAACAAAATTACAAAGATTTTTTTTTTAGTGACGATTAAGATTTCAATAAAAAAAAATGTTTTTAAATTTGAAAAAAAATTAATTTTTTTATTTTATTTGTATTATTATTATTATTTTTATTATTATATATATTTTTTTTTACAAGAGCAGAACAGAAATTACGGATAGATTAACCAGCTGTTAATAATTTTTATGATATATAAAGACCTCCCAGGAACATCCTAGCATCAGGCCTTACGCTTAATGGTAGAGTGCCAAAAAAATTGAATTCAAACAATCTTAGTATAACTCATAATTTGTTTGTCTGTCTGTCTGTCTGTCTGTCTCTCTGTATGTGCGGACTCTAACTCCTCCCAAACCGCTGGAGGGATTATTCACAAAATTTCAGGGATTAATTAGGGCACCTTATTGAACGTCCTTGCAAAAAATTTGTTCAGATTGGGTAGCTATGGGTGTAGTTTTGTCAATGGGTGTGGTTTGGCGATAATGCACACAACCTATCACAGAAACTTGGCATGTATTAATTGTATCAGTTTGTCTGATTAATGAGATTAGTGTCAATAATCCCTACATGTTACATAGAGCAAACTAAGCACATTTGTTACTGCAGGTGGCAGACTTAAAAACTCCCCATAGGGCAGGTTTTCTGCTAGTAATTATAATTTCAAATATTCCTTTCTCTCCCCCCCCCCTCCCCTTCTTTTTCCAAACCTTCCTACTTCCTTTTCTCCTTCCACATACAATACAACCAGTTAGCTAACCAATGATAATGACCACACCCACCCTTGTTGAGGTAAGTTAAGGTGTCCTCATTCTTCCGTTGGGCGATCGATTTAGGAGCGCAGAGAGTCACTATATACCTGCACACATCATACCACATCAGAGGAGTCTAAGTGATAAAATGACACACATAAAAATGAATTACAAACAATAAGTACTGACTTATCCTGGGATTTAGAGAGCGCTTGTCTGGGGTCAAAGTTTGCATTCGGATGGTGGTCATCTAGTTTTGGATGTTGCTCGTCCAGTTGCAGCTGCTGTTCCTCCAGCGGCCGAGCACTGCTGTCCACACTAACGCCACCTGTCTGCTCCACAAAGTTCCCCAGCTCGTCCTTAGGACTAGCCCTGCAGAAGGACAACAACCACACAGCTGAAGCCCCACCCTCATTGCTCTTGAGGTGGAATGGGCATATAAACAATTGTACATTAAATGTATGGACCAACCAATAACCACTAGAAATGCTGGGAGAGCTCACCTGACATTGGGACAGGACAGAATTGTCTTCAGATGTATTGCCCTAACCACAATTACTGGGATCACCTGTGGTGCATGTGCTTTTCATTGGCAGTTAAATCAGACCTCAATAAATCAAATAATCATTCAGATAAACTCTTTAATAATGTCCTCCAGTAAGAGCAGGAAATGGTTGAAACAACTACATTTTGTCAAATATAATTTAGTTAGGATGATGGATAGACAAGTTTATACATAGATTAAAAAAATACAAATACATATTGCACAAAATTAAATAGCTATATTGAGTTGAGCCATAAAGACTGTTATCAAGTAAATCACATGTTTTGTGATCCTTTACCAATATTTTTTGGCCTCCGCAAATCATTTACTGATTTCATGCAGAAAGATGGACAGATTGAACTCAGAGAGAAATAAATAAATGAACTGTCCAATAGATAGATAGATAGATAGATAGATAGATAGATAGATAGATAGATAGATAGATAGAAGGTAAATATTGCAATTGGAGGCTCAGTGATTAAGCAATTGAGAATATAGAAGCTATGCAATTACTTGATTCATAAACAGATCAATACTCATTAAAACAAGAGTAAGAGCAGTGAGGTATAATATTATTTGTATAGTGTACATACCCCAAAGCATTGGGATAGTTGGGATAGAAATCGTACAGCCAGCTCATGTTGCCAACCTCCTCCCCCACTGGCTCCACCCCCTCCACCATGTGTGGGTGGTGGAGAATTAGAGGCCGCACAGCCATCGCATTCAGTCCCAGACTAGCATATGGCGGACTGGAACACTGCACAGGGAGGAGGGAATAATAATTTGCAAACAGGACAACAAAAAAGATTAAAAATATCATCTTCATCTATATCATACTCCAAGCACACACAACCAGAAGAATGAGATGCATAGTTAAAGCTCCTGAATGTATTTTATTGTTTTGAAATTGACAATACTGATGTAACCTGTAGAAAAATTTTTTTTAAAAATGAACAGAACAAAATACACCCATGTATAGACTACAGGTGTAATGAAACTCTACCAATATAAAAGTGGTCAGGCAACCATTCACTGATTTTATGCAAAACTATGATGGATTGATCGACAAATAAAATGGTGGGCATTGATACCAGGGGCTATCACCTCAGCATGGGATGCCAACAGCACTGTCTGTTGAGCCGATTCCTGAGAGTCTACAATGGCCGCCAACTCTTGAGTGCTGCTGCTGCTGGTTTTACAGATACTGCCTTCCGACACCAATACATCCTTCCCCCTTGCAGAGGAGATAGAGGCCACCCCTGTCTCTAAGGTCCGTGGGAACCCGGCACTCGCCTCACCCGACGGGGAATGGTCACCTGTGTCGTTTAGCTGTAGGAGAGACACAGTTGGGTGGAAGGATGATATACAGACTTGTATTGTGTTGGGATTGCATCTTACTGAGCCAGCTAGTTGAGATGAAGGTAAAATATATGCCCTCCCCCCCCCCCCCCACCTAAAAAGAAATAAATAAATTAATTAAAAAAATAAATAAATAAAATAAAATAATCTACTCTTTCCTTCTTCCTCTGACATACACACAATAACACCCTATCCCCTAACAATCTCCCTCCACAATCACCACTTGGATCGCCTCTTCCAAACCCAACCCAACCCTACCCACTTGACTCACCTCTTTGGTGCCCTGGCTGGCCAAGCTGCTGTCGGAGCTACTGGTAGCAGGTGAGTTCTGCTGACTAAGTGATTTGCTCATACTCAACAATCCTGGGCTAATAAACACACAACACACACACAAACACACAATTAAATTACATAGTTAATAATAACTTTTAGTCAAAGGATTGTTAGCAAACAGTCAACACTATTATCTACTGAGCATAGTAAAGCACAGGAGAAGTGATGAGGTGTGGGTTGGTGGATGGGGGGGGGGGGGGGGGGGGGGGTTTACTCAAGACCATGAATGTACGAGATATCCCAACTAATGTTTAGATTGCAGCATTTATGAAATTACAAATGTCTACTGTTGAATGGAGTGTGCAGTGTTTCATACAGAGTGGGGGGGGGGGGGGTACAGTGGCACTCCGGGATCTTCCCCTCATGATCTCCCCCCCCCCCAACTCACAGATAGAGAGTTCACTCCCCAGGAAAGTAAGATGTCATGTACGATGAAACAGCAGATCTTCAAATATATAGTATACAAACTAGTTCTATTTGGCTGGCTGCCCAAAACCCACAAGAATTCATTTAGAGAACAAATTTTCAAAATTTTCCTTGGAAGGCATGCCCACAAACTCCTCTAGGACACGCTCCCCATAAAAATGCTCTGTATCATTATACTGTCCCATCCTCCAGGAACAATCCTGTATTCTATCCTAATATGTCAGGATGAGCTAGTAAAGAGCAGCTCACTCAACAAAAAAAAAAAATACCATTTTGACCATATCTGGGTACCCACATTATAATCATGATAGCACAGTTATCCTCTGACAGCTAGTGATCACCAAGGTGAGGGAGAGACCACAAATAATAGAGTGGGTGCTCTGTATAATGTGTTGACCAATAAATAAGCTGACATCAGCATTCATCACTTCCCATCAGAATATTCTTCTCACTAAAAAAAAAGAAGCTTGCTGTCTGTTACAGGGAAAAACGAAACAGTATGCCTTGCATATTCAGTGAAGCACCAAAATCAGTGGCTACGACCTGAGAAGTTAAATAGTTGGTAATATATGTCCCAATACAGAATACTTGTATATGTCCATTAGGTAACGGGTTCATAACATTACTCCTGAGAAGCATCTGCAGCTGAGTGGTATGAATGTTGACATCATAGGCATTCTCCTTGAAGTAAACACAACTTAGTCTACCTTCTGATTGATGCCACTCTGATCTTGGTGACCTAGATCAGGACAGGAGCCACTTCAGATTCAGAGAAACACGTTCTTTATCACTACTGCTCCATGAGATAAAGTTTCTTTGATGCTAATGGAAGATACATTTACATGTTGGCAGGTGCTAAAAATAGTCAGAGACTTGGATAACTGGCTTCCAAGTTTGGAATAGTATCACTTCAAAGTAATCTAGTTACTTTCTAGTCCATTTTAGAACTGGTTAAAGATAAACTGGCAGAAGAATAGCTGGCAGACTTCGGCTTTTTATGTTCACAATCCTCTCATTTACAATCACATATGCATTTTCACTTACATAGCCTTGCCAAAACTCTGACTGATCACATATTCTTCTGCTAAGTTAATCTTTCCACTCTAATCCATTCAGCCCTGATCAAAAACAAAAAGTGGAGGGGGGGAATGTAAAAAAAACAACAACAGCCATTTGAAGAAGAAAAATTCTAAGTCATATAATGTCATGTTTGCTGAGTACTCCAAACTAATACAGCTAAGAATAAAGAAAAATTCTAAGTTATATGTCATGGTTGCTAAGTACTCCATACTAATACAGCTAAAAATTGCCTAATATCTTGAAGATATTAAGCTAGGGTGAAAGCTAAAGCCTTACCCAACCCTTTGCAGCATTCATTATGACTGCCACCATTTCCATAGAGAAGATAGTTACTGCCATCCATAGCATAGCATTGCTACTGAAAGAGTGTTGATTATTAGAGTTGATTATTAGAGTTCCAATAGTTCTATGGATCACCTGTCACCTCACCGGAATATATCAGATAAGCCAGAGGTCATTATAAGCAGGAGGGAAAAGCTATTCTAACTTTAGTCAAGGAAAGACTGGATAATGGACTACTTTAAACTAATGAAAAAAATATATGGCTCCCAGCATACCAATTAATTAGTCGTCCATGATTAATGCTAAATAACTGCTCAATTTTTATAATCGTTATGAATATGAGCTAAAGGCACTTCAAAGGGGAATGATTTATTAATACCCATAAGAATAATATCTGTGCACTTGCTTTTAGATGATGATTTCTGGAAAGTATCATTACAAGATGATCAGATGATCGTGAGTTTCTATAATGTCAAACATCAAAATCGCTAGAACAAGTAGCATGCCTAAATAGTATTTGATGGAAAAAAATGCATTAAAGTAGGAAGCTGATTTGTTGATGGAGCCATATGCTGTGTCCAGCTTCTTTCCATGCTAGTCAATCTGATCATAATTGTGTAGAGTGCTAGTTTGGTATATTTGATGAAATAGAACTATGTAAAAAAATATTATTGATAAACTTTGTTTGGTTAAGCAAGAGGAAGTACAATATTACACATTCTAAAGATTTTAGTGTTTCCTACAGAATAGCCAGTCTCACTACACTTTTGTAAACTAGAGAGATGTTCAGTCCACTTCTAGAAGTTTGGATGACACCCTTTTTGTAAGCCTTGACCAACTTACAATGCTGATCCATGCCAGAATTCTGGCTTAACCAAAATGGTGGATGGATCTTATGGTTCATTAGAGTAAGTCTACTATTATGATTTTTTTTTTTTAAAAGCACTAGTAAGGCCCTCTTAACAATACATACATATGCTATATTCCTGTTTTTCATTTACGCCCATTAATAGAGAAAAATTCCTTCAATAACATTACTTTCTAACTGCCTACTATGAATTAATTAATTTAGTGCAAATATAGCCCAGAAAATAATACATATTTAATGTTCCTCTGGCTATCTTAATATTAACCAATATATTATAGAAACATCACATATAGTGATTTCAGTTTCTTAGAAATGAAACTGTTCAAATTTACAATTCTTGAGAGAGAGGGGGGGGGAAGTGGGGAGGAAGTGCAGAGGTTTGAGTTGTTAGAATTCTGGCTTAAAGAAATCTCTGATTAAGGTATGATGTAAGCTTCAATCTTCTCAAACCTTACAGCCATGCATTTCTTTCTCCTACATTTTCAATGCCTATGATTTCTATCTTGCGTCATTTCAAGACAGCTGAGCCTGAAATAGGTGAGATAAGTGAGTAAAGGGTCCCCATTTTCAAAAAGTTCTTGCCATTAAAAGCAGATAAGATCTCAAGCTAAATCTGAAAATAGACATTTATCACAAACACACCCAACCCGGTGTAGAATTCTTCCCATCCCCCTACTAGCCTAACAGTTAACCTAGCCACAATTTTTAGAAAAGAAAACAAAATCAGTTTATCAAATAAGAATAGAACATTTCGCTCAGACTACTTACCCTTGGACCGACATACCGAGGCTGCCATACCATCAAAAACCCTGAGTAGTGAAAGAGGTGAATTAATGCAGGAAAAAAATATGGTTGGGCGCAGACCTTCTAATGATTCTGAGCTTCTGTTATCTCTTCATCACCAAGTGCAGGGTTCAAAATCGCTACAACAACAAAACAAAAACAGAAAATAACCGCAAATTGAACTCAGTAGTATACGGGAGAAACTACGGAGGGAAAACGTGCAGGGGGTAACCACGAACAGCCCGAAGGGAGGTGTGTGAACACATGGCCAGCACATGGCCACTTCATGCTCCCGGTCAAGTGCTCCTTGGAATGTCCAGCTGATACCGCAACCCCAAACCGTCATGGTGACGCAACTTATAAGTATTCTGGACTGTAAACTGAGATACAATTTCAGGGGGCTCGAACAGCAACGCGCGTTATATGCAGTATTTCTTTTGGAACGTCACCGTAACTGTCTGTCGTTAAATGCCCGCAGAAGCCACTAATTGTTCCTGACAACCCCCTGATAAATTATTCTGTCCCCTGAATAAAGTGAGAGGGGTTTCACAGAGGTTGTAGCTGATAGTTTGTTTTAGGAATGTTCCTGTTTCTGCACCATAGTTAGTTGCTGGCAAAATTTTTCAGCTAACTCTTACTTCCGTATCAGTTCCAGCTAATTACTATATTTTTTGTATTTAAAGCGCCACTGTATTTTATATGGTATGTTATAAATTGTCACGCAAGGGGAAGTGCGTTGATACAGACTTAATTATAAAACCAGAACTGAAACGTATCTCTACAGGGCTGGCCTTGGAGGAAAAATATGGAAAAGGTAACTTATCCACAGCTCAGCTCCAAAGTGCAAGCCTTGGTTGATGAATGGATGAAATATGATGAGGTAAATGTTGATAGTCTGTAACAATATTAAGGGACTTATTTTTATAACTTTAAAGTGGTGATGGGTCAATTTTGAAGTTTGTTGGTATGCTTTTCTGAGGTATCAATATTATTAATTTTATGCCTACATATGTAATAGAGTTACAGTTTGAAAATTGACCCTTTGTTGGGTGGAAAATTAACTCAAGTTTGATAAAACTGTAATAATGTTTGCTGATTACTTTTAATTAAAAAATATATATAGAGAGAGAGAGAGAAGAAAATTGTGGAGGTGGTAGTATTGAACAGTGGCCTTGACTAATATTTCCTTGTATATAATGCATTTTAGATTTTAAAACTTGATATCAAGGTTTTTCACACAGACCATTTTAATGTCCGGAGCTGCGAGCATGCTAATTATCGAAATTCAAGAAATTGATGAGGATCTCCTTCAATGCACAAAACCCTCTTTTTTTTTAATCACTTGCAATGGTCGACATGAAGGGTAGATTAGTCTATGACACCTTTCTTATAGAAAAGTAACCAAGGATAAATAACATAACACCCACGATTTTAAAATAGAAATAGGAAGTTATACAATAGAATTAATGATGAAGCGCGTGTGCACACACTTAGAACTTAGAACTTAGAAGCTGCCCATGGTACAAAGTACCATGATGGCAGTGTCCTGGATGAATCCAGGACCAATGGCAATAAACTTAGCTTATGATGACGTCACACAGAAATATTGGTGTCTGGTCAGATCTCCTTGTCTTCGAAATTTCCTTCCACAGGCACAACTTAGTGTTCTTAATTCAGATTGCTTGTTAGCTGAGCAGGTGGTCCATCGCCTGGATGTTGAAATTTTCTCTACATCATCTAAACACAGATGAAACCACCCCTTCCTGTCCTGGCACAACTCATTCCATCTATCATACACTCCAATTGCCTGCAAATCCACTTTCAGAACATCCCTCCACCTCTTCTTTGTCCCGTGGCATGGTCTCTTCATGTTAAGCTCCCCAAACAACAATCTATTTGCAAGCCTTTCTTCATCCATGCGACCCACATGACCCAGCCATCTTAAACGCTGATCCAGAATGATATCAGAGATGGAGTGCTGCAAGCCAAACCTATGTGATAGTCTTTGAGATGTTAATCTTTCATTCCATTGTTGGTACCTCGTCACACCCAGGATTGTCGAATACAACGGTTATGAAAAGAATTCAAACGTCTTGTATGCACAGCCTTCATCATCCAAGTTTCAGCTCCATACAGTAATACAGCTAGAACAACTGCCCTATACACTGCTCTCTTTGTGGCCAATGAGAGGTCTTTGTTCTTAAATACTGGCACCCTCAAACATCCAAATGCTCTAGCAATTCTTCTAGTCACCTCACTAGTGATCTCCCCATCTCTTGAGATGTTAGCACCCAAGTATGTGAAGTCCTGGACTACATCCACTGTCAGAGCCACCGAGATTACTCCCAGTGACTCTGCCTGTGACAAGGCAGGGAACAAGTAAAGGACATCAAGAAGTTAATAATAAGAAGGCAGGGAACAAGTAAAGGACATCAAGAAGTTAATAATAAGAAGGCAGGGAACAAGTAAAGGACATCAAGAAGTTAATAATAAGAAAGAGAATAAAGAAATTAATAAGAAAGATAATAACAAAGTTAATTAAGATAGCTAATTGAGATAATGTGTTATGGGTTTCCGATGAAGGAAATTGATTATGAGAACAAAGGAAACGAAGTGGTTACAATAAACTCATTTGGTGAACGAACAGCTGGCCGGGCAGGGTGCCGGAGCAGGGCCCCCGAATGGTCTGACTATATAAAGACATAACTAAACTGTTGAGAGTGTGAAAAATATCCATGTTGTAACTGAAAGTGTGATATTAAATATTGGAAAGATCATTGTTATTTAATACTATCTATTTTGGAGTGAGACAGGGTGTGTGAACCTACTGTTGGCTACTTATAACCACAGTAGGTAGCCTTAGTTAATACTATAACAACTGGTGATTAACTAGGGAGCGGGGCAGCTATCCTAGTTTGCAGGAAATATTAGCTGAAGTAGGAGTAGCTCGCTCACATCCACAGAGCCACCCTCCACCTGCACTGGTCTGACATCACTCTCATTCAATCCCTCACCAATAACAATCCCTTTTGTCTTCTCAGTACTCACAGTCAGCCCCCATTCACTTGCCACTTTCACAAACTCTGCTGCTACTGACTCAAAACTATCCCGAGAGGTTGCATACAATGCCACATCATCAGCAAACTGGGACTCAGTTACTCTCATCTCACTCAATCTAGACTTAGCTGTGCGGTCCCCAACCAACTCCCTACCATGCTTATATAACACACTCACTCCTGCATCACTACTCCTATTGCGCCAATCAGCCACCATAGCACTAAAGTAGATATTAAATAATGTGGGTGCCAGGGTACATCCCTGCCATAAGCCATTCCAGACCTCAAACCTATCAGTTACAGTCGAACCCACTCTAACCTCAGCATGCATCCCCTCATGGAAAGACTTCACAACATTCAACATTTTTTCTGGCACACCATACTTCTCTAGGACCTTCCATAGGGCTTGCCTGGGCACTGAATCATAAGCCTTCCTCAAGTCTACAAACAACACATAAATGATTCGCCATGTTCCCTCGCTTTCTCCACAAGCTGTCTAGCAACAAAAATCATGTCTGCACAACCACGTCCTTTCCTGAACCCACTCTGTGACTCTGGCAGAATTTTTTCAGCAATCACTTGCAATCTTCCCTGTACAATTCTGCCTAGTACCTTCCCTACCACATCCAACAAACTTATTCCACGCCAATGGTCACACTGCTTCAGGTCACCTTTATTTGGGATTGGAACAACCACTCCGTCCTGCCAGTCTCTCACCACTTCTGCATCACCTCCAGCATTCTATCCCACAGATCTACACCACCATGGAGGATTAATTCAGGAAGAACACCAGACCTTTCTCCTGCCTTTCTCATCTTCAAACAAACACACACACACACACACACACACACACACACACACACACACACACACACACACACACACACACACACACACACACACACAAGGTTGACTGAGATGAGATTCAGATAAAGAGGTGTTGATTTACACACCCACCCACACACACACACACACACACACACACACACACACACACACACACACACACACACACACACACCTCCTCCACTCCACCTCCCTTCCAGGAATAAACAAAAAAAGAAATAACTAGAATTGGGGGAATTTTTTAGTTCTGCCTATCTTAGTTTTCCTTACATTCTGTATGCCCGCTACCCGAAATTGTAGTAGCTGCAACTGTTCTCTCCTTTCACTGATGTGGTTGTTTTCTTCTTGAAAAGAGATGTGATAGAGAGAACACTTCAGTCATTTCAATAGTGGAGCGAGGGGTGGGCAATCCATGATGTGAGTAAAGTTATTGCATAGTTGTGTACTTACAAGCAGTGCTGTGAGTATACATAGAGCTAAAGTTCAATGTATCTACTGGTATTGGAAAAGAATATTCAAGTCTATTGGGCTAGTAGCATTCCAGACAATTGGTCTACTGTGCAAAATGTTGACATTTCATGATGCTACTGCTTGTTAAAGCTGAAAGGAGTAGTTTGAATGTCAAGACTTACGAATATACTCCTGTTATTAGTGGTACAAAGGGAAATCCTGTTCTATGCTAGGGTTTTTCAGTGCCTCTTGAAGTTATCAACTTGTGTCTGAACTTTTCTTTCGCTCAAGCATTATGGTGGTGGCCATGGTCTTATAATTATCCTGGGTTGTTATTTGTTGTTTTTTTATTGTTTGTTGTTTTTAATATTTGTGGTCCATCAACTAATTCAGTATTTCTTCCTGATGAGCAATTACTAACCATAAGCTACATTATGTGTAAAATTGCTATATTTTAGCATTGTAGTAATGATATCGAACATGTCAGTTTATGTTAGAGTCACAATGTCAGTCTGTGTGTGACCCTTTCTTGGACTCTCAATAAAGTAAACGAACTCACTTAGTGACTTTAATATTAAGTGTGATAAGTTTGCCACAGGAAATGCACTAGAATGAACAAATACTTGGAAACGTTGTATACAGCAACAGATACATACTTCATAAGTATGCCTCAAGGACTTCAGTGTACAACTTTGTAGCAGCAGATAAACAATGATGTAGTTAGTTTACATTGCTATATGTGATATATGATACAATCTT
This sequence comes from Lycopodina hypogea, assembly GCA_963969325.1. NCBI lineage: Eukaryota > Metazoa > Porifera > Demospongiae > Poecilosclerida > Cladorhizidae > Lycopodina > Lycopodina hypogea. Next base: position 6,085,143 of record OZ017787.1, read on the forward strand.
CTCATAGTACAGCTTATAAAGCTCCTACTCATAAAGCAGCTTGGTGATTGGTAGTTACTTGATAGAAATGAAATATGAAATAGCTAAAGGATGACTGAACTGAAAAAGATTTTAAAAATTTTATTTTCTTATCTTGTCCTTGGTATTAAAAATGTTTACTTCCTGTGGGGGAGGGGGTGTAACTCTTCATTGATGTTACAAGGGGGACAGCTGCAGCAATAACTCAGTGAAAGTGATGTGCTATTTCAACAAACTTTAACAATTCCTAGTGTCAGGAGGACCAGTTCTACCAGTAAGCCCACAAGTGGCAGCAATACTTGAAATTATAGTAAGGAGATGGTACTTTTATCTGATTGTGTTGGGGAGGGGGGAGATTTTTCATGAATCTTTCTATCACCCAATTTAAATTTCACTGCCACACTCAAAGCAGCTATGTGTTCATAGTTTACTTATTCCAGTAAACCAAAGCTTTAGCGATAGCGTGGTCTCCCAAACCTTTCCTTCACCTCATGGCCTTTACATAAATGATAGCATTAATAATTTAAAATGCTCAAAAATTGACTTCACCTAACTCATTGGGAATTTTTAAAAAGTCTTTTTTTAATTGACCATATAAAAATGAGGAAGGAAAAATCCTTTGACTCGCCTAGCCCTAAACCTAGCCTTAGAAATGTCTCAAAATTTCCATTTGCATAGACATTTAGAAACTTTTAATTGTTTAAAAAAATGATGGTCAGCATTTTTTTTTTTTTTTGGTTTAGGGGGAAAGGGGGTGGGCTTCTTTCCTTCATCTATAATGGTATTGTGTAGAGGGTCATGGATTCTTTTTTCAACCAGGAATGCTTATAAATCACTTTATCATCAAAATCAACTATCATATCCAATGCTAGAGCTTCAAAAGTTAGCTTTTCCTATTGTGTTCACCACTAAGCCACTGATGCATTTACACACTCAGACCAATTCTCTAGTTGCACATGTGTGTGTATTAAATAATGTTGGCATAAATTGCACTTAAACCTTTGCTTGCTAAATAGAAGTCAAATGTTGGGACAAAAGTTTAAAAGAGAACATGTGAAATCATGTATATTTTATCGGATACTTTTTGTATATCTATAGGATTTGGATGTTCATACATTTCTCATTCAATCAATCCATTCAGATGGTTCAAACCACTGACTTTAATTTACTTTTGACAAGCTCACATTGTAAACGTTTGGTTAGCTGAACAAAATCAAGCACTTCTTTTACCTGGACAAGCCCTTCTTTTACCTGGACAAGCCCTGTGGCTTTTCACTGTCTTCACATCAGGTGCGATCATGCAGCTTTCTCCATCCATCTGGCTTGATCTGTACAGCTAATGCAGTTGTATGTATTATTTCATGATGGTCTTTGCTCCACTGTGATAGATTCAAACTGATTATGTCTATATTGATTTAAACCACCCAAATATTGCTGAGATGGTAGGAGTATGTAACTCAACTGTGTGGTATTGTGGTTACCAATTTTTGCTGTTGTGTTTCAATTTGACAACAGTCGTCATTTGTAGTTCTATTTTGTGTTACTGATGAAGTTCTGTTACGCAGATAACAATATTAGGATGAGTTATCCCTCTGCACCATTGTTGGCGTTGGTCACCTACCACACCTACTAGCAGCATTGAAGTATACATCTGCCTAGAAGTTTTCTCCATGGATTAAAATCTTTCTCTTTCTGACCAAACAAATGCATGTACATTTAATAATATGTACTCAAAATTTGACATTGTAGTGATTTGTGCTTTATATTCTGGTAATATTATGATTCTGGATATATTGCAATATGATCTTTCCCTTCAGTAGTCGAAATAAGAGATTTTTTCCCAAACCAACCCTGAAGCAGCCAACATACACTACAGAAAAAAAATTTGCCAAGGGGACATCATTGTTCCATATCTGGCCACTTCCCAATTGAATATATGAGCCCTGATAATTGCAGGCAAGACTGGATGTGAAGGGAATACGAAACCCACAGAGGAATGAGAGGATGTAACTGATACCTGTGAGATGAGTATTTCTTTGTCTCACTCCACTTGCTACATAGCCCATGGTAGAGAGAAATGGTTGTCCTTGGGTTCATATTGATTGTGATAGTGTGCATGACATCAAGCGAATCTCAAACTAAATAAAAATGAAATGAACCGGAATTGTTTTTCAAATAGAAACCTTGTTTGGGGGGGGGGGGGGGGGGGGGGAAGAGAGAGAGAGAGAGGGGAATGGGATTGAGGATAACAGAGTATATACTAAAAGAACCTATAAAAAAACCTTGGTCCAATGGTTAAGCATTGGTCTACTAACGTTAAATCCTGGGTTGGAATCCAAGTGTGAGCCCTTCTCCTTTTTTTCTTTCCTTTTCTTCTTCCCCCCCCCCCCCACCCCCCTTATTTTTATTTCACCCTTTTCTCTGAGCCATTGTGGTGTGCAGTTTTCTCCCCTTGGTATCTAACTGTTGCTAATTGAACAAAGATACACATCTGCATAATTATAGTTTCTCTTGTAGCAAGGTAGATTCGAATGGTTTTTCGTTTCTTCATCAATATTCTATCATAGAGGTCTTAGTTACATTTGTGGGATACATTGGCACACTGAACAGAGAGGGCTCTGGTGGGTCCTTCCACCTTTGTAGAGGATTATTGAGAAATATTTGATAGCCCAAGAACATTTCTTCTTGAAAACGCAGATGAACTGGTTTAGTTGCATTAAGAGGTGGCTGGGAAGAAAAAACCTTTGCTTAAGTTTGGGTGAAATATATTCTTGGCTGTTTGAATTGATCGAGGCTCAGCAATGGGAATGGAAATTGAACACAAGTCACAACCTTTACGTTAGGAAGGTTCTCTCTATGGTCTCCATGGCGTAATATATTGGCTTGATGTCAAGTGTAAAATAAATGTCCTATTCCCAATGTCTGCTCAAAAATTGTATGAAATTCATTCTAGCCTGCTACATTGTGTTTAATATCACTTTGTACTTCCCGATTGATTGTGTGTGGGTATTGAATGGGAGGAATGCATATCTGCTGATGTTCGCTGGTATTGTCAAACAACACAAAATTTTTTTTACCATTTCTATTTTCCTTGACAACAGAATCCTGTGACACGGGGAGAAATATCAGAGCTAGCTCGCTCAGGGAATGAAAACAAGCTTGAAGCTCTACTGGGATCCAGAATGGAATTCGGGACTGCTGGTAAATAGAAGTAACATTAAAGAAATGTTCCCAAAATTGATTGTAGGGGTGGGGGAATTGGGATTATTTTGTTACTGTGCTTTTTTTTTGTCATTTTTTTAATTTTTTTATTTATTTATTTATTTTTTTTTTTATTTTTTACTCTGCGCACATCTATTGATCTTACATGTGTTCATGCTAACTTATTTACGTGCACATTGGATGATAATATCATAGTCAAAGAGTTCTTGGTGGGTTTTTTGTGAGCTATTGATCTGTGTGTTGGTTCTGGTTCCAATTCAGTTGTTTGCATCCATGCACTCTTGTGTGTGGTCCAGTGGATGTGTGTATAACATTCATGCTTTCACTGACTGTTTCATTTGGTAGGTCTGAGAGAAGTGATGGGTGCAGGCTACAACAAGATGAACGATCTCACCATCATCCAGACAACACAGGTTAGCAGTACGGCCGGTGAGGTTGTGTTATAACAGTTAAAGTGAACTGCTGCTAAGCATGCATGCACGCACGCACGCACGCATCTCAGTGAACAGCGTGAAAACACTCTCATTTGATACTTTTAATATATAATTTATATTGAAGCCCCATATGCTTGTGGGTGTGTAGGACCACAGCTGTTGTCATTCATGATCTAATTTGATGTAGTGGTATCCAGGCAATAATAGTTCAGAGTGCTGGAACCACCCCCAGTTAACAATATGATTAGCAATGTATATCTCTGTTTGGCTATAACTTTTATTTTCCACTCCTAAACCTAATTCCAATAGATTTTAATATATTGTGTGTAATCCATGAATTCAGTCATATAATTCATAGTCTCATAATACAGATTCATCACATCTCTGTACACTGCCATGTGGTCCCAATGCACTGCAGTTTATGTGACTATATAATTGAGATAGGTGTGGTTGCATCTCTCTGTTCAACTGGTTCCATTTTGCTTAATTGTAGACATTGTGAATAAGATAAACCACTGGCGTTGTTGTTTTCCTAGCAGCATAGCCAGAGCTGGTGTGATGTGGGCTTGTGTAATATTGTGTGCAAACTGGCAGAAACCATTCCAAACACACAGATGTCCTCAGTTGAAAGCCATTTACAAGGATGCTTTGTCCACAAGTATGCTCTATTAATTGGTTTTGTACTGAATATGTAATTAAAAGGTCTTTGGTCTGACTGATGTTTTGACTCACTAACTTCCTGACCACACAATTTCAAATTTATTAATTCATTTCATTTATTTATTTTTCCTCCCTTGGCCAGAAGGACTGATACCCAACATGAACCGAATTTATGTGACCTATAAAAAAATGGTCACAATTCAAACAATTTGTGCAGGCATTCGTCCCATCCCTTACCAATCAAAACAAACCTTTCCCTTGACATATGCTTTAGCGAATAAATAGGTTGATTCTCTGTATTTCTTTAGTACATGAAGGAACAAAAATTTGGCTTAGAACATTCAGATTTTGTATGAAATTTCTAGAAATTTCCTAAGACCCACTTGATCATGAAGCTGTATAAATCGGCACATAAAGAAATATAACCTTCTGAGAGGAGAATATGCCTTTTTGTCCTCCCTTATAAAAAAATTGAAACATAATTGAGCTATAATTATAGAGATAATTTCAGTCTGATATTGTTGTTTTGTGTTTGTTTTTTTTTTTGTTTTTTTTGGTTTAGTTTTGATGTTGTTATCGTTTTTAATTGGCCCATCCTAAGTGCCTGTACATGTTGCTGTTGGTAGGGCCTGGCCAGCTATGCCCAGGAGCAGTTTGGTGCCAGCGATTGTGCAGCAAGAGGTGTGGTCATTGGGTATGATGCCAGACACAATAGTTTGAGGTAAGTTGTATTATGTTGGTTTAGTTGTTTATTGTTAACTAACAGCATATACCCGGCTTTGCCCAGGATACAATGACATGCCCACAGGAAAACATGTGACCTAGTGTTACCCAACCCATTTCCCTACCAAATTCAAGTTGTTTTTATGCTTCTAAGTCTCTAGATCCATGTGAAACAGGGGAACCAATTTATTTTTTGGCTAAAAACTCATACACTGTGTACTATGTGCCTACTTTGAGGAGTGGGTTTATTATTTTGTGGCGGATTGGTAGGAGAGTGGTGTGGCCAAATGTTACCCAGCCAATGTCCAAGAGTTGTCCAAGCACCACTTCTGCATTTTAAACCTTACAAACCTACAGGAAGAACTTTGAGTGGAAATAACTACACTGAATAGAGAGTATCCATCAAATGTAATTGAAGTCTCTTCGTTCACACAAGTTTTCAATTGCTCTACAGTGTATACAGTTTCTTACTTTTATTGGTGTTTTATTTGTTGTTTACTATGAACAGGTTTGCTGAGTTGGCAGCTGGTGTTTTCCTCAATAAGAATTTTAAGGTCTACCTCTTCTCTGGACACACTCCCACACCTTATACGGTCGGTTCTGTTCTGTTTGGTCAAGGATCCATGCATTGATTAAGACACGCACACTCTTTCTTGTTCTCTCTATCCTTCTCCATTTTTTGTACCTCACTAGCCATACGCTGTGAAGATATTCAAGTGTGTTGGAGGAGTACAAGTGACAGCTTCTCACAATCCGAAGCAGTACAATGGATACAAAGTGTATTGGGACAATGGAGCTCAGGTATTGCTCTGACATGTGCCTGTCTTTTCTTTCTTCCATCATCTCATATAACCTCTATAAAAGAAGAAATTAAGAGTCCCTATTATCTATTGATGTTGTCTTTGAAACTTTTTATAAAAATGTTTCATGATATTTTCTTGTATTTTCTCCCCATCTTTTTTAAATTTCTGCTTAGGTGATATCACCACATTATGTAATAGCCAGTTTTATGAATGTGTTTTCAAATCACAGTGCCAATTTTTTTGTCAAAACATTCATCCACTTATCCTTGATATGGACTCTCTCTTGTTTGTTTTCTTTCTCTTGTCAGATCATTCCTCCTCATGATTCTGGGATAGCTACTTGCATAGAGCAGGAACTCGTCCCCTGGGCAACTTCCTGGACCACTTCCTCCCAACAGGTGTATGCAAAGATTGTAGATCCAACAGAAAAGGTTCTTGACGGCTATTTCAGAGAAATCAAGAGATATTGTTTCAGGTATACTTGCAACAAAAGAAAAGATTTATACTAGTCATGTGATGCAATATAACTAATGTATCAAGATCGTTCTCATTAATGCATGCCAATATCATATTCGTAGAAATTGATAGTCTTTCCTTTAAGTTCATTTGGAGGTCTTTGTGTGCTCTGTTTGAATGTGGTGTGTGCATGGGAAGCTTGTATTGCATCTTCATTCATTTCATCACTTCAAAGTGGATACCCTGAGTGTGGGCCCTTGATCACTTGGAGGATTCAAATGTTATTGGTCATTGTTGTTCTTAAAATTGCTCTTGCCTACCCATAGATTTATTTTTTGTTCGTAAAAGGTTTCTTACTTCTCAAAAGTCTTGAATAGAGCAGACTGAAACGAAGTAACATCAATGTTTGTGTAAGGAAAGCTCCTGTCTGTGCCTAGAGCAGGAATTATAGGTTGTGAGATTGAATTCTGTCTCGTTATATATGGCATTTTGGTAATAGGAAATATGAGATCAGTCATAACTAGGATTGGGAATTTCATTTAATAAAAATAGTGAAATATTTAGATATTAATTTACCCGAAATACCCAAAATAATAATGCACATGCACATAAAAAGATAAGCAAAAAATCTTAATCCAAGATGAAATGCCATCATACCAACCATGATAGAGGTCTCTCAAGAGGGGAACTACTGTACATTGATATCAGGCAGTATTCTCTTTGGAGAGATTGAGTACTCACACCCAACACAGACCACCTTCTTTGTTAGTTGTCTTAGTGCCAATAAGTGTATTTAATATCAAAGTTAGTGTATAAGTGTTCCACTTATCCTCCTTGCCCCTGATCTGATTACTGCTAAAATTGGCAGGCATGCCTGACCCCAATCTTTTCACATAACAATTTTTATTGACTTAATTTGTTTTATCTTATGCTTCCTTGTAAAGGAAGGAACATTTTAGCATGTTTTACCCAAAAGCTTTAATAAGTTTGCAGAGTCTAAACATTACTTTCTTGGGAATCTTGTTCTGATTCTTCCTCTGACCACCAGTGCAAAGATCCCCGGTTCAAGGGGGACATGGAGGCAGGTTTTAGGGAGCTTGAACAACCCCCCTTCCTGGAGCTTCAGATTTTATTATTTTTCTTTTTTTAAGTTTGGTTGTGGCTGACCTTATGCCAATCAAAATTTGGAAAGTTGGGGAGAAGCCATTATGAGAGTTGTAGCCAGCACCACAGAGGAAGATGGAGCAGCTGTATATGGTGAAGCAGCAGGCTATTGGGCTGCTTCATATATAATTTGGGTCAAGAACTTTTCAGGATTGTCTAGTTTTTATCTAAGATTCAGCCTTGTTAATCTTGTGATGTAATCCTTCAGAGAGATTTTAGCAGTGTGGGGAATATCTAGCTCTGCAGGTTATTGTAGTTTTTCCACCATATTTTTTATAAGTCTCGCTAGATTTTTTCTATCACATGGTTTAATACTTCATTCCAGAGAGAGCAATGAATTCCAAGTGGGAATATTTGTGGTGGAACATTGGAGTATTATTTCATTTGTTCCTTTTAAGTGGGTTGATACATTGTGACCACTGGGAGGTGTACAAATAACACATTGAACTGCCAATCATCACTCACGATGAGGTCTACCAATACTGAAAGTGAAAGTGATGGAGGTGTGAGTTCACATGTTTGAACAATATCTTGTGCAATTGTTTGCCCATCTGGAAATACCCCAAGCAAGACTCACTCCTTGCGGGCCCATACCCAAAATCATCATGTCCTGGCCTCATTTCCCTCCACAGGCAATTACTCCATCCACCAACTCACTAGCTGCTAGTAGCAGCTACCCAAACTGTAACCCTGCACAATTTCTAATGCTGAAAATAGACAAGATGTCTGTGTGGGCATTACAAGCACAATAAGATGAATGCACTCGTGGATAGGCTATAGAGACATGAAACTTGAATAGAGGAGGAGGAAGGATGGGGTGGGAATTAACACCCTTAGACTCATATTAAGATGGACATAGAGTGCAAATTAGTTCCTTACAATTATTCTGTTGATATTGTTCTTGCGCCAGATCCTATCTACAGGTATATGAGGTGGGTGGGAGTAATTTGTGTGTGTGTGTGGTTGGAGATTAAAGGATTATCATTATTTTTTCTATGTAGATATTCTGAGAATGCTTTGCTGGATATGAAGTTCACTTTCACGCCTATGCATGGGGTAGGTGGTGAGCCAGTGAGAAGAGCGTTCCAGACCTTCAACCACAAATATTTGGTTCCAGTGGCGGAGCAGATGGATCCTGACCCTGAGTTCCCCACTGTCACCTTCCCAAATCCAGAGGAAGGCAAGTCTGCACTGGTGAGTGGGTTGTCTTCACTTCACACTGATCACATCTCAACTCCTACAAAAGCTTCCAAAAAAGGAGGATTTTTTCTTTTACTTTTTTTTTTTTTTTTTTTTTTTTTTTTTTTTTTTTTTTTTTTTTAGATAATAAAATGTGATAAAACAGTACCAATAAATTAAGCAAGAGAAATACTTCATTTTTTTTTTTTTTTTTTTTTTTTTTTTCTTTCTTTTTTTTTTTCTTTTTTTTTTATCTGATTGGCCTGTGTAATGGAAAATTAATAACACTGTAGTTTGGCTATATGGACCATAAGTAGCATGACCCTTTACCATTATAATTGATCATCTCAACAATATATTGATTCATCTGATATGACATGGTAGGCAAGGGTGATCTATAGTCTGCATAGGTCAATTATGTATGAAAGTTGTTTTATTTTGTTTGTGTGTGTTTTTTTTGTTGTTTTTTTTGGTTTTTTTTTTTTTTATTTTCTTGCTCTTTTATTGGTATTGTTTTATCACATTATACTCCCATCTATTTCATGACTCTTTATACTCCCATAAATTTTTTTATTGCCTAAAATATATTTCTCTTTGTTTGCTTTTTTTTCAGGATTTGGCCATGCAAACAGCTGAATCATCAGGCAGCGTTGTCATCCTGGCCACAGACCCAGATGCCGATAGACTGGCTCTTGCAGAGAGAGACTCAGGGACAGGTAAGTGGAAGATCTTTAGTGGCAATGAAACAGGGACGCTGCTCTCCTGGTGGGCATTCAAGACCTACAAGGACTCTCACCCAAGCTTTGACGGTAAGAATAATTTGGGTGTAATTCCAATCGTACTCATGGAAGGTTTATTCACAGTATACACTTGTGATCAGTGAGTAATTCATTGTTCTGACTCCATGATTTCATTAATTATATTCATAAATATATAAATGATTTAATATTTTAATGTTCTTAGACAAACGGTACTCTCTCTCTCAACAAAATTTAAAATAACATATTCTTCATTGAAATAAAGACAAGGGTAGCTAGGAGACAGCCAGGGTTATATATTCATGGCTATTTCCTTGTAGAATATTTCTTTATATATAGGCATTGAAATAAGATTTCAATGCAAAATTACATATATCCAATGTTTTGTAAGTAACTTATTTTAACACTCATAGACTTGTATGTATATATATATATATATGTATATATATATATATATATATGGTATGATATTTGAGGTACATGTCCTATTGGAGTGAATTATTTTGCATTTAAAAAATTATCTATTTACATATATACTTGCTTTATTGTTAATATATTTAAGACAAGGTGTATGTTCCATCGTCATTTGCCAAAATCTTTGTTGTTTATCTGCAAAGCCACAATTAATTACTGCATGATGTTTGACCATATACCCTTTATTGTTTCTATAATATAATATTAAACTCTAAGGATAATTATTTTATCACTTAAGTTGATTTATTATGTTCACTGATATTTCTAGTCTATGGTATAATTTTTTTTTAAAAAACAACAGAATTTATGCAGAGTACCTTCACAGACAAAAGATATAATTGTTAGTATGAAGAGATTATCATCTATGCTATGTGAGGCTTATTAGTAGGGATGGGAATTCTAGGTGATAAAAAAGTCATTCTATATTTTATTTAGGTGAAAAAATATGCTAAATTATGTGGTATTTTAGGTTAAATTGTTCAAAAGTATGTAATTTTTTTGGTGATGAAATTTGGCCTCAATAGGGGACTTGCATGCTTACGTCACATACAACCTGCCACGCCTACTTATTGTATCAGTGAATTTCCAGCACCATAGAAAATGTATTAGCATTCATGACTGGTAATGCTATTTTTGAGAATTGTAACTACAAAAATACCTGGTGTTATCACCATACTGTAAGCGTAGGAACTTTATAATATCATCTGCGTGGGGATAGCAAATTACAAAATAGTCTGGGCTACAATTGTGGAGAAACGGAGCATGAAAGTGAAGGAAAGATTAATTATGACCATGCCATTGAGATTGCTGCCAGTTCTCAGAACTCACTGGCAGGTTGAAGTAGAGGTAAGTGACAGACAGTTGCCCTAGTTAATTCTGGACCAGAAATAGCTGCCGTACTTCTCAGAATTCTGTCGGGCAGCACTTGTGGCAATGCAGAAATTCTTGGACATGAGATGTTGCCTTGTAAAGCTTCTATTCCTGCAGTATGGTGAAAGCATGAGCTATTTTTCAGTTGCAGTTCTCAAAAACTTCATTGCCAGTCATGAATGACAATACATTTTCTATGGTGCTGGAGGTTCACTGATACATAAGTAGGTGTGGCAAGTGGTATGTGACATAATTGTGCAAGTCCTTTATTGCTACCTGAAAGGAATGTTACTACTAAAGAGTATTTGAGATCATAAATTTTAAAGCACTGTCCATCATTATAATATATTCAAGATGATTATAGAAACAGTAAAGAGATCACACATAATATTCATACACATATAAAACTAATATTAATAAAGTTGTAGTCAACATGATGCCAAGAATGCATCTTTCGAAAAAGAAATTTAAAAAACCATAGCAGTTTAGTAGCTCAATGAAAAATATAGTAAAAATATAAATAAATATGGTATAAGCATGGTTAAAATATGGTAAAGTATGGTTAAAATATGGTAAAGTGTCGATGACCAGTATTGTACTGCTGTTGTATGCAATGCACAGGTGCCTAGAAACTGACATAATATCAAGAAAATTTAGAAATATGTTGTTGTTGTTTTTTTGCCAAAATGCCAAAACGTTTATTTTTTACCCAAAAAAAGAAAAAGAAGCCATTTTATGTGAAAAATATTCTTTAGGTTTTTAGCTAGGATTCCTATCCTTACTTATTAGTATTGCATTGCTAATAATAGTAAATCCAAAGAGGAATTAGCCACCATAATTTAACCACACGTTTTTAGGATGCCCAAGACTTAATTTCTTAGTCCTCCAAGATGTGATCACTGATTTCTAATTAGATACTTCAATGTGGTTGCTGTGATAATAATCTCAAATGATTGGATACAGGGTACATAAATCTTGACCAATAGCTTCACCTAATTTGGAAAAACTCTGGCCCTTTATATTTATCACCTCTATGCTCAGGTCAAATTGCACAATCCAGAACCTTCTGATCTCTATAAGTGCTGAGAATGACTTGCTCTCTGTGAGGACAATTCACTGAATATTTCTTATGTATTGTATTTGTAGGGTCTAAAGTGTGCATGATGGCCAGCACTGTGTCCTCCAAGTTCATCAAGGCCATGGCCAGATATGAAGGGTTTCAGTTCACGGTCAGTTCTAATTATAATCCTTGCTCGAAATATGTCACAACAAAGAAGGGGAGGAGGGGGTATGTGTGCCACTCAGGACTCTGAACCTGGGTGGGAGGGAGGGAAGTGGAGGGAATGAATAATGGACGGTATCCAAGTAGAGTGTGAATTGGGTGGAGCTTTATCCAATCATCATTGCCCCCTCCCAAATCATGGCATCAAAAAAATTATTAATTTTTTTGTTATTTTTTTGTTTGAGTTGAAAAGTATAGATTAGAACAGAATGAGCAGTGGTGTATACTATATATGCTTTTTAATAAACCTCATCCACATGTACATCTGTTCTTTCTCAACAGGAAACCTTGACTGGTTTCAAGTGGCTGGGGAACTTCTCTCACCAAGCTATTTGTCAGGGGAAGGAGGTCCTGTTCAGCTTTGAGGAAGCCATTGGATACATGTTCGGGAACACCGTTCTTGACAAGGATGGCATCAGTGCAGCGGCCATCATGGCCGAGTATGCGGGCTGGCTCTACTCACAGAATCTCTCCTTCAAACAGCAGCTGGAGAACCTCTACCTCAAGTAGTTGTATAATCTTATTCCGTGAATATCTATATGACATGTCTGGATACCTGGCTTTACCCAGGTTGCCGAGTACAATCGCTATGCCAATTCATGGTAGACTTAATTTTATTTGAAACTAACAAGGATAACCATCTTATGGATTGATTATATTTCTTTCTTTCCTTTACAGCAGAATCATACATTTTTAGAAATATCAGCTATTATTGTAGGTGAATCGTAAATTCTACTATTATCATGCGTATATAGGTATGGCAGATATCTGAGTGTTGTCTCTTACTACCTGTGCAATGACAAGGCAGTAATAGTTGACATCTTCACACGGCTACGCAGGAACAGACAAGTACAATATTTTACATCTAATAATGGCATGCACTGTTAGAGCAAGCCAAATATTATTTCATGCATAAACTATTTTTAAACCTCTCTATTCAGGCATGGGTCTATAGATATTTCTGGAGAACTGTATTATCTATTTTATTATTATTTTTTTTTTTTTTATTGTTGTTGTTTTTTAAAGTTGTCTCATGTGAGCATTTAGATACATACTAGACAATAATTGTACAGGATAAGTCAGGTGTTCTAGTTGGGCTGGAGAATATTTTGGGGTGTGTGTTTGTCATTAAAGTTATGTTGGAGGTGTATTACTATAACAGGGCCACTATAGTTGCAGCTTCATTACTGCATGTCCTGTGTCATGTTTGGTTCGGACAATGATTTATTGAATAATTGATTGTTGTATCCAGTATCCAACCACTTGTGGAACTGCTGGCAAGGTTACTTCTGTTGTTGATCTGACTGTTGGCTATGACAGTACCACACCTGATTTCAAACCTGTAAGTGTGTAAGAATTAGGTATTATTTGAACAATCCTTGTACTCAATTTTTTTTCTTTTGCATTTCATAGTAGCTGATGAGAATAATTGACACCATTTAAAATTCTTTGTGGTTATTTATTTTTTTCAACTGTATGCAATAGTCGATTCACATACACTTGTTTTTTTGGAAGTATATAAAGGATTACTGGCAACCTTACCCTTACATATTTTTATTTTCTGTTCAAACATGTCAATTATAAAACAGATGAGTGTGTGTTGTATGGTAAGCAGAGGGGAGCTTGGCTTTGTAGGTGTAGGTTAAAATTCAGAATTTTAGCTGCTCCTTTCATGCACCTTACCATCGATTGTTTGCTCTCCACCCCTCCAAATTTGTCTCCATCAAACATTGATGAGTGATTTGCATCCAACCAACTGAGACAGATGGACTTGCTCAAACAATTGCTCCACACGATCACTATGTATTATTATTCCCTGTTCTGCCCTAGAACACAATGAAGAATGGCTATAATGACTCAGTCTGATGACATTCAGTCTGAAGTGATATGTTGTGGATAAAGGTAAAGCAATTCTTCATTTTTCCATTTTAATCTAATATATCTGTAGTAGGACAACCAGCGGATGGAGGTTATTAGTTTTAACACTTGGGACTCTTAGTACACGCAGTTCATGTGATATTTTGGTGGTTAGTTGTTGTTGCGTTTTTCCCTTCATTATTGTGTAACTTGTACACATGGATAGCACTTTAGTGATGGAACTCTCTGCCTCTCTGAACTTATTCTCTCCACTGTGAATGTGCAGGTTCTCCCAACTAGCCCCACTAGTCAGTTTATCACGTTTACCTTGGACAATGGTGCAGTATTCACTCTCCGGACTAGTGGAACAGAACCAAAGATCAAATACTATGTGGAAGTGTCCAGCAAGCCTGGAGCAATGTAAGGTTTTTGTTTGCCCTAGCCCTAGCCCTAGCTATGTACTTTTTTTTTCTTCGAAAAATTGTTGTGCCTGTCCTGTGTGGAGTACTTCATACACGTACATTATAAGTACTTCAACTTATTATTTTCCCCCTCGTGTATGTAGAGTTAATGGGCAACAATTAAAAACTGATTTTTTTTTTTTTTTCTTTTTTTTTTTCTTTTTTTTTTTTTTCTTTTTTTTTTCTTTTTTTTTCTTTTTTTTTTATGTATGAGATGAAATTTTAATTTAAGTGCAATTTGATTACTAGATATGTTTCGGATATGATTTAGAAGCTTTTAGATATATATATATATATATTGTATTATTTTATTTGCAGTGTTTCTGGTGAAGATCTTCTGAAAGTGTTACAGGAAACAGTCAAGTGTGTTGTGGACGAGTTTCTACAGCCTGAGAAAAATGGTCTCATCCCAAAACAATCATAGCTTACTTTATGAAAATAGTGTTATTTTACTAGGTTGTAGATCAAACTATAAATTGAGAGTAAATTTTACAGAGATGTTAGTTTTTTTTTAATCTCATAATTTTTGTCCACAACCAAAACTCATAATTAGCCAAACGATTTTGGTAAAAATATATTATAATGAAATTGTGACAGGCACACAGCAATGCATCATTGTAATATAATTGTTAGTATTTGTAGATTGTTTGCACAGAGTGATTCACTACATACACATGATTAGCTTCATCAATAGCTACGCCGCTAATGTTTCCATCATACAGTACTTTGTGGATGTGCCTCCCGGATGGGTCAAACACATGCAGACTCTTTCCTCCCCAGTCTGCAACAAAGCAATAGCCCAAGTTATCCACAGCCACTCCAGATGGTTCAGTCAGGAAACCATCTCCGTACTTGAGGAGATGAGCACCTGAGGAGTCAAACACCTTGACACATTTAGAGCCACAGCACGCAATGTGTATTTTTCCTTGCTTGTCTA
The DNA here is from genome assembly GCA_963969325.1 of Lycopodina hypogea. Lineage (NCBI taxonomy): Eukaryota > Metazoa > Porifera > Demospongiae > Poecilosclerida > Cladorhizidae > Lycopodina > Lycopodina hypogea. The sequence goes on from OZ017787.1 coordinate 6,100,441, forward strand.
TGGCTATATCTCTTGGACTGTAGACTAAAGGAGCACTGCAGAGCACCTTTAGGATGGTGCCATCCGGGGTGAAACTTTGAACTCTGTTGTTCCCTTCTTCAACCACGTAGACAACTCCATTTTTTGCCACAGTACAGCCCCAAGCGTTCTTCAGTTGACCTGACCCAATTTCGCAGAGAAATTCTCCCGATATCGTCATCTTCTGGCACCTTCCACCATTAAACTCTGTAACATACAGAGTGTCTCCCACAACTGATACACCAAGAGGGTGTTGGAACTGCCCATGCTCTTTACCGGTACCTCCAATAGTGGATGACTTTAAGCCACTGCTGTTGTAAATCTCCACAGTGTCTCCGACATGATTGGCTACTATCAGATCTCCACTTCTGTGGATTGCCACATGGTAGGCATTGGAAGTCTTGACGGTATGAATGGGCTCATGCAGTGAGGTGTAATCCCGGGGCTTGCAGATAAAGATGGATCCCAAACTATTGAATGCATTAGTGAGAGGGGTAGTATCAGCACTGAATTTAATGACATCGTCCTCACTCAGTTGTGTAGGTGTGTGCTTGATCTTTGCCTTGATGTTGGAGATACGAGAATGGAGGGTAGAGATGACCGACACAAACTCAGACACGTTGTAGGAATCATTCGACTGGTTCACAAACTTGGTGCTGGTCACTATAGCATTCCTGAGAGAAGTTAGTTTTTCTACCTGTGCACTTAAGGTATTCACCTTTGAGTGAGAAATGTGGTGACATTGCTTCAACAAAGCTGCTTCCCTTTCATTTAAATGCCTGATAAGTTCAGCAAACACTTTCTTCACTTCATTGCCTATCACTTTTTCCCTCGACACAATGCTTTCAGAGACAACCTTCGCACTTCTTACCAATCCTTCCAGCTTGGCGACTGTGTCTGGCATACCCTTGACAGCTTCACAAATGCTTGTTTTCTCTCGAGATACGAAGGAGTCCAGATCTTCCATACTGTGCCCACTATGTTTGGTAAGGGCACACTGTATACACACCAACACTTTGCATCCTGTACAAAAGAACTTTATATCTTCACTGAGATGTAGGGAGCAGGGAATTGATGGAAAGATGATGAATTCTCTTAGTTTCTCTCGGATGTCGGTGGTGTTTTTGATAGTCAATATTTTATGATGCACAGTGAGTTTCCTTGACAAAATATGCTGGGAGTGGCACTCTTTGCAAAGAAAGCTTTCACATGTGCAGCAAAAGGAGAGGACAATTGATTTTGGTTCCCTGGTGCACTCATCACAAGGTGGGGGGACATCTTTCAATATCAGCTGCTCAAATGTGACAATCTTGGCCTCGTGTTCCAAATGGATATTGGGTGTAATGGCATCAATACCTTTAGTGGGTACACCAGTGGTTTCATTGCAGAGTGGGCATACAATTATATTGGCAGAGTTTACTTTCTTGGCCAAATCATGAAGACAATTCCTGCACATTGAGTGAAGGCAAGGAAGCAGCCTGGGGTTAGTGAATACTTGACTGCAATGAATACATTTACTTTCTATGTCAGAATCTTCCTCACTTGGAGTAACAGAGCCTCCAATTTCATAGTTCACGTCCATAACAGGGAAGCCGGATAGACTAAGAGTTGAAAACTCTTCCATTTCCCTCCGCAGGAATGAAAAAATATACCCCCCAGCGTATCAAAGCTAATTTAACGCTCCGAGCTTGGATGTCTCTGCGCAGGTGCAACGCTAACTCTAAACTGCGGGGGCAGGTCAAGTCGTCCAGCACTCTTGGCCGACCCTGTTCCTACGCATATTAATTTCAAAATCAGAGGAGGGGAAAATCAGGCGCTGGTTCAATTCTAATCTCCCTAGCTACACCAGCATTTTCAGTGATACTCAACGTCCTAGGCTAGGGCTAGGGCTACCTACCCTGGTATTGATCCTGACAAGTAGTTAAGCCTAGGTGTGTGTATGTGCAAGCTGATAAATCAATAATAATCCCATTTTATATTGCTTGCAAGTGTCTGTCTGTCCATCACTGAGTAATACTACTCCTAAATGGAAGGTCCAATCACCATGGCATTTTCACAGTCTCTTCCATGTAATTCTGGAAGTGCATAGATGAGTCATTTTGGGAATCAATTGTGAGAAGAAAGTAGTACAATATATATATATTTTTAAAGAAATCCCTAAAAAAAAAACGTGGCCAACCCATCAATGCACAGGTCTCACAAAATGAAAATGAAAGTCAGTGGCTCAAATTGAGTTAGGTCTTTTATCTTCTTTTTTTTTCTTTCCCCCCTTCCTCCTCTTTCTTCTTAATTATTTTTTTCCTTCCTTCTCTTCCCACACTTCTTTTTTCCCCCTCTTTATTTCAAAACTGTCTACATATAGTGAAGCTAAAAGTGTATACTTACTAATGAGTATGCATCAATTGTTCTATTCATTAGATTAGAATTATTGTTGAAATTTTGGATTTACGTGTCCACAGTTTTGGAAGGAGCACCATGCTATATATCCCAGTTTTGGGGGTGGGGTGATGTGTGTGTGAGATGAGACTTACACAACATAAAGTACACTGAAAATATTTAATTTATAATTAGGGAGGCTAAAGACCAGGTTTTTCGCTAGCAACAAATAATAAGTAAAGGCTTAAGAATATGGGAAATATAGATCATTTTACAGGAAATACAGGAAAATAAAGCAACCACAGAATGCCTATGCTGTTGATGCTGTCCCATTTGAAAAATTTGACATTAAAAAATATATACTCTGAAGGTTAAGAGTTATGCTTGTTGGTTGTAGTAGCTAATGAAGGAAGAACTAAATTTCTTTTTGGCAAGAGGACATTAATAAAGTAACATGAATCAAGACTAAAATTTATAAGTTTACAGTAACTTCACAATGGTTCGAAGTGTGTCACCATAACTAGAAAATTAAAATCAGAACAGCTTTACTCAGCATGTATTTCACTCTAGTTACGTCATCTTCCTTCTACTTTACATACCATTAAAGAGAAAAATTAGGACACAACCTCTCATAAATTAATTTAAAAATTATAACCAAAAAGTGGCATCCAGTTGGCTACTAGCACTATTCTTTCATGAACTCCACACCTCATAAGTTAGGAAAATTCACACACACACACACACACACACACACACACACACACACACACACACACACACACACACACACACACACACACACACACACACACACACACACACACACACACACACACACACACACACACACACACACACACACACACACACACACACACACACACACACACACACACACACACACACACTAGTTATATCCCTCCTTTACACTAACTTTTAATTTGAAATACTCTTCTGAACTTGGATTTCTGTTGTGGGGGGGAGAGAGAGTTTTGTTAATATGTACACTTATTTCATTTATTTATTTATTTATTTATTTATTTATTTTATTATTATTATTTATTATTATTATTATTATTATTATTTTTTTTTTTTTTTTTTTTTTTTTTTTTATTTATTATTATTTTTTTTTTTTTGGAGGAGGGTACCTGTGCAATTCCTTCTTCCAGTTGGCTACTAGCACTGTTCTTTCATGAACTCCATACCTCATAGTTAGGAAAATCCACATCACACATGCATGCATAACACACAAGTCATATCTCACCTTTACACCAACTTTTAATTTGAAAATACTCTTCTGAACTTGGATTTCTGTTGGGGGGGGGGGGGGGGGGGGGGTTTGTTAATATATACACTTATTTCATTTATTTTCATTTTTTCTTTTCTTTTCTTTTTTTTTTTTGTTTGAAAGGAGGGTACCTGTGCAATTCCATCTTCATATGCCCAAAATGTTCAGCTGTAAATTGTTAGCTGTCCCTAATAGATGGCCTCTAATGAACTTAGCATACCTTCAGTATAATTATGCAATGGAGGCAAGTCATACATAGTGGGAGGGGGGAGCATGTCGGCCTGTTCACTGCTGGCATGGGCTCACAATTTTGAGGCCTATGATCCATACTCTGCATTATAATAATGTATATACCCATACAACATCAATCTGTTTCACACTGGAAACAAAATATTTAATGAGCTGTCTGTAATGGGGCTTACTACTACAATTTTGCCTGGGCCTGTTATCATTTTCCACAGGCTTGAATAGAGGTGGACCAAGGAAATTTGCAGTATTCCAAGTGAAGTCTGTTATTGATACTTATAAGAAAATAAACACTTCATTCAAGGTGTCTGTGCATATTCATATTGAGGTTGGTTGTTAAGATACTCAAATTTGTTGGTTCTTTCTGAGTGAAGCTCACGAAATGTTCACACATCTCTGTTAATGCATAGAATTAGTATCTGCTTTGATATCGTGATCAACTGCTACATAGATTAGAATCAAGCATTACAAAATGTACTATTCACAAACAAATGTATTTTCAATCCAAATCAATCCATTTTCGAGGCTTTTTGAGAACATTCATCAGCTTGTCTTCTGGTGAGCCTGGCTGTGGTACTTGCATGTATTCCCAGCGTGCAGTCAGAGGTAGAGACATAAAAATGCTCTCTATACGAGCCCCAGGAGTGTTCAAACCAAACTTGGTCCCACGATCATGTACTAAGTTAAATTCTGCATATCTAAGGAAGAGGGAGAAGAGGGGGGGGGGGGAGTTAATCACGAGAACCACCAACTAAATACAACCATGTTCTATTGATGGAAATATTTACCTTCCATGTCGTAGCTGCTGCCACTCCACTTCCTCTTTGGTATAACTATCCCGATAGTGTCTCTCTACAATTGGGATGTATGACGAAATAACAGCATCAGAGCAATTACTCACAAAATTAAAGCACTCTTCTTGTGATGGTGCATCCAAATCATCAAAAAATATCCCTCCTATTCCTCTTTTCTCTCCACGATGAGTGACAGTGAAATACCTGTCACATTCCTCCTTGAACTTGGGATAATATTGTGGATCGCTTTTGTCGCAAGCATCCTTCAGGGTTCTGTGGAAGTGGGTGGCATCTTCTTCATCAAGATAGTATGGCGTCAAATCAGTACCTCCACCAAACCACCACAGACGTCTGTCTTCGCCGACCTCCACCTCAAAGTAGCGATAATTGAAGTGAACAGTTGGGACAAAAGGGTTAACTGGATGAATTACGCAGCTCACACCAATAGCATAAAATGGTAATACTTGGTTATCAGGCAGATCTTTTCCTCTGCCTTTCATCTGCTTCACAGCAGGGGGAGGCAGTTTCCCATGGACCACAGAAATATTGACACCAGCTTTCTCAAAAACCTTCCCATCTTGCAGGACACAAGATATACCCCCTCCACCTTCCTCCCTGGTCCAACGATCAACCCTGAAATTCTGGACCTCATTGCCTTTATCTCCTTTCCTTTCTCCACCATTCCCTTCAATCTCAAACTTTTCCAGAGCTTTACAAAGTTTATACTGGAGGTCCAAGCACAATTTTTCCATGCGCACTTTCATTTCAGCATTTTCCATGTTGTCCATCATGGAGTAGCCAGATATCGGCTCAGCAACCCATCCACTCTCCTCTGGATCTCGCTTCTTTCTCGTCATAAAGCCAAACAGGGTTGGGAAGAATATTATGTTACTGAGCCGATCATAGATGCTACCTGATGAAGAACTCCCAGTGTCACTTCCATAGTGAGATCCTCTGTAATGGTAGAGCATTACAGATGCTGTTCCTACTGTTACCCCAAATAAAACAGTAGGAGAGAGAGAGAAATAGCCACCACCGCGTTGCCTTGACACTCCTCCAAAAAGTGACAATTTTCTTACACTAAGAAGTCGAATATGTTGAAATTTGACTGCTGGTAATGACATTTGCCTGGAGACAGAGCTTATCTTACAAACAACTTTGCTCATCTTTTAGCCCAGGAATACCACCTTTAGAAAGATTCTTTATCAACCCCAAGAAGCAATTTTCATTTTAACAGTGCTGATGGGGTCCTCTATAGGTTATCTAGAACTGAGAAAGAAAATCTCAGGCCCCGGATGTGCTTCCTCAGTAAGATAGACACCAATGAAAATTTGGGGAAAAAATAATAATTTGAGGGCTAGCCAGACCCTTTACCAAAGGCTATTTGGTAAAGGATATAACTAGAAACCAGATTACAATTTGTGATATGCTCCAAACTGAGCACGAATACTTTAGCTAATATTACAGTACACTGATGTACAACTTGATTGTTTTATTTGTAAGAGGGAACTTCTTTTAGTAATCAAGGCTTTGTGAGTACTAGTAGCCCATCATAATCTGCAAGGGAAGAACTGGAATTGATTATCAAAATTATTTTACTGTAATATTCAAGTTAGTTTCAACCACAAATATGACATTGAAAACCTGTTCTCACAAGTTTCATTGCTACTTAAACTCTTATTCTTCACAATTCTGATTCATCTTCTCCTGCAGAAAGATATTTTTCTGCACTTAAAAGATTAAAGGCATACTTAGGGGCTACAATGCCTCACTACCAAGGCTCAACAACATGATGCTACTTATGTTCATAAGGATCCAACTGAGTATGTGAATTAATAAAATATTGCAAGACTATCAATATGAATGACAGATAAATTAAATATTTTGAATGGTAATAATTATATTATAATCATCATTATTGCTATCTTTAAAATCATATTTAATATCAAAAATATATATATATATATAAATATGTATACATGCATGTATATAAATCTAGTGCCCCTCCAATCAAGATTTGCTTCCTATGCCACTGAGTAGTATTACTTAAGGACAGACACACTTGCATACTACATATAGTGGGGGGGGGGGGTGTGTTGCAAACTCCAACCACAAAGATACAAAATGTAGAGCTCACCAACTATAGTCATGACACTCAACCACTACTCAGATACATGATCTGTAAATCTTTGAAAACCTTGGCATTTCTTTTCTTCTTTCTTTTTAATTTTTTTACCAATAGGTCCATAATTCTACAAAAGGGGGTGGGAAACAAGGGTAAGAAAATGTTATGACATTAATTGTGTAAAGTTACCCCATTTTGGCCATGCCCATTCAAGTGGAAAAGGAATTAGAGGGAAAAAGTGGAGGGGAAGGGAAGAAAAAATTAAAAGAAGAAAGTTTGACAGAGCATTTGTCCCAGACTCTTGAACCAAGAGCCTATGTCCTAACCGATGAGATAGTGTTCACAAACGAACAACATTGCACAAATAGAAGATGGTTTGATAGATTGGGGGAACTACTGAAATTCCAAATCTTATAATTATAAACCACACCCCACCCACCCAAATTGTTCATGCCAAATTTCATTGAATCACCAAGCAGTTCTCTCAATCCTGCAACCCAGACAGGCGAACAGACAGAATAACAAACAGACACAAGCATGATTTTATAGGAACAAATCAATTACAGTTACACATCACAAATCAGGATTGTTTGGTCACTGTGTTCAAGCAGTGGCAGGGAGGGGAGGGGAGGGGTTGTGTCAGAGAGGTGGGATGTCACTGGTAGCTCCCAGAGCTATTATACACGCAATATACGACATCACAAAAAAAAAGATGGATAAAAAATAACAAATAATGAGAATTCCAAGCGGCAGCTCCAGCAAATCACATTCCTTGGCGCCTGCACCCAAAACTGTCCGGTTAGGCTGTGATTCTGCCTTGAGTACATCCTGTACATCTACGCTGTTAGGGAGGGGAATTCCAGGGGGCGGCTGATCAGGACCAATGGGGTGGATGCGAGTGAAGACCACCACCGTGCCAGCAATGGTGATGAACATGAAGAGGAGGAGGAGACAGTATGCCATGCAGAAGATGGCAAATGGGAGGTCATCATCGTCCTTTACCCAGTGATAGCAGCAGCAGAGGAGACCGAGAGAGATGGAGAGAATGCTCATGAGAAGGCAGAAGACGACTGCACCATTAAGTGTCGGGCACTGCATCAGACCTCCCAGGGCTGGAGACACATTTAAAATACAACAATCACAGGAATAATTAATATACACAAAACCTGGTAGCTAATATCAGTATTTATTGTGGCTCTATATGACTAAATCTCAAGATCTAAATGTGATGAAAAATAATGGATTAACTACCTATGACCACTGGCCTATTTAGTAGACACACGAGTTGAGTTCAGGATGAAACATAATCACATCTGCTGGACAGACTGGCACAGCTAAATTATATCACCAACAGCTTCAGCTAGCAGTCAGTAGAGCTTGTGATAGATTCAAATAATTAAACTGCAGAAACAGAGCACCAAATATTCTGCAAGCTTTCCCAAATCCTTAAAAACTGGGATTGCCACTGACTATAATAATTAGCTTCACATATGGACACAGGTATTATTGATAGACTCAGGAAAGTGCATGTCTCAATATTTCCGGAAAGGAGTAAGGAATTGGGTCCAAATTTGCAAGCAATCACAGAGACAGATTGACTGCCCAATCCAACACTCCTGCTATGATTCCTTATCTAAATGGAAAATCTCATACCAACCCAACTATGCCTGGAGTGACAATTAGAATGGTTCTTGACATAAAACCATGAAACTTTATATCTTGTGGACAAAAACAAGTTATCCATAGACTTACATTGTCAACTATATATGTAGGAGTTATCACTACTAAAATCATGTAATGACACAAATACAGTAGTCCCTCTTTTGAGAGACCACATTTTTCATGAAAGATATATTTGCTGTATAAACTTACCTCTATTGGAGACCACCTCTTTTATAAGACAAAATTTGTCGATTTAAGGGTGGTCTCTCAAAGATGTGATATAAAAACTATTGTTAATTCTCAATATACATGAATGTCAAAGTTGTCCTATTAAGACTAACTGTGCTAGTGAGCATGCCCACTCAATCACTAATCCATACTTCACATACTTGTTAATAGAGTGACGAGAACACCACCTCCAAACAGCACCAAACTGAGGCCGACACAAGTAATCTCTACATACATACATACATACATACATACATACATACATACATACATACATACATACATACATACATACATACAAACATACATACATACATACATACATACATACATACATACATACATACATACATACATACATACATACATACATACATACATACATACATACATACATACATACATACATACATACATACATACATACATACATACATACATACACATACCAAGGAACTAATGCATACCTAATCTACACATTCATGGTGGAGTGGAAGTGACAAGTGAGAAGTAAACTAAAGATACATGTTCGTATTCCTGGGAGGACTTACTAGACCGAGCCAATATGAACCATACTTCACACCAAGACCTGCAGAAGCTCCGTCTTGGTCCTTTTCCATCAGACTCCATGCTGGTGTATTGGCGCACAGTGACATGAGATCGGCGACCTACATTTACTACTGACACATATAAATGATATCACACAACCCAGACAGCCTTACCCAACCTCACAGTTGAGACTTGGAAAGGAAAGGAAAACGTTAATTACCATAGAGACAAAACATTGAAAGAAATTTATTGAATATGAGTTCTGATAGATTTAATCTTTCTAGTTTGAGCTTAGAGTTACTTTCAGAAATGCAAGTGTTGAATTAAAAAAATCAGATTCACACATGTACAACCTTTAATCTTTGTGCATTCTTACTTTGCATAACATGAATGAGTACATATATTAATTTTTTTAAATTTATTTATTTATTTATTTATTTTTATATTAGAATTTCAGCACTCACACCTTATCAAGATATTTTACATGTTGTCATGATATTTACACCAGTAAGTGTATACCTTCCCTTTTGTTTACTAACAATTGATTATTAGACTAAAATTAAGGAACAGAATCCACAGCAACTGTGTGTGTCTGCTACAAGTGCAGGTCAACATTCACCAGTCACTGCTGCACCATAGTTTTAACAACTAACTGTGTACTGCAGAGAAGTAAAGCTTACTCTTTAAATTCCTATTTTGGAGATTGTGGTTTACACATTTCAATTTATCTGATATAGTGCTCAAAATTCTGACAAGTGAAATGTACTTAAAATGTTCAAGATTAAATCAACATCTTTAATACTGGCAGTACACAACTGTTCAAGCTAACTCACAAAATATGAGCCAATCAAGTTTATTACACCACACTAGGTATAGGCCAGTACATACAAATCATCATGTAAATAGCTAAGTGCATCAGTACACTAATGTTGGAAACATGGAACCACCACAAATTTTTCACTGTATGTCTGCACCTTCCCACTACTTCAATAGGTCAGACTAAATTTAATCAAACTCACCAGGTCTATGATAGAGAGTATCCTAAAGAGCAATAAAAAAAAATTTTTTTTTAATATATATATATATATATATATATATATACAGCTGGCTATAAATTATGTAGATATATAGAGGGCTAGCTCTGTGGTAAAACACCTTACAGGACAAAGGTCTTCCCCCAATCCGTTTTCATTGAATGGAAGATTGACGTCAGGTGCAGTGACCAGTCCAGCCAAGTCGCTCCCATCACCTATACTGTCTTGTGCAGTGACCAAACCAGCCAAGTCGCTCCCATCATCTATACCACCTTCCCTATTATTTCTGCAGTTACCAGTGGCCATCTGTATTTTATTATAGAATCATAACCTTCTTTAGAATTACAAGATAAATCCCATGAGGGCATAAAATAAACTGAAATAGCTTTCAACGTTCAGTGGAGGTGATCACAATTTACAACGTGAAGCTTGAGGTAAAGGGTTGGGCATGTGAGACAAAACTGGGTGTGGCTATTAATGCAATCTACCAATTGCCAAATCTTTACTATCAACAAAGCAGGTCATTTTGTGTTACATAGTGCCAATCTTTTTAACAGATGCTCAATTAATTCTCTGATTTAAAGAGGAAAGAAAAAGACTTACCAAAACTGGAATTATATGTATAGGGTTATTTAAGTAACTTCATAGGGCCGGTATTGCATGGCAGTCGTAAGTTTGTGTTTTGTAAAATTGAAGAGGCTCAGCCCTAGGGTTTGATTATTCAGTTAATAATAAGGGATAATGTCAGGTCGTTATGTTCCTAATATTTTGGGCTATACATGCGCTATATTTATGTATAAATAAAAAATGTGGATTGTAAATTTTAAAATCAGAATAGTCTTTGATAAATGAGTATTAAGAAGTATTTAAGAGTAATTGGAAAGTAGGGCGTTCTGGTGAATAATTCATCAGTGTTCTTACAAATCGCTGGTCACCTTAACTAAGTAAACGGTTTTTTAGGAGAAAGTTATAAGATAAGAGGTAAAATGATGATAATTATAATCTATATATATATATATGTATGTATATGTATATATATATGTGTGTGTGTATATATATAAGGAGATGTCTGTCTGTCTATCTGTCTGTACCATCATTCTGGCCAAACCTGTTGATGGATTTCTCTGAAACTTGGCATGATGATAGATTTTGACCCAACTTAAAACATTGGCAAAAAATTTCAGATAATGGTTACCATGGTAACAAAAATTTGCCAAATATGGTATTTTTGCCAGAAAAACCTTTGTAGCTATAGATCTAAAACTTGGTGTGTATATACAACTTCACTCTGGAAATAACATGTGCTGGTTCCCACTTGGCCACACCTCTTCCTTTCCCTGTGTAAGGCTAAAAATGCCAAAAATGGTATTTCAGCCAAAAATGGTATTTCAGCAAAAACAATTGAACCAAGGGAGTTAGACCCATGAACCCGTATATATTTGGAATCAATATAATCTGGGGAATGTTTTAAGTACCTGTATATAACCATACCCATTTCTGTTATTATGTCAGGCCCAAAAAAGGTCCAAAATGGTACTTTGACCAGAGGGAACTTATTTCAGCAACAAAAAAAAAAAGAGTTTTTAATATTTTGAGGGACAGTCTCCCTTTAACTGATTTTTTCAGACAAACCCTTGGAGCGACAGATTTAATACATCGTATGCACACACAACTGGACTTTGTGAGTAACATGGGCAGAATCCCTCTAGGTTACACCTCTTCCCATTGGTGGGTAAAGAGAAAGAGCCAAAAAAAAAAAAAGAACTTCTGAATAAAGCTTGAACCAAAAGGAGTTAGATCTATGAACATCCTTAATATATATTTTGGATCGTAAGTATGTGTGTCTTGACATCACGGCAAAAGACTGTGACTAAAAAGGCCAAAATTTGGCATGTACTCTCTAAGAACCTGGGTGAGCATTATTAAACACATTTAGGGCATAGTAATGGGTGTGGTTTTGTCATAGCCACACCCACCAGAAGTCATTTTGACTATAAAAAAAAAAGTTTATCTATGACCAATCAGGCCAAAATTTGAACCAGATATGGGTGTGGGTTGGCCATAGCCACACCCATGAAGTTGTTTTGGCTATTAAAAGGTAATCAAATGACCAAACAGACTGAAATTTGGAATGAGACTTCCAAGCAGCTGGGTGAGCATTACTAATCAAATTTTCGTGTCAATGGGTGTGGTTTTTTTAATTGCCACAGCCATAAGGCATCATTATGATTCCATCAACTCATTTATGGACCAAGCAGGCTGAAATTGGGCATATGGAATCCAAGTAACCAGGTGAGCATTATTAACTACAATTAGGTGTGATGTGGTTTAGTATTAGCCACACCCACAGGAAGTAGTTACGGCTGCCAAAAGCTAATTAAAGGACCAACCAGGCCAAAATTTGAGTAGCTTCTATAATGTTTCATGTTGACATTGGCCAGGCAAAGCAGGGTATATGCTGCTAGTAAACCATAAAAAAATATTAGCTATTTACACCAATTCCTACTATGTACTAATGGAAGGATAGATTTTTGCTCAGAATTCACTAGTGTCTCAAGGCAAATTTTGAATGCAGCGTAGTTGTGGATCATTTGTAGTGGACAGTAACTGGGCAATAGTGATTAACAGTAATGTGCTATTATATGTATATTCCATGTGCCAAAAACAACAATAAACAATCTTAGCTTCCTGCTCTCACAGATTTGAGAGCCACACTTTATTTTTAAAAAGGATTGACCAGAAATACCTTATGTCCCAATCCAGCATAAGTTATATATAAGAAACTATTATTGTTGGATAAATGGTAGATACAAATGTTTTTATATCAACACAATAAAGGAAAACTCTCTTAATGTTTTATAATCATTTTTTCTTTTTTCTTTTTTTTTTTTTTAGTTCAAGAAAGGTGTTGACAACAACATTCTTGATTGAGATTATATGTCACTTATATCAAGGGCTCAGTGAGTGTCATCAGGGGACAAACTTATTGTAATTTGGACTATCAAAAATGGAAAAGTAAATTTTTTTTTAATGCAAGCAAACTATGTTCAGATTCCTTATAAATCTGTATGTGAGAGTAGTGTGTGCATGAAAGTAGGTGTGTGGAGTGGGGGGGGGGGGGGTAAGGTGATTAATTATGGTCCCCACTATCATAAAATCAATTTTAATGGTTACCCAGACATAATCATTAAGTTTTCCTTCTACATATAACAATTAAAAGGAACAGTGTCATCCTGCATCAATGCTCTACAATCACTCACATACAATACACACAAACTAGATTGTCATAGCTACACTAACTATGCGGTCACAAACCTATACAGTACCAACTTGTCACACATACATAGAGATTCTTCGTAGAAAAACTTACAAAACAGCAAATAACACATGAAACAGTAAATAAAACTTGTGAAACAGTAAATAACATCTATGAAATAGTATTTAGACATATACTGCACATACAGGGATGGACAATAGAAGAATTTCGTATATAATCACACTAACACAATGCAATCATTGACACTAAGAAGAAGGAAAAAAAGAAGGTAAAAAAAGTACAGTGCCCAAACTCACAAGTTCTTTTTATCACATATTAGACTGGGAGAGAGAGAGGGGAAAAAAAGGATAGAAAAGGGGGGAGAGGGAAAAAAAGGATAGAAAAGGGGGGAGAGGGAAAAAAAGGATAGAAAAGGGGGGAGAGGGAAAAAAAAAGATAGAAAAGGGGGGAGAGGGAAAAAAAGGATAGAAAAGGGGGGAGAGGGAAAAAAAGGATAGAAAAGGGGGGAGAGGGAAAAAAAGGGAATAGAGGAAAAAGAGAGAAAAAAATTCACAATTAAGAATCAAACCACTGTCATTCTACTGGAAAGGAAGGGGGGGAAAAAAGAAAAGAAAAAGGAAGAAAGAAAAATACTGACTTTCCACTTGAAAGAAAGGAAGAAAAAAAAGAAAGAAAAAAACATAGATGAAAAAGAAGGAAAAAGAAGATAAACATAAAAGGGGAAACTAATAAAAGAAAGAAGAGGAAAAAGAAAGAGGAAAAGGGTAAAGAGAGAAAAAGACAGAATATCACAAAAAAATAGGCAGAAGGAAAAGGAGAGAAAAAGGAAAATAGGGTAGAAGGAATTAAAGGATAGAGGGGAAAAAAATAGAAGGAAAAAAGATGGAAGGAAAAAAAATAGCAGGAAAAAAAAGATAGAAGAAAAAAAGATAAAAGGAAAAAAGATAGAAGGGGAAAAAATAGAAGGAAAAAATAAAAAAGGTAGAAGGGAAAAAGATAGATGGAAAAAGAATAGAAGGAAAAAGATACAAGGAAACAAGATAGAAGGGGAAAGATAAAAAGAAATTTAATATAGATGAAAAAAGATAGAAGGAAAAAAAGGAAAAAAAGAAGAAAGAAAGGTAGATAAAAAAAAAAAAAAAGAAGAAAAGATAAAAGGAAAAAAGATAAAAGGTAAAATAAATAGAAGGAAACAAAGAAAAGGAGGGTAAAGGAAAGGGGGGGGGGGGGGGGGGGGGGGGGGGGAGGAAGGAAGAAAAATGAAATTAAGGGGATTGAAACACTGAACCTTAGGCTTGGAAACGCTGTGCCTTAACCATTTCACCACACTTATTCAGGCTTTTTTTTTTGTATGGAAATTTTGAATTCCTTTTTTTCCTCACCGTGGGTGCCACTTTCAGGAAAAAAATTTTGGATGGTAAAAATAAGTCAGGATACCCACAGTATGCCAAACACTTTCTCACTTTCATTTCAATGATAATTGGGTTTTTTTTTGGTTTTTGTTTTTTTTATCTCAACATGGCCAGGAGGGTGCCTCCAACCACAAACTACTTGTATTCACATTGTTCCAACAATTCTGTATAAAACTACAAAAGTGAACTCCCAAAAGTGAGCTCCCAAAACTGAGGGAGGAGTAGGGATTACAGACAGACAGACAACATTAGTTTAAATATAATAGGACATAGCAACCCTTTAACATGAATACACAGAGATAGAATGCATGTGTAAATTCACCAAATTAAATAATGATAAGTATTTGGCATTATTTTGGCAAAATCATGATCAAAACTATCCACCACCACCCCAAAGATTGGGTAACTAATATTTTCTTCAAGAGTATTTCATAAAATGTGAAATACATTTTCAGGACTAAGTGGATTAAAGTAGAGAGTGCTAATTCAAACAGTCTGGATTGACATTGATGTCTTAGAAGAGAATTAATCCAAGAATAGAATTCCTGAGCATACGATTCAGTTCTGGCTTAATGTAATAAATATGTGGCTTCAGCTGTGCTATTAATTGTTGGCTAATCAAGGTCTTGATTGTCTTGCTACTCTGGTAAGTAATATAGTTGAAAGGGCTTCTTTTTTTCCAAAGGAATAATCCAGCTTTGGATCAACAAATGCACAAGCAGAAAATGGAGCGTAATCAGATCAGGATATAAAATCACTTCAGACTATTTAAATCATTCACAAACGATATATTGCCAGAGATTTTGTTATAATACATATGTAAAATTGCTAAAAAAAAATTTTTTAAATAGCTTAACTTTTTTTTTGGTTGGAATATTTGGCATTATTCTAAACCCAATTTGCATAAATGTGATCTCTAAAAAATTCTAGCATCCCTGCTCATACTCTGCCAGCCTTAGTTTGGCTGTAGGGGTCAAAGACACTTTCTATATAGCAGTTCAACTTAACATCATTGTACTTGTTGGTGACATAAATTTGACTTAAATTAGGTACACGTAGTTCAGCATAATGGTTTTCAGCCTACTCATTTTTAATGCAGCTAAGGATATATTTCTAGCATATGAATAATCTTATCTTTTTTTTTCTTTGAAAATGAGAGCACTGGTGAAATATTCATCTCCTCTGGATTTCTTTGGCCCTGAGCTTTGTGGTGCGTCTGAAGGTGCTAACAAGTATTTAATGTGAGTGTTGGGAAGGTTGGTGAATGAACCAAATTAGGGGTAGGGTCTGATGGTTGAATAATATGCATCCAATCAAACTAATTTGTGTTACAGCACTAAGATTTGAGCAACCAAGAACCTTTGTTGGTTCTTCTGAACTTCAGTGATCCTGGTTGAATAACATGAATTGAAAATCAATAAATTTAATTGAGTATAACTATCAATCATCCACACCCTATCAAATGCTAATTGAAATAGCATGGACCTGCTTTCTATCCATGCACTCGTAGAGTACGAGGGCAGGCTAGTAATGAATGCAATGAATACATTTGTGCAATCAAGCAGGACTGGTTGGATAAATGAAAAATACAGAGAAAGTAAGGAAAACAATACTATCAACTATTTTAAAATTTCACAGATTATTTCAGTAGTCAAACAGCTTGATAGCATGAGGATGAAGAGAAGTCTATATAGTGTCCAAGTATACTTCACCTATTCTGCTGTAGAGAAACACAAAGATGTTTGCCCTTAATTAATATGATAAAAATTCCTTGTTAATGATACTTATCGAAACAGTAAATAACACATAAAACAGAACACAGACATGTCCTGCACATACAGGGATAGACAATAGAAGAGTTTCACATTGACGTTGTTTCTGTTCCACTAAAATACAGAAAATAGATGTTCTGAAACATGCAAACACATCTAGAAATAGTCAGGGCAACATAATCATTATGTGTATGTACAATGTTACATATAACTATATAGTTACGTTATTTGCTGCTATTCTTGATTATGAAAAAGGTAAAAATGCAGCAGCAACAGCACAAGATTAGAAGAGAGATGCTGTACATGACCACCAAGGTCACAAAGGAAAATAGGTACGGCACAGGATGACAGCAATCTGAATCAGCCGCGTTATTCACACAGTCATTTGCAGTGAAGGAGCTGAATTCTCGAAACACCCAGAAACTACCAACGATGGTCCACACAAAGAGGAAGGTTGACAGAAGACTTTCACAGCAGTTTCCACTCTTGCGTCCGTAGTCTTGCTGCTGCTCCTGATCCTCCTCGTCCTTTTTGCAGCTGAAGCAACGCTTAATGATGTTGATCACAGTCTGAATGATGCTGAATACACCGAAGACAATGAGCCAAATGGGAATGAGCCTGTTTGGGGGACATCGGTTTAGGTAGACAGAACCTGCATAGTCGTGATCATGAATATAAGCCTGACATCTAGCCTAGTACAAACAACTACTTCATTAAGGCAATACACATACTCATCATATTTTAAGAGTGAAGTATTCCGAAAGTATACTCGAATTTGACAAACAAAAAAGAAAAAGAGATTTGAGAAACTTTGCGGACATGATCCTGGATGCCTGGCTAGGCTTATCACAAACAAAAAATTTCCCCTAAAATGTCAACCCTGGTAGTGAAAAAAAAAAAAAAATTCATTTTTTCCATACAGCTTTTAGAAACCCCATGTTCGAAACCACAACTGGGTGCTATGGGGGAGGGGGGATTTCCTTCCTTCCTTATTTTCTTCTTTCCACCCTTTTACTTTCCTTCCTTCTTCCCCCCCCTTCCTACTTTCTCCCTTCATTCTATTCCTGTCTATTCTATCCTTTTTTCTTTTTCTTTTTTAATTTCTCCCCTTCTTTCCTCTTTTTTTCCTTCCTTCTTTTGTTCTCTTCCCCTTTTTCCTCTGCCCCATTTCCCCCCCTTTCTTCTCTCCTTTTTCCCTTTCTTCTCTGCCCCTTTTTTTTCCTTCTTTTTTTTCTTTGTTCCCCCCCCCCCTTTTTTCCTTCCTTCTTTCCGTCTCCCACCCCACCTCTTGCCCCCCTCCCCCTCCTGCCATTATTCTCTCCTCCCATTTTACCTGTGGCACACAGCTACAGAAACTTGGAATGGTGGGAGTGGTGGGAAAATCTACAAGTTTTGGACAAGAATGGATTTTTAACAGTACCCAAAAGTTGTAAATCATACAACTCTAAACTCATTTAAGTGTTCTAAACAATTATTTTGCATAGCCTAAAACACTATATTTTAATAAATATTATAGTAATTATTTGTCATTGGTCTTAGTGCGAGACCACTCTTGTTTCCTTCCTCTCCCCTCTGTTTTCCTTCCTTCTCTTTCCCTCTTTTCAACTTTCCTCCACCCCCCTTTATTTCCTTTCTTCTATTCTTCTTTCCCCCCCCCCCCCCCTTTTTCCTTCATAATCTAGGTTAGTCCAAAAGGACAGTAATTTCTGACTGAAATGCTTACATCCAAGAGGTACATCCAAGGCTCTGATTAGCAAAGGGAACAGATCACTTTGTTCATACTAGCTTTGTTGACTGTTACTATGCAAACTAATTACACACAAAAGAATATATAATAATCCAAGTGAGTCCCAAAATTATCTGACACCACCAGTCAGAAAAATAAAGCAAGTGAGTGAAAATATGTTAAAACAATTAGATCCAAAAAGTGCATGCATAACTCTGGTCAGAAGGGAACAGCTAACTTTGTTCATTTCATTTCAAAGCATACACTTAAACATTATGTAAATTTCATGAGTCTGATTGTTGGTAATCCAATAATTGTTGACAATCTACCTTCTAAAGTGCATTACACAATTCTTCCAAAACATTTATGCTATTCTAAAAAAATCAATAGGCAATGCAGGTTGCATGTCTACTTATGAGCTGCTGTTAATTGAATGAAACTACAAGATCTAGAAATGGTATTTTGAGTGGTTTCTATCATGTTTCATGTTGACATTGGCCTGAGCAACGCCAGGTACACCACGCCAGGTACACCACGCCGGGTACACCACACTAATAATTACATTTTACAGCAAATGGAACTCGATGTTGCCAAGAAGTATTTTACAAAACATTTATACCTGGATCTTGAGATTGAACTTCTGAATGAGATTTTAATCCTACGAGCTATGAGTTTTGAGGTAAGTTAAATTGTCTTCAGTTAATTGAGTGAGACAAAAACAACAAACAAGAATGATATACAGACATGTATCCTACCACCATTGAAAACTTAATTTTCCCAATTTCTCATTGTCGTGCCCTACCTACAGCTATGCAGAATGCTCCAATGAAGTTAGTTGCTCATATTACCTGGCAGTGCTGACCACTGGCTAAACTATAAAGTGGAATAGCCCAAAACTGTTAGGATATACATTTGTCTAGGAGACTTGAAGGTATGCATGCACACACTAAAACTCACCAATGACAATCATGCTGAGTGGCAAGCTAGCCATCAAGATGCTGCATATCAAGCACGCCACTGAGAACAAACAGGAAATGAGTAAGTGAACACAGAGTTGTGCATAATCAATGAACACCACACTATAATATCCTAACACCACCCTATAATATCCTGACACCACACTATAATATCCTAACACCACCCTATAATATCCTGACACCACACCATAATATCCTGACACCAGGACTGTTCTTTCATATAAGTTATTTAAGTTTAGGTTCATAGGTGCAGTTTGACTATGCACTCTGCACTAGACAAAAAAAATGAAAACGTTTTGCTCCCAATTGAGTCGCTAAATTTTTTTAAAATGTTTCAGCCGTTAAAAAAAATTGTGCCATCTTTTTCCATTACCCATGCAGTTTCTAAAGGAATATCCCTAATAAGATCCCTGTCTGCTCGAAATCCAACCATTCGCCATATTCTAGTATAACCATATTCTTCTTTAAATAAGCCATGCCTAATTAATAGCGTGTGCACTTATCTCAAGCGGTTTTGTCCACATGCCAAGCCAACACCTCTGGTGACCTGGGCTGAAGTGAACTCAGTGGGTGCAGCATGGACACACAAAAATATGATGTGAAAGACCCAAGTCCATTACAGTGGTGTAGTGCAGACAGACCTTAATCGTTTGCCTTTATGTATCTTTCAGAGTCAGTGGTGCAAGGATTGCTGAAGGATTGTTAGGTTAATTGCATCAACCAAGATCAAGCCTGGTCACAAATCATTAAAATTTCAATTTTTACCTCTGAACGCATTACCATCTCATATCAAACACACACACACACACAGATCTCCCTCATTAAATCTCATCTACATGGTCCTACGCTCTAGTTCACAGTAACTGAACTAAAAATAGTTGTTTTTCCTAGGGCAAGTTAACACTCAACCCATCCATCCATCCATTCAGTGAGATTCGAGAGCCACTCAACTGGAAGAAGAGACTGAGAGCATGGGATAAAATTTCAGACCGCCTTGGAATAAGAAGGAAAGGGTGGAGATCCACAGAGAATCCGCTCAGAAGGTTCAAGTACAAGCTAGAGTATTTGTGGAGACTGATCAGTAACTCTTATGCTGTGTGTGAGTATGTGTGTGAGTGTGGGCATTGTTTTGCCAGAGTTCATGAGTTGAAATAACAGGCAACCATTTAATTTAATGTCATTACTTATGTGTAATGTATGTTAACTAGCTCATGTGCAGTCACTTACTATCTGTTATGCGTTGTCATTCTTTCTTTAGTGTCATCTTTGATGTGGCTCAACCTACCAGGATTTCCTATTTTAAGGAACTCCTGAGTGGGAGAGCCAGATTTCCCTAATGTGCGCGTGTTTAAGATAAATAGTTTAAAACCTATTGAACTTAAGAGTGGCTTAAAATCTACCCAGCACTTAGGTTAATCTCTGGTGACAGCATAAACTGAGGAAACACAGGCTTAGAACCCTCTTGACCCCCACACCTGGTGGCAGCAGGTGTAGCTTATCTTGAGTTGAGGTAACAGAGGCTTAAAACCCTCTTGACCACCCCCCCCCCCCCCTCCCACAGCAATAAACTCAGACAGATATAGGACTTCATAAACTCCTACCAAGTCTTGTCTGTGGAGCAGCATCATGTACCTCAACATCATACCCATGTCCAACTACTTAGTTTATTGTTCCGCTCTATGAGAATAATATGATAATAGAGCTATTTTTAGTTTCTCATTATGCATACAATCTCCTGACAAGAATAACTGTACCAACATGACCTTTTGTGATATCACAGTTGTATCAGGTATTTCACAATGTAGGGAAACCATTGCATGTGCAAACACCTCATCAATTTTCATAGGGCATATGGTCACATGTTTGATGATGTCACATGAACATATGATTCCTCTACACTCCATCACACGTTGCATATGAATAGAACGGTACACATAGGCAACCATAACCGTGTGTGTGTGTGTGTGTGTGTGTGTGTGTGTGTGTGTGTGTGTGTGTGTGTGTGTGTGTGTGTGTGTGTGTGTGTGATTGCTCATTCAGACTGATGGGTGGGGTTACGAAGGGGCGTGATGGAATTCCGATGGCATAATTTATCCCGTGGATTTGATATAAAACCCTTACATTTACAATTATTCACAATCATATACTTGATGAAGTCCATGTTACAATAGTTATGCCACACACCATTATGTAGCCACTAGAACATAAAGGACATTATTTACATGCACAAAGATAAATATGAACCACAATGTCTTGAGGAAGATTACCGTCTCACCTGAGCCACAGAGGATGCTGACTAACTTAACGGCAAAGACGCCTTTGTTGGCGGACTCTTCTCTAGCATTGTTCACATCCTCCTTCATCTGTGCCACACCAAACAGCTGGTTGTAGCTCGGAGGGGCACCTGCAACAAAGATATTCATACAAACATGAGACCAGGTAACTGCCTGTGTGTCAGATTGTGTGCAGACTTGGGATGAATGATTTTATAATGTGATAAATTACAAGTACTAGTTTGGATAAGGTATATTAAATTATAATTAAAATTACTTCCATTATGCAATTGTACTGAAGTTACAATTACTACCAAAACTGACTATGATGAATATTGTGGAACGTTCACAACCGAAATAGAAAATTAATTCAACATCAAGGGGTTGAGGAAATCAGCCACTGCCAATGCATCAGCTCAATGCATGGCATGCAAATAATTATTTGAACACTGTAAGTTAGCTACCACACTGCTGTTACCACTGATTACTTCCACAAGGTGTCAACAATATTGGTACCACAGGTTCGCTCCCTAACACTGATGTCTAAATGTTTGCCTAGAAACAAAGTAATGCAGTGATACCAAAGCACTTTATCAAGTTTACCATGTGGTCAAGCTTGTTATATGATTGGCCAGTTAATGCACAGTCTTGGTGAACATCAGGCACACAGAACCCAATACGTATGTACTGGTTGATCTAGTGAGTGTCCCCACAGGGCAGAGTGCATGATTACACAGCTATTGCCAGGTCAGCAGTGCACAGTCAACATCTATAGTAATCCACATTGTTGCATTTATGCTGACATAAGCATAATTGGCAGGGATACTAGAGATGCAGCTGCTACAACTATAATTCATAGACCTTTGTAAAGCTGTTCATCTGTTCTTATTCTGATATCTAATGGGGGCAGTAAACACCCTCTCTGGTAAAGTAACACAATATATGATTTGATGACTCATTTGATCAGCAATTTGGATGGGCAGATGTACTGCCATATTAATGGTACATATCGATATACATTCTCCTTTACATGCACATACATACATACATGGCAGATGAGCAGGACACACTGTCATCAATTGGTGTTATCAATTATAAGGTGCGTGAGTTATTGATACCCCATTTGATATATTACTGCTACATGTGTTGCATTATGTCAGGCACACACTGATGACTCAGCACAAAAGGATATGACGTCCATTTGCACCTCCTTGAATGGTTAGCAAACAACAACCCTTGCTAACCATTTCGAATAGGGTTATTAGAATCAGAAACTGAAAAAAAAAACCCACCAACATTTTGGCCTTAAAAAAAAAAAAAGAAAAAAAAAAGAAAAAAAAAAAAAAAAAAGATAGAGGGACAGAGGTATAAGTAGGTGTCTTTAATTAAATTTAAAAATAAAAAAAGGAAAAAAAAAGTAGTTCTGCAGCCCATACTTCTTGAGGAATCTCCTTCGTAGCAGAGGCACATCGAGGAGCAAAACAATAATACATTTACACAACCATAACAGGAAGAACAACCAATAAAAATTTTTAAAAAAAGGAAAAAAAAATTTTTTTTTTTTTAAATGGCTCATGCAGATGCCAAATGTTGTCCTGGTAGACTGAAATAATGGGTGATACACAGATGTATATAGGTAATTACTGCCATGGTAATAAGCATTTCCATCCATATCACACAACTCTACTGTTGATGTTATGCTGGGGATCTTCATCATAGTGTCAGAGAAGAATTAACTTCTATTAAACTTTTTCCTTGTCCCTTTGGGTGCTGCCGTTCTGATGTAGAATATACAGAGCAGGTTACATTCAGTTACTCTGTATTGACTACTTCCTTGATCTCTAGTTACCCTAATCTTCCAAGAATCAAAATATCTCAGAAGTCACTTTGTATGCAAGTGTATGCTAGTGAAAGACATTTAAAGATGGTGGGGACAGTCGCACTTGCACCCTCCCCCACCCTCCTCATGTCATCCCCCCTTGTGTTATTTCCCACCCCCCTCCCATGCCAATTTCTCTCTCCCATCCCCTCACCCAATGTCATTTGTGTCATTTCCCTCCCATTAAAATTATAGGATTCAATTTATATCTATAAGTAATGTCCAAAAGAAAAGAAGGAAGAATGGCATGTACAAGGTCAATAGATTTTAGAAAAGGTACATGCCATCATATAGGTATAGGTGATGGCAAACCACCTGTGGGTATAAACATCAGCACCAATTGACAAGGGTGTACATCCTCCTCCTGCAAACGCCTCCATCACCACTCCGCACCTGATGCTGGGCCAGGCTCCACCTCCCCTCTTTATTTCCATAGCCCAAGTTGCCCCCCCCTTCTCCTACTGTTCATGCATTGCCAAATTTCTGTATCGTATCAGAGACAAACGTAAAACTCATGGTACATAAACATCAAATGCATGCACACACACACTCTCTCTCTCTCTCACACCACACACACTCCCTTTCTCTCTCTCACACACATTATCTCTCTCACACCACGCACACTCCCTGTCTCTCTCACACACACACACTCTTTCTTTCTCTTTCTCTCTCTCTCTCACACACACAATTATTGTTCATTGCCAGGGCTTGTACAGGTGTCCAGTGATGGCTGCTACCATCAGAAGTGGTTGACACTATAATGGCTTCCTACTGTTTGATCTGAAACTCTGGCCTCCCAAAAACAGGTGATAGATGAACACACCCCACCATTTCAGGTTCTGTGACCCTCCAACTTTTTAAACTTCCCAGCACAGCTAAAAGTATGAATGTGGAAAAAAACAAGGTTTTCTTCAGTTATGAATAACAAAGAGGTTGAAATATCATGTTTCTCACTGAGTGTGGCATATCTGCCTCTCGTTTGATATGCTGCTGCTGACACTGCATTGGTTCACAAGACACATTCACCAACTCAAATTTATCAGACAATAATGTTTCTGGCAGAGAGATCCTCAGAATATTAAACATATCTTCAGAGGTGGCAGCTAAATAGTGACCTCAGGTTTCTAGTTGGAGCTTAACATGGAATAATTATCCAACTAATTGGTATGATTTTATGATAATTAGCAAGAACACCCTCCAGTTGTTTATTCCTTCACCTTAGAAAGCTGTATTGTTAGGCTGTGGTCATTATGGAATTGTTAACCTCTAGAGTGACTCACATAGAGCTTCCTAACGTGATAAACAGGCATAAGAATGCCCGTAAGCCATGAAGATGCACATAAAACATAAAAATTGGGTGGTTAACGGGTCACGTTTCAATTCATCATTTTGAGGACTTCCTGTGTCAACCTGTACACACCCTTTGGTTAGCAGTTTGCTTATGTCATTACCCAGGCAATCGCTATTGATACTCCATGACATGCTCATATTCAGGATTGTCAGTGATAGAAGGACACTTTGAGTACACATGCACCATATCATGAATATATTCATAAGAATTTTGGTTAAAATTTGTTTTTAAAAATTGCATACACAATGGCATTATGGTTAACGCTATAGGCCCAAGTTCCATGAAGATAAAGTTAAGCTCTCTGACGATTTGGAGAACCAGGACTATCGATGTTTAAATTTAAAACAAAAGGGGGGAAAAAAGAGGTGTACATGTATTTCCTGACATGGCATAAGCCTTCACTAGTTTACGATATAACAAACTAGACTTTTATCCCTGTATCAGCCTTGCATAAACTAAGCAGTAAAGCTATTTAACGCTGTAATAAAATTCTGAGTGGTTGAACAGGTCGGCAGAGTTTATCTGCATCTAAACAAAGCTTAAATCAAAATCAGTGTATATTATAGTCCCACCACATGTAGGGGAGCCATATGTGCCTGAATGCTACCATTGTACTGACCATAACGAGTAGGAATAGTGCACTGCCATCAGTGTCATACACTGCAAATTTATTCTAACTTAGGTTAATGACTTAGGTAGAAGGTATCTAGACACAACTTGATCCTCCTGAACACTAACCTAAATAAGGTGTAGTTTTAACATATTTTTATTAAGTAAGGGTTGATACAAATAAAGTAAACATGTACATGAAAGTCACAAGCACTCCGTGATTTATCTTGATAGCTTACAAACACACAGCCCAAGTAGCGTTCTTTTTCAGTCTTTAGATCACGTATAAAAGCAATGCTCACAAACAAACAAAAATATCTACAGAGATGTCAATAAGAGTTTGTGCCACTACAGATTCATGCATGAAGGTCGACCCATCTGCTCAATTTAGCATGTGCTGGTCACCAGTCGTAATCATGAACAGGCACATCAAACACGATAAAAAGGCACATAAAACATGATTAAAAAAAAAAGGAGTGTCAATTGTGCAAAGTATAATTACAATGGCTGTAAATAAAGTGAAAGTGAATATAGTGGAGAGGAGGGTGGGTTGAATACAGCCAATTGTGGTAATTCTGTTTGTAGATAGTTAAGCAACAGAAAGGAAAAGTGCTAAAGATAATAGCAAGAAAAGTTTTGCCAAATTGCTTCACAAGAACTTCAGTCCAGTTTACATTACCAGTTACCAATAATACAAAGGTAGATTACAGTGTGATAAAAAAAAAATAGCCATTATGCACAGCAACAACAACTAAAGCTTCCCCCCCCTCTCCCTCCACTAACCAACCTTGGCCTTCAGTCACAGCACTGTAAGATGGAGGAGCGTCATCACGTAAGGCGGACATATTCCTACTTTACCCTTATCCAGAGAAACTGAAACCTGGGGGGGGAAGGGTAGCGTACCAGTATACAATGCACCCAAGCCAACAATTAATATACTCAGATCCGAATAACTTACTTTTACAGACACCTTCAGAAAACCAAGTAGCAGCTTTTTTGCCCGGGTCAGTACAATGACGTCATACGCCTTCACGGGTCAAATATTTGGTATGATCACAAATCTAGCCTGGACAGTTCAGGGTTGCTATTTATTAGTTTTTGGACACTGCGTGGAGTATATAAGCAATAATATCATAAACACAGGTGTATAGGTATTTATTAATAATATTGTAAACACAGGCGTTTTGGTATTATAAGACGGTATAACAAATGTATTAATAGTAACGATGATGAAAACTAGGGAGGAGTGATTGTCGCTTAGCAATCATTCCACACTAATTTAAAAATTTTAATTCTCCCCAATATTTTTCAGTCACTACTCCTCATAGGAATTATTCTCCCTATATATTTTGGCTCAAGTTTTTGGAAACTCAGAGAGCAAAGCAGGACATTTAGGTAGGGTATCACACCAAATGTTCCTTATTATCAGGAGTTCAACATAGATATAAATCCTTTTCAATATATTCAGTTTTACTGAGTACCCATAAACCCAAATTGCCTCAAGAAAAAAATAAGAACTCCTTTATCATTATTCTTTTATTCTTTTTCTTTTTATTCTTCTTCTCCTTTCTATTTTTTAATCCTGCAAAGAAACTAATCATTTGGAGAGAAATACCATTGGCAAGTAGATATTTTAAGGATGCCTAAAGAAATTATGGGACGGACAATTAAAATGATTTTGGTTTTCACTATACAAACAATAAAAATATAAAACTCATTAAATAGGAATTATTTAGCCATAGATGATAATATGTTACATCTCGTTACCAACCCTCATCATTTGTACATTCCCGCCCCCCCCCCCACACACACACCACCTTTCACCTATGCAAGATATATATATATATATATATATATATATATATCAAGGTATAAAAGGAAAGTTTGCATCATAACTGTCATGTCGTTGTTATGCACAACAAATTCCTATTGTTGAGCAGCTGATTCCCTTTTTTCAAAATTTCAATATCTTAAAACCTTTACCAACCATTAATCAATAGCAGAAGTAGTTGTGAGAACCAATTCTGTCTGAATACTATACAATTTACTTTTGCATCTTATTGTGTTTATTGTTGGTTTTTCACTGCAGTTTTGCTCAGAAAATCGGACTCTTGATTAACTAGATAGGGACTGTTGGTGGGAGGGGTTAACGTTCGGTGGCTGGCAATGTTTGTGCTTAACTCTGCAAGTGAAGGCAGCAGCTAACATGTCATAAATCTCATTATAGGGAACTTTTAATTTGGAAGAGCAAAATTTCTCCAGAAAGAACTCATGCACACTTAGAGATTTAGAATTATGAAAATATTTTGGTAATAAGTTAATCACTCAGAGTCAGGAGGATAAGGCAGATGTCTGCACTATCTGATACCATGAATGGTCTTGCAATTCTTGAAGTAGTTAGATTCTTTAAAACAAGGAA
>OZ017787.1:6128655-6247090 GCA_963969325.1 Lycopodina hypogea
AAAAAAGGTTCCCCCCATATCTGCCATTTACAGCCGTTCCAAGCAACCCCTGTAATTTAGGCCAAATTTTGTAAAGTTTAGTTGGAAATTGGTGTCTAAACAAAGATCCTGTATCAATACATAATTTTTTCTTTCTTCTTTTTTTTTTTTTTTTTTTTTTTTTAACTTAAAAAATAACAACAATAAAACAACAGCGAAAAAAAGGAGATCAACTGCTTTTAATGCGAAGGACTAAGCGCCTAAAATGAATTATACTGGAAGGAATGTTGATTGCTGTTGACATGTGACCTATTGATCACATCAACGGTATAGATTCTACACTAGGAATGAAGGAAATTATTTTTCATTCATGGATAAAGGTGTGGTCTAGCTCTAGCAACTGCTAGGATTGGGGGCAGGTCGGAGGTGTGTATTGCTTACTCGTGACATCGGGAGGAGATGAAGTTGTTGCTGTTGTTCATCTCTGCCAGTCTTAGTTTGGCTGTAGGGGTTGGAGACAATTACTATATTGGTGCAGGTCGTTATGACATCACAGGACCCTCCGTTGACATAAATTTGGTACATATAGTTAGCTAAACTTATGCCTGTTTTTAATGGTTCTCACTGTTCATTTTAATGCAGCTACTGAGAGATGTATATATCTAGCGTGTGAATAACCTGAGTCTCCTTTCGAAAAAAATGGGAATAATGGTGAAATATTCACCTCCTAGGCTTTTTGGCCCTGAGTTTGTGGTGTTGTTGTAGGTGCTAACAAGTATTTAATGTGAGAGTATTGGGAAGGTTGGTGAATGGACCAAATGAGGGTGGGGGTTGAAGGCTGAATATGATGCACCAGTCAAACTAATTTGTATAATGGCACTAAGATTTAAGAACTTTTGTTTAATAAACACCTTCAATACTTAATTACAACAAAGGTACATGCTAGTCGACTTATTTTTGCATTTGGGTCTGCCATCTTTTCTTCCTGAAGCGACCATGTCCACACTTGATAAATCTGGGTTGGATCATCAGTATATGGCAATGCATCATTTTCATTAAGTGACCTCTGCGACCTCTGCAACCTCTGTTTCTAAATATTAGATGGAAGTAAAGTAACAGGTTCACTCCAAGTTTTGTTGCTGTTGTTTTGTGTTATTTGTTGTTGTTCAGATGGGTTATGCTAATCCTGCTCAAATTGGGAATGGCATTCATCTGAGGCAGTTCAGTCGAGCATTCATAATAGCTGATGCACAGAAGAAATCACGAGTGGTGTTTGTGAATGCTGATATTTGTATGGGCACCCAGATCTTGAAGATACAGGTAAGTGCCAAGTGTAAAAACAGCATAGCAAAACATGTATAAGTTTGGTTTATTATACTGAACAGGTTGTGGAGAAGTTAAAAGCAAGTTATGGTGATCTCTACACAATGGACAATGTTCTAATTAGTGGAACTCATACACACTCTGGTCCAGCTGGCTACTTTCAATATTTCCTCTTTGAGGTAACTAAATAGTTAAATTAAATAGAATGAACTCATGAAGTCCTTAACTGATATCTATCTTTGCCTAGGTAACTTCCCTAGGCTTTGTTGCCCAGGCCCTTGAGGCGATTGTCAATGGCATAGTGGAGAGCATCAAGTCAGCTCATGATGACCTGAGGCAAGGCACATTGTCCTTGGGTACTGGCATGCTCTACGATGCCAGTATAAACAGGAGCCCTTCGGCCTACCTCAATAACCCAAAGGAAGAGAGAGATAAGTATGTATGAACTGTGCAGGGTCATCACACCACACCACACCAGACATTCACAAAGTAATGCGAAGAAATGGTGTGTGTCCGTCTGTATTTTATGATAATATAGGTATTTTGAATTTATGTAAGCGACTATTGCATAGCAAGCACCCACTAGAAGATCTAGTGAACACTCAGTGTGCCTAATGTATGTAATATTTCAGTACCACATGTGCATGTGAATTAGCTCACACACAACGTTGACTGTGCCGCTTGTGCAACTTTGATGATGAGGAAAACTAACTTATGGTCCATCGTAGACCTGGCTTGAAGCTAATTTTGATGACTTGGACCTTATATAATTGCTAGCTTGTGGAACAACACCAACTATCCTGTAGAAGCAGAGTTGACTTAGGAGCAATCAACGAGTTTATTAGCATTAGATGTCCCTTTGCAGCTTTGCATGTGAAGTTGGAATATTTATCTAAATTAATTCTTATCCTCATTTCAGTCAACAATTGATCACGACTCTATCAATTAAAAATATATTCAATCTGCACATTTCTTATCTTCTGATCAGCGTATGTAATTCTTGAGTCAACAGCATAATTGTTCATCTTCCTTCTCTCTCCCCCTTTTCTGTTTACAATAATTTCCCATTTAGTCTTGCAAAGTGAAGCTCTATTCCAGATCTTGGTTCATTGGTTATTATGGTCATGGCACCCAAACTCAACCATCTATCCACAGAGGGTTACTGTTTATCAGGGAATTCTGTAGTTATTTTTTGTTATCATGTATTAAACTGAGTATGCACTGAACTGACAAGAGTATGCAACTTCCTTAGGGCTTTTCATTACAGCTGCTCCCATTAATTAGCCTGAAATGGGCCTTTTTGGGGGCCACTTTTGTGTATTAGAATTCTGAATAAGTCTTACCTCATGGGTATAGCTACCGAAGTCCAAGTGTTTTTTAGAAGTACCATTTTTGGCATTTTTGTCTTACACACAGAGAGGAAGAGATGTGGTTAGATGGGACCCACCCCATGTTATTTGAAGAGTCAAGTTGTGTCTGCATGCCAAGTTTTAGGCCTTTAGCTCCATATCTTTTTCTGACAAAAGTACCCATTTTGGCTTCTTTTTTTTTTTTTTTTTTTTTTTTTTTTTTTTTTTAATACAGAAAGGGGTGTGGCCATATAGACATAAAACCACATGAGTGGGTGCAATGCTTGACTTCCATTCTTTTGATACCCCTCTTGACTCTGTAGCTTAAAAAATGAAGGAATGTATGGTGAACACACACACACACACACACACACACACACACACACACACACACACACACACACACACACACACACACACACACACACACACACACACACACACACACACACACAGATTAAGAGCTATTTATAAGTATATTTGTGTGCTGGAATGCCAGATAGATTTCATTGGGCCACCACAAACTAACATCTCTCTCTCCATTTTTCCTTCTAGAGAACACCAACATGAGAAGAAGACCTTACAAGAATGGAACATACACAAGATTAGCATTCCAAGAGCATTCAGATTCATCAAAAATGGAACTTTATAAATTTAATTTTTTTGTTCAGGATGTTAATCAACACCTTCCCCCCCCCCCCCCCCCCTTCTCTTTCGGACAGTGGTACTTCCTAATTGGCTATAGACAATTTATTAATAGTGCACTAATCTTGTAGGGCACTAGCGAAGAACATATTTTGTTATTAGGGCAGACATTTCAAGTTGATGTGGGTCAAATATTGTTGTGCTTATGACCCAGGTTCTTGTCAAACAGAAAAAAAAACAACTCTCAAATATATATTTTGGTTTTACACCTCATCTTCTTGTCCTCCAACAAACTTCATTATCCTTGTTCTTTTCTTGCTTGCTTTTCTTGTTTCAACATTAGTTGAACAGTAGATAACATTTATTATCTTTTTTTTTCTACGTCATTAATGTACTCATACCCACAGGCAGACTTATGAAAGAGGGGGTGCAGATATTTAGGGAAGTGCATCATCCAGGGATGTGTGAGGGGTGTGCTAACTCAGGTGTTTGGTTTTTAGTAACCTGTGTGTAAATTTGGTACTATCTGTGTGTGTCGTATAGATAACAAAACTTATGTCAAATTTGCCCTCTCCATTTTTCAAAGCTACTTCTGTTGCAATAAAGCTGGTTACTGTAGACTAATTTAAATTTATTGTTTGTTTTATTGAAGCTGAAGCACTTATTCTTTTGTGTATGTATACACAGAAAGTGATTGATCTTAGAACAGATGATCTTTCCAGCCAATGAGGTTACCAACTTAGTGTGCAGATATTAGTATAACACCAGCTGTACATGTGATGTTGGCTCATGTGATGTTGGCTCATGTGATTTTGGCTCATGTGATTTTGGCACATATGACCACAAAGGATGAGTGAGTATTTTATTATTTATAAAGTCGTTACTCTAACGTCCACATCAAATATAAATGTGAAAAGGATTTCACTGGTTCTAATTTGAACCCACTTTGCTTACGATCTCTATCTCCTGTTATAATTTTTTTATCTTGTCATCTTATTAGTTTGATACAGAATAGAACAATTTATTTTGAGTTTTCCATGGTTTTCTATTGTTCATGCTGAGAGAGGCTACCAATATATTTTATACAGCTATTTGGCTCAATTCCCTTCGGCATATATATATATATATATGTACCCCTTCTGTGTCATGAACAGGCAGTTAACACCTACACTGTCACACTATGCATGCAAAAAAATACAAACTTTGCCATATTTCCTTGATTAGATTGTGTGTTATAATTATTTCAAAAGGATCACACTGTGGTTGCTATCGAGAGCACAAGAGCTATCAAGGATGTTGGCATATTTTTTTCACAAACACATTTCTCCCAGAATTTTTGATCTCATTAATTTTATATGCTTTAGCTAGTTAGCTGTACTAGTCTCATTTTTTTGATTAATTGTAGCTATTAATTGTGAGCACTTCAGTTCAGCTTGATGGTGCATAACTTATTCAGGGGTGAAACCTATCTCACTGATTGGATGAGCTCTAGAGCAAATTATTGCAGGGATTGAGTGATCAGGGGTGTAAAGGGATTGAGTGATCAGGGGTGTAAAGGGATTGAGTGATCAGGGGTGTAAAGGGATTGAGTTATCAGGGTGTAAAGGGATCGAGAGGGAATACTGTAGTTCTTCATTCAACATCCAGTGAAGGCTCATTTTAACTTGCATGAGCTTCTTCTTGGAGTTGTTCCCTGACTGACTTTTCCTTCTCTTGTAACTTGACGACCAGTCATAGAAAAGAGAATCTGAATATGGAATTGGTGGACTTGGGCTAGTGTGTTTGAGACCTTTAACAGTAATGGACCTGTCACAGGAATTAGGAAGTTGTCAACTTGGTCACAATGAGTTCAAGCTTTACCAAATTGGGTAAAGAAAGAGGAGATGTGGTAAAGAAAAAAGGTAAAGGAGAAAAAGGATAACAAAATGATAAAGATCTATTTCATGGCTTGGTATCTATAGTTGATGCTATCAGATGAAGATAAATGAAAGTATTTCTAGAAAATTCTAAAGGGGTATGGGACAATGGAGGAAGCTACTTACTTGACATAAAGGCTTTTGTCCCTTCATATTCTTATAATGAATACACAAAAATCATTATAAAGAAGTTAAATGCAACTTATAAAGGAAATGTATACAAATATGTGATAAAAATGTTAATAATTAGGTCCTGAAATATTGACTGGAAACCCTTGCAGTGTCTACAGTGCCAACACTATTTGTCTGTGGAACCAATTCACTGATGAGAACATAGGCATTTGAACCTCTGAAAAAGGACCACATTTTTACTAGGGTTCTTTGCATAGACATCTCTGTAAAGGCAGTGTTCATTATGGGTTCCTAAAATTTACATTCTTGTTTGAGCTCTTACGAAGTTCATGGTTCTGAGGCAGTGAAATAAAAGTTGGCGTTGAAGGCACTGTAAGGGATAAATGTTAATGGTTATCCTTAACATAGCCATTAATGTTTAGAATAAAATATGAATTATTCCATCTAAAACACTTGCTCTGGTTTTAGGCTCTATTACTTTACTCATTACAACGTAGCAAAGAAATTTCTTTGAGTTGTTGGGGTGTTTATGGATGCAGCTTTTTTTCTTCTGTAGATATCAGGACAACAAAGATGATGAGATGGTTGTTCTGAAGATGATGGACACTAAAGGCGAGGACATAGGCATGATCAAGTAAGCACGACCATCCACATGATATCACATGACATCATATGACTTACTGTGTTTTCTTCTTCCACATGTGTCTATAGCTGGTTTTCTGTTCATTGCACAAGCATGAATAATTCCAACAAACTCGTTAGCTCTGATAATAAAGGATTTGCTTCTTTGCTAATGGAAAAATACAAGAATGGCCCTGATAGCATGCCTGGAGAGGTATGTCTGTTTGTTTGTCCGTTGATGTGTACATCTATGCTTCAGCCCTGTGGGGTGTGTGGTAGTAATTGTGCATTATGGCATTCCTCCTGTGCAGGGAAAGTTTGTGGGAGCATTTGCTCAGAGCAATGAGGGTGACGTGTCCCCCAATACCAAGGGCCCTCACTGTATCGACACAGGGGAAAAGTGCGACTTTAATCACAGCACATGCAATGGCAAGGTGAGCTCATAGAATGGCTGGCTTCAAGATGGCGGGTGGCTCCTGTCTTAACTTGTGCTGCCAATATAAGAAGTGTAAAAGTGTGCAGTTATTATTTTCATAAGGTTCCAACCATAGACCACTGTGTGTGAGATGGCACTATTGTGAAGAGTGACTAAGTGAGTGAGGAGGAAGTGGAAATATCATGCAGGAACTGTCTCATCAGTGTATTTATACTTCCTCCCCTCTCTCTCTCTCTTTCTCTCTCTGCCTACCTCCTGGTGTAAACATGCTTCTTCTTTTTTTCTTCCTGCAGAATGAGAAATGCATTGCATTTGGACCTGGCAATGACATGTTTGAAAGCACAAAAATTATTGCTACAAAACAGTTTGAGATGGGGAAGGTGCGTTTTATAATTCTTTACGAGATATATACGAGATATATTAAAAAAAAATTAAAAAAAATTATTATTTTTTTAATTAAAAAAAAAAAAAATATATATATATATATTAAAAAAAGAAGAGATAGAGAGAGGGGGAAAAAAATAGTGAAATTACCCAATCTGTATTATGCACATATGAATGAATCGATTTTTTTGGTTGGTGTATAGCAAATCTATAGCAACACTACCATGGACATTGCTGGACCAGTCAGATTCTTGAATCAGAATGTTGACTTCAGCAAAGTCACGCTCACTTTCAATGGAAAACAGGTTTGCTCTAATTGATGTTGTAGTTGACATACAGTGAGTTAGTAGTTGGTGTATGTATGTTGTAGTTATTATATACACTAGAGCAAGCACTTATGAAGGCCACCCATCATCACACTGGCTGGTTAAAGAGGGATGTAGCCACTGGTTAATTAAGGAGGGATATGGCTAATACATACTCAGTCTTCTGGTCATGTGATGTCTCCTTGTGATATGTCGGACATATTGACTCTATTACTAGGTCCATACCTGTCCGGCTGCTATGGGCCGAAGCTTTGCAGCTGGCACGACTGATGGTCCTGGAGCCTTCGATTTCAAGCAAGGTCAGGAGTGCATCTAATGGGGATATCCCTGTGTGGGTGTGCATGCGTGTGTGAGAGAGTAGTTGTGTGTTGGTGTGATGCAACGAATGGGCATATCTCTTAGTCCTGAGACAATTTTATGACTTCCTAAAAAGAATGCTCCCATGCAACACCACTTGTGACCGTTACTAATATCAGGAGACACCAACAGCAGCAATCCATTCTGGAACACTGTACGCAATATTCTGAAGAAACCCACTCAGGCACAGATCGATTGCCACGCCCCCAAACCAATCTTGCTGGATACTGGGGACATCACTTTCCCATACCTCTGGCAACCTGAGATTCTCCCCCTGCAACTTCTCCGAGTAGGACAGCTGGTTATTATCGGAGTACCTGCAGAACTGACGTAAGCTATTTGGTGTGTACACTACGTTCTTGTTGTTGCTCTTCTCGTTACTGCTAATTAGTTGTTACTTAATTTTGTTGTTGTGTATGATTATGAGCCCTGCCTGTGATAAAGGATTTGTTTGCCCTTGTGGTTTATTCCTGTTTGTAATCTTGTAGGACCATGTCCGGACGGAGGCTGAGAGATGCTGTCAAGCAAACTCTGTTGGAGAATGGTTTCCCAAAGGATTGTAAAATGGTCATAGCTGGTCTGTCCAATGCCTACTCTGACTACGTAGCCACTTATGAGGAATATCAGGTGAATACCTTATTAGCCACTTACAATAAAAGTGCATCTCATTTTTTGTCTCTTTTCTTCCTCATCATGAATGATCTGGCTCCATCTAAAATGACCTTAATGTACATAATGTCCAACTGTTCTCCCACCATCAACCAATCATATTCCTCCACATTCAGCTAAGAACCTGACCCTTACATTCACTTAAACAATCAACAGTGATACAAAACACGTAACTAACAATACGTGATACAACAAAGTTATTAAAACTAACAATATTCCTAACTAACCACATTACTAATTTGTTACTAACACGACTATAATGTCCATATAGCTTGTTTGGATGCCCCTTCACTCTGAGTCCCTGACTCCATCACACATGCATGTATATTTTACACAAATATCATGGCATCTGAGAGAAACATTTTAACTTTCTTTCTGTTCATGCCGCCTGAACTTCCTTGTCAACCTCTCTCTTCATCCTCATTTTCTCCTCTCCTCACAGATACAACGCTATGAAGGAGCTTCCACCGCATATGGCCCTCACACACTGGGAGCTTACATAGACCGATTCAGATTTCTAGCAGCTGCAATGGCTAAGGTACACTATGCTTGAATCATAAACACTTATTACTCAGCATGTTAGAAAGTCAGGGCATGATATAGAAAGGGAGGCTATGACCTACTACATATCACATACTATAATCTAACACCACAGAGACGCTCCTTTCTTACAATTTTAGTAGGATAAAGAAATGGGGAAAACAATACTGGAAATGTCCCATGGTTATCACATATTGCAATGCAGGGTAGCATATGCATAGTTCTGTGTGTCTTTATTAGCATTCAGTACAACTGAATATTATAGTCTCTACATTTCCCTTCTCTCTCAGTTTAGCTGTTATTCAATGCATGATATAAAGGAAGGAGAATGAAACATGGCAGCTACATTATGCTGTATATTAGTACGGCTGTTCTGTTTTGCAACCTGATTAATAATAGAGATAATCCATGAACAGAAAAGAGTTATTCTTTAAAATTCTGGCATCATCTAGGAGCCTAAAAAGAAGGAAGTGTGGATGAGGGGGGGGGGGGGGGGGGGGGGGGAAGAGAGAGAGAGAGAGAGTGTGTGTGTAAATATTGTACCACCTGGTAAAGTTCTAAGCTGCAGAATTAATTAGCCTGTTAGCTATGCATTGCATCACTCTGAACAAGCTGGGTTGTTGTTGTGTTTGTTTGTTTGTTTTCATTTCTGAGCTGGTGCATCAGACTTACCCACTACACCAGTTCTTTGTATGAGGGTAATTACTAACGCATGTGTTTCTCACTCACAGGACAGGCAAATAGATGCTGGACCTGCCACTCCCAACTTGCTGACCAAACAACTAAGCTTCCACATTCCAATTTTATTTGACAGAGTTGTAGAATCCTCCCACTTTGGAGGCATCAAGACAGACGTCGAGAGCGCATACTCAGTGGTGAGTACAGTAGGGAGGGAGGGAGGGAGTGAGTGAGTGAGTGAAAAATAATAAAATTGGTTCACGTTATGTCAGCAGCAGTACCCCACCCCCTCAAGAGTTGTGCAGCGTGAGAGGTGCACCTTGTTGATGCTGCAGTAAGATATGTTCAGTTCATCTTGAGTTGGGTAGCCTTTATACTGTGTGGGTGTGTATATGTGTGTGTGTATTTGGTTATAGTCTGCAAGGAAATTACTTGGATCTTATGAACTGTCATAGTTACAAAAGTGGTACCAAAAGAAGCAAAGGACAACAGGAGATGAGTGATGCTTTGGTATTTCATATTTGAAAGTTTGAAAGTGTTCCAGCTACTCTATATCTGTTGTGATTTAGTGCTGTGTGGGTGTGGCGTGTGAGTGTTGCTTTGTGTTGACTATGCATGAATATTTTCATACACGTTCAGTCCCCATTCTAAGACACTATCTTTTTGATACTTAGGCAAGTGTGAGAATAGCTTCCAAATGATGTGGCAAAAATCTGTGACTTGAGGTTTGTAATTTATTGCAAGCACCACAGAAAGTAATAAATTGATTTACATTCTATAATAGTCACATGGTTTAGTCTATGTGGTATGGTCAGGGATAAAAAATGATTTTTAATAGCAAGATACAGTCTTCGACTATAATATGAAGAAAATAAAAACAGGACAATACTGTAAATCATGACTCCAGTTTAATCATTACTACCAT
The DNA here is from genome assembly GCA_963969325.1 of Lycopodina hypogea. Classification (NCBI taxonomy): domain Eukaryota; kingdom Metazoa; phylum Porifera; class Demospongiae; order Poecilosclerida; family Cladorhizidae; genus Lycopodina; species Lycopodina hypogea. The sequence goes on from OZ017787.1 coordinate 6,138,936, forward strand.
TACTATGATCGGTCAGGACAGGTCAATTCTATAAATTGAACTGGTATCACTGTAATGGGAAGGAAAATTTGTCAATGGAAAACAGCAAGCTCTCTTGGTCAAAGCATTATCACCACATTGTCTCCAAGATGTATAGATCTCTTGGTTTATTAAAAAGTTTCAGTACAAATGTATTAACTACCACAAAAAAAAAGAAGCTATATCTATCCCTATCTGTTCAAAGCTGCTGATGCATTGTTCCCCCAATTGGAGACCTTATTTAATTCTCATGCTAGAAAAAGTTCAATGGTATGCAACAAAGTTTATCTTAAACAATTTCAGTTTGGATTCTAAATTACAGCTTGCTTCTCTGCATTTACTACCTTTAAAGTTTACCAATACATGTATTTGTCATTTATTACTCTATCATTGGCTTTTAGCAGAGCATGCTATTGTGCCTTCAGTGCATTTTTACCATTGTGTATTGCAAAATGTTAATGAATGAATGAATGAATGGATAAATGAATTTAAGTCTAAATAAGAAATTCCATAGCTGCAGCAAGTCTTACCACCACTACTTTAAGTAACCAGACAGCCAACTTTTCTTGTACAGCTGAAGAGTCAGGCATAACTTGATGAGGTAATATAACATTTTCAAGGAAGGAAACCTCGGCAATCACTTTAAGGTAGAGAGAGAACTGGTTACACAATAGTTACTAGCAGTGGATGGTTTGAAAATATACTGTATATAGAATTCTAGCTAAACTTTTGAAAACTTCATTGTTCAGCAGAATATATCGATAGATGAATATATCAATAGATGAATATATCGATAGATGAATATATCGATAGATGAATATATCGATAGATGCTAGTTCACCCCCAGCACCCTGAAAAATGTTCAAAGCTTACCCTTCTGCTACTATTTGGATCCACCACTGAAATTATTCCATGATAATTATTTTATGGTAATTATTCCTGTGCTGGTGAAGTAGTTATCTTCATAGTTCCTCCTTTGCTCTTGTTAGTGGTATGTCACCAAACTTTTGTTGTGTTTTTTCTTTACTCCATTAAAAAAAAGGGGGGGGGGGGGTGTTTGTTGTCAACCCTTTACCATAAACACATGGACGGCCAGACGTAGAAATACATGTGTGAAAATGATTATCAGGTAATTTAAACCAGAGTCAATGACTGAAGATAGGACATTAAAATGTTTCTACTGTTGGGAAGTATAGGTGTAGGCAAATGGCACAGGATTAAACTCTGAGAAAACATTGTTTGTTGGGATTTGTGGACAAATATCAATTTCCTCCTTGCCTGCCTTCTAACCTTCATGTGTACTTGAGACCTTGAGTATGGTGCAAGGAGCCTCAGCCATTGTGTGGGGTGCTGGTGTTGATGCAGTCAGTAGCATGGTGCTCTTCTGCTCTAGCTGCTTTTTATTGCCTCCACCCACTTTCTGTGACCTTCCCTACTTGTCACTGTTAGAGATGTAATCTATCAATCAAACACTAGGAAATTACTCAATAAATTGTATTAAGAAAAAAAAAAGAAAATATGGGGGTTCATAAAGACACAGTGTACTTAGTGGTTTATAATTACAGCCACAAACAAGTAAGCAGAGCAACTTCAGATGCTGGCATTTCTCTTCGTGTGTTACTTTAACATAGTGGCATCAACAATGCCTGAATGTTAAGTTTAGTTTCACAGATTGAATAGCTGCAGAAGGTTTGCAAGTATTTTTTGTTATTCAAGAAAGACAAGGTCGAATTTTAACTTTGTTTAGCTTTGGAACTGTTTTAGATGATGACGTGGTCCAGATACCAGTCCACAATCAAACCCATTCCACAAGCAAACCCATTCCACACTACTAATTGTGAACTTTGACCCAATAATGAAGGTGGGGGCATTGCACAAAATGACCCCTTTTCTCGCAGCCTGTAGTTTCTTTTGCACTCACAATCATTTTATATAAGGTATCTATCAGCAGGCAGGCAGGCAGGCAGACAGACATATACACACAGCATGCGCACAATCAAATGAAACTGGTAAATCCCAGGCTGTCTCTAAGCATAACAAGTATATTCAATACTTTTGATACTGTGTAGTTTACTTATTTTCTTTTCTCTTCCCTCCATGTTGCATTTCTATTCGTTTCCCACTACTAAACTCTCTTCTCTTTCTCACTCCTAGAAAGACACCGTGCAAGTTGAGTTTTGGGCAGGGAACCCTCGCAACAATCTGATGGTAAGATGTGTACATATGCTTCAGAAAATACAGTGAATCTCTCTACGCATGACGAGTGTTGTCCTAAATCAAGACCCATGCACTTGGGGTTGACCCTGAGAGAGTCCCATGCACTTGGGGTTGACCCTGAGAGAGTCATATGTCCACATCCACTCCCTTGTGGTGCCGACACTACACACAAGCATACAGTTCATCAATTTTGACAAGAACTTTAACATGCCTTGGTCACTGGAGGAGCCACTTTGTGTGAACTTTTCTCCAGATACGTCCAAATTGCCTACAGATGTGCACAATCTTCTGGGCATGCACACACACACCACACACCCTTTCTCAAATGATGCAGTTTGTTTGCACTTCTAAGCTGGCAGTGGTGTGTAGAAGTTAATGAGTCTGCTTCAATGTTCAATCATGGTCACTTTGGGTTATCACCTGATCACTGAGTGTGCCTATTAATATTAGATTGACCAATTCTTGAGAAGAATAGTATCCCTAAAAAGGTGCCACTCCAAATTGGATCCCTGTTGGCACAATCTTTAGTCAAACGATGTTCAGGTGGCTTTCAACGAAATCTTTCTTGAAGAATTTTATTACTATTAAGTGTTTTAGTGGGCATCATGTGTGAAAATTGGAAAACAAGGAGGAAGTGTTGTCTCATAGTCTCTGCATGTGTATACGTCCATACATGGATATGAGTAGCTCAAAACATGGTCCTCGCTATTTTCATAATAAAGGAGTGTGTGTACGAATTTCAGTTGTTTTTTTTAATTTTATTTTATTTAAAAATCATAAATTTATTATAACATTTTCTTTTATCTTGGGATTGTCCTTTTAAAATGCTCTACATCCAGAAAATGCATGGAAATATGTACAGCATTTTATTAAAGGAGCACTTAAAATCTATTATCTTACAGATCGGCAAGACGTACTTGACAGTGCAGCTCCAAGAGCCATCTGGAAATTGGAAAACTATCCACACTGATGCTGCATGGGAAACAAAGCAAGTTGTTTATTACTGAGCTGTGGTAATATCACTTATAGTAGTGGTGATAACAATAGAGTGCCAATTTGTGCTGTTTTCATGTAGAAAGTTTAAACATGGCCTTTAATGTTCATGTGTGAATAAGTGAGCATGTCTCATACTTTAAAGACATACTAGGTCTCTAACCATACTAGTCATGTCTTCTCTTCCTCAGGTTTTCATGGAGTCTTACATCCATCCTTAGCAGACACAGCTATGCCACCATCACGTGGGACATTCCTGTGGACGCTACTCCAGGCATGTACAGGATACAACACTTTGGCTATTATAAAGCCTTGCTATGTGAGTTTACATGCAGTGGTGGGATGCCAATCCAGTGCTTATGCATAGCCAGCACTTGGTGGGTGTATTTTTAGAACCGCTCAGACTATGGTGGGAATTATGTCTGTTTGCAAGCTATACTATTAAGGAACTAGATCAGGCTAGAATACAAGATTTGGGGGGGGGGGGGGGGGGGGGATATGACAGGTATTTTCATGGGGAGCACATCCTAGGAGAGGAGGGGGGGGGGGGGGGGGGGGGGGGGGGGGGAGTCTAGAGCCATGTCATCCAAGGAAAATCTTGAGAACTAGGTGATCTGATATGAATTCTGGTGGGTTTTGACAACCAGCAAACTCTGATCACTTGTGTGCTATATATTTTATAAATCCTAAGACACCCCACCCTCTGTATGAAACACTGTAATGGAGTACAATCAAGTTGATTTAGAAGACATTCCTGTCAACTCAATGTGGATAGCCACTTGCAACAGATGTTATCCTTGCTCTAGAGGAAGATGATATTCAAGCCATTATTGCTGTTATCCAGGAGTGGTGGGATGAGATGGGCTGGACAATGCTATACTAGTTTGGGAGGTGTGTCTCCATTTTTCAAAGCCAGGGCATTGCAGGAGATGAAATGCACATCAGTAATAAAGTATAAATTTCAGAGATCTAAACTTGGCATGCATACACAATTTGACCCAGAAAGTAACCTGGGCAATGTTATACCCTCAAAGGGAGGAGGGGGTTGGTAACTGAAAAGCTGGAAAGTAGGTAGGGTTAAAAAAAAAACAACCCCCGACTCAAAAACGGGTCAAAATTACACTAAATGCTAATTATCTCCATTGAAATTGGCTTCAGCGAAATTATAGGAAAAACTATTTCTTTCCATGTGCCCTTATATTTAATGATGCTATTGCATTGCCATTGCTGTCTTTAGGTGCTCCTCGTCCCTATGAAGGAGTTTCCAGCGAGTTCAAAGTCAGCAATTGATACATAACTATATAGTACAAGAAACTCCCACCACCAAAGTGGAACTATATCTTATATTACATGAAGTATTGTAACTATTTATTCTGTGAACTCTGTTCGTACCCAACTGTTTATTTTACCAATTAATATTAACTAATGTATTTTAAATAGGTTTCTTATATATTCAGTTTCACTTGTGTAGATATAGTGATCTGAATATAATTCATCCAGTGTGGAATATAATAGTATTTACTCAAAGTTGAGGTCACTGCCACTACTACTACTGATAATATATCAACAAACAAAAACAAAAGAAGACTAGTCTATATTTTCAGCTTCTTTTCCATTGCAGCATGAACATCAAATGTCAAGGGCACATCAGCTTCATCTGCAGAGACAACACGTACATGCACAAAAAAATGTTGCATTCAACACAACCATTAACCATGTCTACATCTAAACAATCGCATTCAATCAACAACACAGCTTACCTCTTCTATATATTCTAAATAATACCGATAGTAATTAAAAATATATTTAGCTACACCACTAAGATGGTCTAGCACCCATTTGATATTGTTGCAGTGATGGGGAAATTTTTTTCTTTTTTTTATTGAAAATAATTAAAAAAATTTTTTTTTTTTTTTTTAATAATAATTTTTTTAATTTTTTACATGCATACCTCTTAGAGCATCCTCTATGGTCAGAGTAGCATAGTTGCCAGTCAGAGTGTCAAATGATAACATGGAACTCTCCAGGGGAGGCAGACGTTGAACCTGAAAAACCATAAGTATCATTACATTGCGTATTCAACAAGCATGCAGTGCCATGTATTATGGCAATGACAAATGAACACTACAGAATATAAGGATACATTCAATTTCTCATCCATATCATATGATTTGTCAACATCAGTAATAATGTTCTATGCAACACAACATTCATGGATGATTTGGCTGTGATGAACACAGTGCAAGAATAAATACACTCAAGATTGAAAGCATCAAATAGTTCCAAACACAATGGTGGAAGAAATTATAATCAACAATTCCTTCATTATTTTCTCAAACTTGAAAACACATACAACAAAGCTAAAGAAAATGTGTGATGTAATTTTAATTTTTTGGGAGGGGTGAAAGCAGAGTAAATAAAACATTGCAGATTTTCACAAATTCCAAACACCTCCCACCAACCTCACAGTAAATTTGTAAGTGACATTGATATGCATTCCAAAAGTATAATGTTCAAGAAGACTTCACTTCAGTCTATCAGGACTTAATTAACAGTCATTACCTGTGCTAATCTGACAGATGTGTGGTTACATTTTTAATTGACTACTCATTCACCTTGAGAGAAATATTGTGAATGGCTTTTATGATAAAGTAATCTTACTCTGGATGTGATCTTTCTTTCCATCTGCAGTCTCATTGTAGCGTGCAGACCTTGAGTGTCCCTGAGGGTCTGAAAGAGCATAGACTCTCTTTTCACTGCATTCTAAATAAAGTGCACCATACAATTGACTTTATTCTAGAGTGGCCTGCACTTGGAGCAGAAATGTGCTAGGCATATGTTACACCTTCACATCTACCCACCCACCCACCCACCCACATAGAAAAAGTTGAGTCAAATTCCCACTCTAATTCAACAAGCACCACAGTTTGCATGGCAAACCTACATTACTGCCAGTCAAATAAATATTTGTATGAAATTTAACTACACAAAAGCATGTTTTGGATGCTAGAAATAAATTTTCATACAAATTTCCATTTCCAAAAACCTACATTTCTTTCAGAGAATTCTAGTGGGTGAGAAGGTCGAAGATTAGGTTGTGCACGGGTATTTCTAATTAAAAAAAACACACAACAAAGTTACACTTTTGACATGACTGTAACTGGGGCTGGGCCTAACAAGAACTCACCCGTGTCTGAAGTGGTCATGTACCCGGTATTCTCCCTCCTAAATTAGATACAATTAAAAATGGTATGACCATTATTAACTGACACTCATACAGTTCTAATTCTTACCATCTTTTACTGCTTAGTCAGCTTTCCAAGTCCAACTTCTTATGGAAAGTAACTTTGGAGACCAGTTCCAACTCAATTCACAATGGTTATGCTCATGCGCATGAATTCCTACCGCGCGTGCTACTAGCACTATATCCATGCCAACTGTTGACCAAATCAGTAGACTGGAATCAGCAAAACAAACAGACTTTAGTAAACCCTTTACCGTTGCTTCCCCCTTCGTCATGTGACGAAACAGAATGGAATAATGGCTGTCCAACAACGAGATAGCGCTACCGAGCCTGTGGAAGCTGATGTAAGGGTCCTGAGCTGGAGAAGAGGGCCAAGTCGCCGAGAAAATTCTACCTTACAGGTCTCCAGATTTGACCAGTATATTAGCGAAGCACGGCTACCACTTCCTGTACCTGACCCCATCAGAATTCGTGGTACTGGAGCTACCACTCTGTGAGTTGAACCAGAATATGAGACCAATCTTCATAGTTTATAGTGAACAAAACCCATTTCTTAAATTAATTTTTTACTTTATAGGGGATTTTACTCACAGGTGTTATTAAAGCTCAGCAATGTTGATATGGTATGTGTTCTTTCTTCAGGTTTGGATTGAGTAGTCATTTTGAAGATACCTTCCCCTCATATCTTGCAGGAAAGGTGATTGAGTAATGTAGAACATGGGAAAACTGGTGCTAACTATGAGAGTATAATCCTAATCCGGTTGGTAATCTTGCAGTTCAGTGTCCAGAATCATCACTGTCACTAATTTTGCCCAAGTGCATGAAAACTTTTGAAAAACAATGCTAATTTTACAACAAAAAAACATCCTAGCACTAATTCTATTTTTAACCCCATAACTCTTACCCTAGCTTTACCCTGGCTCTAACCCTAAGGTAGAGCTAGTGTTGGCTAAGGTTAATAATGGGTTGTTTTTTTTTTAATTAGTGGTGGGTGTTTTGTTGCATTTGGGTGAAAATCAGTGATAGTGACTATCCAGAATACTGAACTGCAAGATTACTTCTCCGTTTGCTTCATATGGCGATAAAAATGTTTAAAAAAATTATCTTTGGAAAATAGTAAGTTCAAACTGCATGGCTTGCCAGGTTGGTGTGGGACTAAGCTGTGCACTCCTGGTTGCCACTCCTAAATGCCCCTCTTGCCATTATAATAAACTCCCCATAGGTACATAGAAATTGCGCTGAGTATTTGATTTATGTGATTGGTAATATGCAGGTGGCAATTGATGAGTTCCAGTGCACTATTGGCCGCCTGAATGAAATTCTCCAGAAGAGTATTCCCCTCAACCTCAAGTGTCTGCTGGTAGGCTGCCTCTGCTGCTGTTGTACATTTGGTCTCTCCTTCTGCCCAGCATTCTACCTCAACAAACGGGTTAAGACAATTATTGCATGCCACGACAAAACAAACATTTGGCATGTGCTTTTATTGTGGTGTGTGTGTTTCCAGACTCGATCGAGAATAGACAAATTGCTGGAGTCAGAAAATTGGCGTCTTTACAATAAGGTAAAGTGACCTCATTTCATGAAATTAATGTGTTGGACAAATACTGTGTATCATGGGATGTATTTATATCGTCTGATGTTTTCTGATGCAGCTGGGTTTGAATCTAAAGCTGCAATGTGAACAGACAAACAGCAATAATTTACGAGAGCATGTAAGGTTTGTGCATGTGTAACTCACAAGTGGAAGTGTGTGATACAGTGACAGACTTTACACTGAGGTGGGCTTGAGGAGTCTGCCTAAAAGCTATTGCTCACTTGCTAATCTATTAGATAATTACTGATTAATAATAATTTTTTAGCTTTGTTTCACCTTGGGCAGAAAAGTTCGGACAGCCTAACTCAACCAAAGTTATGTTAAGACGGGGCTATGAGGCCCTATCCTTTGAAAAAACCTCGGGCATCTCATTACACACACATTCTGAAAGGGGTGTGATCTCAATGAGGGATATGGTGACCATATTGGGCACATTTTCAGTGATGAAGAAGTTGACAGTATTGGATTGTTCTGAAGGGGATGAGAGGTGGATAAAGGACTGCCATGGTGTGGGTGTGCTTGCACTTTTGGAAGCAAATGTGAACTTTAAGCCATTGCATCACCTCAACCACAATAAATATGCATTGTGTATATATTTGTTATCAATGGAGTCCTATCTGCACCTTATCCCAACACTACAAACAACACACTAAAGCCCTGTTCACACTAGAAATGGGTCTCCAGCAACACCCAGTTCCAAATGTTTTCTTGCGTCCACACTGGCATAGTGCTGAACCCACTCCACATCACCTGTGTGGGCTGACTAATTGGCTATCTTATTAATTGATTTTCCTCTACCACATAGAAACGGGGTATTTTATTTTCTGGTGTGCTCCGTTGTTCTGTCTCTTTCCCTCCGCAATGTCATCACACAAAGGGAGGATAGAGAGGGGGGAGAGAACTGTTAGTAGCTAAACTCCTGATAGCAAATATCAGCAATCAAGCCACAGGTATGTTCCATAAATCTGAGCTGCTTGAACCTACCCTTCTGAAGGTTTTAGGTGAAACCAGATGGAACCTGCCGTTGGGATGAAACTGGGTGTAGTGTGGATGCGTGGAACCCATTCCAGACATGAGTGAAACCAGTTTATTATGCTTTAATCCAATGCATGTGATCATAACTCTGTGTGTGTGTGTGTGTGTGTGTGTGTGTGTGTGTGTGTGTGTGTGTGTGTGTGTGTGTGTGTGTGTGTGTGTGTGTGTGTGTGTGTGTGTGTGTGTGTGTGTGTGTGTGTGTGTGTGTGTGTGTGTATTCATCTTATTTTAATACTGCTTTTGTTTTTCTTTTTCTTTTTCCCTTTGTACTTGTAGGTATTGTTAATAGAAATTCTACCGAAGGTCATCCTATTTAGTCCTGATTAATTTCTTAAAGTTTTCTGGATTGATGTCCGTAATAATGTTTTTTCAGACTGTCGTTCTCACAACCACCATCTCTTCGGGTTGATGTTCTCAATAGCATTTTGTCCTGGTAGTTGCAATGGAATATGCACTATATTGCTGCAGAGTTTGGTTGCATTATGTACACATCACTTAGTGCTGTACATTCCATTAGTCCACAACATCTCATTCCTTTTCTTAATTAACATTACAAATTTGGAAGTTTCATGTGAATCTATGTTAGTTATGGGTTAAGGAACAACATTCAATATTTAATGGAGGTTAGTTATCTTTCTTGTGCTCTCTCATATATGTAACTGGTGGCCAGAAAAATACTAAAATTCATGGTTTCAGTTATTTCTGCTTAAATTGACATAGATCTGCGTTTTCAACATCTCCATACTCAAGTGTATCTTCCTCTAGTGCCTACTGTTTGTAAGTTGACCCATGAACCCAAATTTTGAAGTCAGTGTGGCCAAGGGAAGGTTTTGATAATTCTATTTAACCACACTTCTTCCTGTGTGCATATCATGAACCCAAAATTAATTATGACCTGGCAAACCCTTAGACCTACAGACCTCAAAATTGGCATGCATATTCAACTTTACTCTTGAAGCAACATCAGCTGGGTACAACTGGGAGCACCTCTTCCTTGGAGTGTGCTGGGCCAAAAAAAAACATAAAACCATTTTTGGATGTTTGTGTATCCACTTTTCTGTCATAACACTACCAAATGAAACCTGCTCTTCAGGGTAGATACATCAAGGATAAATTTTAGCTCAATTTTTTTTTAATTTTTTAATCACCTGACCCGCTATCTTGTGGATGTGTGATGCTAAAAATACCAAAAATGGTGTTCAGGAACAAAATGAAACCCTTGTACCTAGAGACCTAAAACTTTGCGTGTATGTTATTGTACGTCATAACTCTGGGAGCGGCATTAGCTGGGTCCCACCTTGCCACACTCCCTCCTCTGGGCAGTCATGCTAAAAATGCGAAAGGTACTTCTGAAGCCTTACATGGGCTAGGTCACACTTTGCCACAAAACATTTTCCAACCACTATACCAAATGAAACTTCCCAGCCCTCGGACCTAATTGATATACTCAATATTTCTCTTAATTTTATAATCAGATTGTTCAATATTTTACAATGACTTCTGTGCAGGTGTTTTTTTTGTATTTTGTTGGGGGGGGGGGGGGGTGGGGGTTTAAACTAGCAAATAAACGTGATATAGTGGTGAAAAGTGATTAGATGTTACTTCTTATCTCAGTAATTCAATCAATAGAGAAATGTAAGGAGAACTCTGATATTCAACAAGTCAGTTGTAGGGATTTTACAAGTTCATAATTTAATTTTCATATTGATGAAACAAAAAAATATTCGCTTACTTTTAGTTTACAATATTGCTCACAAAAGAAAGGGAAAAACAAACAATGGTAGTTCAATATTATTTTAACTTACTGCGAAATAAATGAAGTGACAGCACAAAGAGACCACAAAGAAAGTCCACCACCCTGCTCTTGTGAAATGATAATGTAAAAATTGAAATATAATCTCCTTTCTCCCCCCCTCCCAAGCACACAAAATATGTATACAGCCTGGAATTGATAATTTCATAACTTTGAAGCTACATGAAAGTGCTTTGCCATCATGGGCTATGGATCAAGTACTAACAATTCTAGGTGCTATGTTTTACAGTACTAGTATCATCATCAGCAGCAACAGCCAATAAATAACGAGTAGCACTATCACAAAAATGCCATGAAAATTTTTTCCTTGTGTACACTGTATATGCTGCCTTCCTTGGTTGGTCAGGTCAGATCTGACTGGTAATCCTATACAGTGTGTGCATGCATATGGTGGTGCGTTAGCATGACTAACTGAATATATATATATATATATATATATATTTTTTTTTTTTTTTTTTTTTTTTTTTATTTTAATAAATGACTAGATGAGGGAAACTGAGATTGCTCATGTCAACCACTGTTTATGCATAATTGGATTGCATAAAGATAACTTATTACTCATTGATTTAAATTGGTAAAAGTTTATCTAATTTGTCCTGCTGAGGCATAATCACACCTACCTAAGTAACCTTGCACAATAATTCTAACCAATCTGTATACAATCTATGGAAGATTTTAATTCTGACTTGAAATTGGTAAAGGGTCAGTGTTACTAAGTAATCAATGAAGGGGTAAGGGAGGTAAGGGCAAGTCTAGTGTTCACTATACCTCAGCAGTAACCTCTGGCAATCATAATTCAGAAAAAAAATAATAAACTATTGTTGAAAGTATAAGCAATAACCCTCCAATCAGATACACCAGTCATTGCAGCACTTACGATCAATGATTGGTCCACTTATTATGATTAGAGTAAATATAGGTAAAACGTTGGTCCCTTCACTATTTTCACAGGCCACTCCTATGTAGCAGTGTACAAGTCAACATTCCCTCATTGTTTTATTTTGAACCCCTAAAAAGCGTCATTTGGTGCAATAAGGGAGTAATAAATGTGCACTCAGTTATGGTTCTACTTTCACTATGAGATCACTTAGCTATGATGATTCAGCCAGGTATGATCACACAAAGCAATGTTTTTTGTTTTCTTTTCATCAACTGATGAAGATTCAACTTATTTTGAAGGCCCACCTCCTCCCATTTGTTAGTTACCCATCACTCCAGGTGTAAATATATGCATCGGTGTGTTGGGGAGAGTGTTCCTAAGAAACAGCACAGCAACTGGTGCAGAGCTTGTGAGCAGTGACCTCTTGAACTGCTGAGTGTGAACAGTTGGAGTGCCTAGCAACAACAGTGACTCACCACGAACTACTCACCACAAACTACTCATCTGCATGCATGCATGCATGCATTTTGCATAAGCATTCACACCTATATATTCTAACAATGGGCATGGAGCCAAATGTGGCAATATAAACACACCCATTCTCCATGCTAGTAAGAAATAATTAACCCTACAAGCGAGAGTTCATCTTGACCCCTCCCCCTCTGTGCTTGCATGCACACATCCTGACCACATGGACACACCTATATATCCCAATATATATTTGTACTATTATGTGATAATAGGTTGATGCATCAAATGATTACACACAAATTCAAGTTAATAAGTATGTAATGTTTCTCTCCATGTCACATCCCTAACAAGCACTATAGGATTAGAAGCATATAACATCTCAGTTTAACCAAATTAAATGAGCGTTCTGATCACAAGGTGACGTGGTCAGTAATAATAGTCTCTCTCTCTGCTCTCCTTCAGAAATGTCACTGCCTGCAGGTAAAAGTACAAACAGTATAATCCATGGACTAGGAAATAGTGAGCCAGAAATCACATGGTTGAATTGTCTTTATATAGAAAAAAGAAAGAAAGAAAAAAAAGGAAAATAAAAATGAATTGAGAGTGGTAGACTTTTTGGGTCAACCTACAGCAATTTAACGTTCATACATGCGGCAGGCATAACACTATGTTATAGAAACAACCAGCCAACTGACGTATCAGGCTCTACATCCACCCCACCCACACTTATTGAAGTACTTGTCAAATGAATTATGAACTTTATGATGCAATCTGTGGATTCAGACATGCCACTCAACTAGGGGCTGGAGCTAGACTACTTTGGAACACTTTCCAAGTGGATAAGCATGGACTCCAGTTTGACTGATTGGTGGAGATTCGATCTTCTATGTGTGTGAACAAAAACGTGTGGGCATACCAGGAAGGTGTGTGTGTGTGTGTGTGTGTGTGTGTGTGTGTGTGTGTGTGTGTGCGCGCGCGTGCGCTGAGCGAGTGTTCGTGTGCACGCACACACTCCTAAAAGTACACAATTTTGGCCTGCTTTGGTGCAACATCTTAAAAAATAATGATTTCAATTCAAAAATATTTCTTTAACAAGTAGGTCCAAATAATATTGGTGGATTTCAAGTTTTGGCTAGAGGGTAAGTGTCCATCTCTTGTGAGGAAGTTATCCTTACATACATCCCCCAATATATGTGGGCAGGGAAACAATCATAGCTCTAGAAATACTCATTAATAGAAGGTACCACAGCAAGTAACACTATAGGTATCCCTTTAATGTAGGGTTTTTTGGCAGTTCAAAATTGCAGCAATTTGCTCAGCAAGGTCAGATATCCGTAGTTTTATAAATTCATCAAAAATACTTTTTTATTGGTTTGTTGGAGTTATTAAAGCAACCTGGAGAAAAGCAGTTTGCTAGAGTAAAACACACGACTATTGATGGCCATTCAAATTAACTACACCTTACCATGTACGTTAGCTCATCATCTGGTTCAATCTTCATATCCGCCAGGAGGTTCCAGACAGTATCCACGCCAGGTCTGAAAGAGAAAAGAAATTTGCACACAATTTGGTAAAATAATAAACAAACAAATGATAATAATTCAAATAACAAATATTCGATGTGTGTGTGTGTGTGTGTGTGTGTGTGTGTGTGTGTGTGTGTGTGTGTGTGTGTGTGTGTGTGTGTGTGTGTGTGTCTGTCTATGTGTTTGTCTGGGAACTCCTCCTAAATGTACTGATTGATTTTGATGCAACATTCGACCTACTGCCTGTTGTGGCCCCCACAGGCATTTTTATTAATTTTAGATTCTGTATGAAACATTGCATGATTGTGCCCTATGGTCCAGGAATGTGAAGAAAAAATTTTGTCTTGAAAAAAATATTTGATGAATAGATAAAATAGAACAGATGGTTTCTTCTAGAGTGAAGTAGGCATGCAGGTTGTCAACCTCACAGACTCCATCTACCAACAGGCCTGAAGGGTTGTCAACTCCAAAAATTCCTAATTTACTAAGGCTGAGAATCGTCAACTTTACAAACTTACAATCATTGTATTTACTTCCTTCTCCAATCGACCTACAACCTTACACACACTCACTTTATATCGAGCGGCGGCCACTTCACAAGTAATTGTAATAATAGTAATGGCTAGAGACCTGCTGCAGTTCTGCTTGCAATAATCAAACCACAGGTTGTCCAACAAACAGAACTAACGAGCTGTGCCTGCAATATTCATTCTATATAATCAATGTCGGAATTATAATGGACTAAATATATTACTGGATATACATGCGTAACAATATAATAATCCATCTGTCACATTGCGCTAAATTAAACAATTTTTTCAGGTGAGCAGCGAAACTTCACAAAAATAGTTCGGAAGGAGCTTATATTCAGAACAAAGATATCTGGAGAGGAAGAACTAAGAAGCATGAGGGTTAAGATATCCAAGAGAAAGTTAAACTTTTGTGGAGACCCCTTACCATACACTTACTTTCAGCGATTTTGACAAAAGACAATTTATCTTCCTAGATGACACTTTATGTACACTACCATAATAGTTCACAAAGGAATTTATTATATTGGAGACTGAGAGAGCAGCAATAGAGTCTGAGGCAGAAAAATATGGTTACAGCAATTGAAATTATGAGGTGGCAAAGGAAATTATAGGGAAAGCTATGGGTAAAGAAATTTTTCAGGAAATGCAGGTGGAAAGCTAAAAATGGCGGTAGGTTTTGGGTGAACCATAGATATAGTGTACAGGGATTGGAAACAGCGAGATTTCATGCTTCCATCCATGTTATTCTTGACTTCTGACCTTTCTTGAGTAAGCCTTTTTTGTCGCAAAAAATTTTTTCTCAAGGTGACAAGCATATTGTCTCAGCCACTGACAGGCTAGTCTGGGAAGTATCTACTCTCAATGTTAAACTATTCACTTGGTTGCATTGTGCATGGATGATATAAATTTA
Source organism: Lycopodina hypogea (assembly GCA_963969325.1). Classification (NCBI taxonomy): domain Eukaryota; kingdom Metazoa; phylum Porifera; class Demospongiae; order Poecilosclerida; family Cladorhizidae; genus Lycopodina; species Lycopodina hypogea. The sequence continues at coordinate 6,154,170 of OZ017787.1, forward strand.
GCTAACTCAAACCATCATTTTCAATACAAAAGAAGAAGGAAAAGGGACTCCAGTGCATCTTTTAAAAGCTCTGGTTTTGTGGACTGCTACGCTCTGCACTCTCCTACTAGGTGGCATTCCATTCAACATTAACACATGCTCAGAAATTAAGCTAAGATTTATTTAAAAAAAACAAAAAACAAAAATGCTGGAGAGGAACACAAAACCAAGACCGTTGTATCAACATTTTCTTTATTAATCACTAGTTAAGTTTGTTGCGTACTTTCTCTGCCCTATTCCTATTTATAACATAATACAAATACTTACATTTCCTTATAAGTAAGCTAGCTATGCTTTCTTAGCTGGAGTAGGAACACAAACTATTTCTACCACAAGCAATGGCATTCAGTCCTACCAAGAGTGTCAAGAACTTCACCTGGACTAATAGGACTTTCTGCACTCATATTTCTCAGTACTAACAACAAATGGGCCTTATCACGGATTTGATATTGATATTTGTTGGAGTTCAGTCTCCTCTCTCAGAATCTTTAAGTTTCCCTGGAAGCTGGTGGCCTATTAAATAAATATTTGCGCCATAACACAGACGTTCCCTGATGTTTTGTGGACTTTGTACTATTTGAGTACGGAGCACACAGTTTGTTTCCAATCCCTGTATACTGTATCTATGGTTGAATATATTCATCAATGTGGTTTTATCCAACTTGGTTGCAGAGAGTAGAGTGATAAAAACAAACAATACCCTAAGGGCTGTGAGCACTCCCCTCTGCAGCTGGTTATCACATCAATAAATTATTTATCTTATGTTGAACTGTTTATTCATATCTATTCCATTCTGTATTGATAGGCCAATATTCCATTATTATGTGTTCAATCACTATCAGTCTACACTCTGAACAATTTGGAATATTTTAAGTAGATATATATCGAGAGGGTAGCAATTGGGGTCCACAACATACTTCTCCTCTACTTCATAGTTAAAAATTAAGTCCACTCTCCATATTGAAGAAGTAGTTGGGGGAGCGCAGGGAGGCCCACCCTCTAAGATCATTGTTAAGGCTTCTTGATGACAGAAGCACAGAAAATTATATACCATAAAATGAACTTATGAATGAACATACACTGATTAGCATAGCATAAAAAATTATTTTGTCCAATAAAACTGTAATATAATTCTTACCTTAGGAGTTTGGATGTATATAAGTTCAATCTCTATTATTTCAGTATTTGGGCTAAGGGACCAACTCTGAAACTCTTCCAATGCTCATTTTACTGAAATGGGCAAAGCGTTACAATAACCTCTACATAATACACTACACAAATTGAACATGTTTGTTATTACAGGAGGCTAAAGGCTGATGGGAAATTTGCCCATAGGGCGGGTCTCGATAGTAATAATGAAAATAAAAATAAAAAAAATAACTAAAAATATATAAGATGAGTGTGATGATACTTACCGGTCATTATACTTGATGAGCATGCGCACAGTTTCCTTGCAGAACTCCAGGTCTGGTTCCTCTGGTGGATCAGCAAAATACATATCCTGCACCTACAAGCATGCACACATTGTATGTGCGTCACATTATACAAAGGTCAACGTGGTACTGCATGCTTCTCTCCTAACGAGGCCAAGGATTACTACAGAACAGTGGGTGCGGTCTAAATAAAAGGGTATATTCTGCTGCACACCAAAGACAACTTTTTCTCTCTACAAGTCAACCCAATATACAACTTTTTAAATATTTAAAAGGGAATCTTTTCATTATCAAAACTACACCAACAAACATTATTCAATGATATAATGGCAGACACATGCTCACATATTATGAGGTGAACTCAGGTGCATGGCATGAACATCACGCCGTTTATGACATATAAAGGACATGTCAGATGACAAACACCGACAGCCACAGGGACAACTATGTTCTTGGTCGTTATTGACCTGTAACACAATATTACAAACCTGACACACTACACCACAAATTTCACTCAGCAGACATTTGCTTATCGTTTTTAACACCAGTTGCTAATAATTTAGTCCAAGCATGTTGCCACGATAATTTTTTTAACTGATTGCTTACGAAAAGGTTCAGAGGAATTTGAAAAAAAATTTCCTGAACAGACATATTCGGCAACAATACCAGTTCACTGTACAGCTAATTCTCAGGGAAAGTAATGTTAGAAAAATAATGTGTTTAGTTAGCGCAGGAAATGCTTTAATAAAGAACTTGTGAGAAGAATTGGAAAAAAAAAAAATAAAGAAGAGAAGAACCAAGTTCATTTGGCTTGCTGCTATTCATGAATATTGCGCAGTTCTCTAGAGAAGTTAGTAGTGCAAAGAGGATGATAAGAAGTGAAAAGAACCTTTAATGAGGTCTTATTACCTTCATAAAAGACTGCAACTTTATCCTTTCATAGAATGGGTTTGGTTAAAGAATACGGACACCACAAAAACTAAGTTACTATGGGAACTTATAAAAAAATATTAAAAAAAAAACCTAATACATATCCAGATAATTGCTGTGAAATGTGACAGGGCAGCTTCTGTAAGTGTACATGGTGGAACAAGAAATGCTCCAAGAGAATAACCATCACTGGAGAAGTTGGGGAATGATCGATGATGCTGTTTAGTTAGTTGTATCTCTTGCATGGTGTCAACCTATAATATACATGAACACCAATTCTAAAACATGGTCGAGAGAAATGATGACCATTCCCAAATTTGGTAGAATCGATTTTTGACATGTACTTAAATTCTTGCCAACTTTCCAGTGTAAGGAGAAGCTGTAATCACTACCAATATCCCAAGAAGAAAGTCCTGAACATATAGTCTTGGAAATCAAACTCTGTGTCTATTTTAAAGTAAGGACAATATACATATAGAGGCTCCTATATAAATACATCACCTTCCAATAATTATCACCAAATCACCTCCACATTATTATGCTACATTTTCTCACTGACCACAAGTAACTGCATAAAGCTGGGTCAATGTGTTGAGGGTATGCTGGTGTGATGGAGCTACTCACCTTGAGCATGAGTGCGTCTCTCTCCTTCTTTTCCTCCTCACTCATCTGATACTGTTGAGAGAAGACAAGATAAAAACATGAACCATTCACATACTCTGCAAATCAGTAGTTAATCTCGAGTACATATAAACATTCATGCATGATGTATACATGTGTAATGTTAAAATTAATAATATAATGTGACAAATTCTTTGTACCTGTTTTTCATGACCTTCCTGCAGTCTGAACAGTTCCACAAAACACTGTCTTATGGCAGCACTATGAGAAGAAGCTCCTCTAAGTCCAGCCATATAGGTACAAGGAGCACAGCTATCCAAAGGCTTTAGTGGAGTTGCCGAAACTCTCTGAGAGTGTTCTACCGAAGTAAAGTATAGGAAAGTTACTGGTTGAGATGCCAAGGAAACAACTGTCCTATCTCCAACCAACTCAGCCATTGACATACAAATAAGCTTCTTAAGCTTTTATATGCTTTCAGATGAACTTTCATATAAGGCTAGAGGTTGCTACAAGGTAGTAGACTGTCAGGCTAGTCAACCTGCAACCACTCCACAGCTATACCACCAGTGAGAAGAGAGGAGAAAAAGGGGGAATGTATTGATGATCATTTCCTGCTAAATATAATATTTATTCTTCGTATCTTTGAACCCCATAATATGTACAAATTTTTTTTCCTGTGTTAATCTCAAGCTAATTCATCTAAATAATATTAGGTTACATAACTCTCTTCCCCCCCCCCCCCCCCCCCCCCCCCCACCACCCTTCACAACTGACCAGTTGTAATGAGCTGAATTTGTTCTCCCACTATTAGGCCACACCTGATAAATGTCCTGTTTCTCATCCAATGTCTTCAAACATTTTTTTAATATTAAAACTCCTCATAAACACAATACAATTTCCCATGTAAATTCTCAGCACTGATTTTAGTTTGAAAAAGGGACTTTTTCAAAATGCTGCACAAAAATAGTATTTACACCAAAATTTTGAAATTTCTAGTGAATTTAATGAACAAAAATGCATATTTGGCAAAAGTAGAAGGTGAAAGTCAGATTTTGGCTGGCTATTATTTGTGTTTTCACAGTTGTAGTTTGTTTTTTCCCACCCACTCACTTGCATTAATTTTTTTAAATAATTTCCTGGATGAGAAACAGGAAAATTCATCTGGGTGTGGATTTATATATATTTTAATAAGAACTCACAGACCACACCCATCCACCCCACCCACTAACATCCAAATGGTCATCATTGGAATGCATCCACCTCCAGAACCTGGTAAAGAACCCAGGTGGTTCTTCCACCTTCTCAGCCTCGTACACCTCTGTAGAGTACCTCCGGCAGCCAGACAAGTGTGGTACGGGTGCTGTACACAGCGGTGGAACTCGATTAACACCTGCAGCAATAACGGTTACATGGTAGCTAGCAGCCTACTTCAACATTAATACTCCCTCACTTCGCTGCCTGTAGCTAATCACCCGGTTAGTAGGCTGCATACTAGCTAGTGTTCTCCAGTGCAACCTGCACACAGCAGTCGCCCAGTTTTGCCTCAGGAGTGTAGCCAGACGACTACACTCGATGAAAGACATCGCTGCTTTATGTTTTCGGGTAGGGGTTCACAGAGGAAGAAAAACTTTGTGCACGTGACTTCACGTTAGGTTTCATTTCTACTTTTTATTTTGTTTTTGTTTTTTTTCACAACAAAATTGGAAGCATCGGAAGTGGAATGATTTAGGTTGGACAACGTAGCACGAATTCATTAATCACATAATCACAAGATCCAGCCTTCCTAGCCCCCAGACCCTCTGAATCACTGGTAGGTAAAGGATTTGGATACGCGTGACTATTCCGAGAGTCCTCCCACTATATCCGCACCAACCTCTAATTATGTTATCAAAATTCATGACCCTTTGTCTACTATTACCAGCTCCCTCTTGGCATGAAAGTCTGAAATTGATCCATCTCATTTTTACAAACATTTTAAAGATATCCAGAGTCATACCTTTCACTCCCATTTATTCTGACCTACCAAAAATTCAGTGTCTATACCTTTTGTGTGTAAGTCTCAACTTGTGTCATGATTCCATCAGTCACAAAAAAAAGGGTATGTATTTGTTTATTTTTATTTACTTGTAACTTCACAACTGAGTGAATAAATGAGATGAAACCAGAAAGGATTGAAATAATTACTTCAGAGTTGTCAGCTAAGCACCGACTTCCATAGCTGCTGTAAAAATTGCATTGTGCCCAACACAGATAAAGGAAAGGGTCGGCTAAGCGTGACTGCCATTTTTGATCGGGTTTCTCACTGAGTCATCTGCGGCCTCTAACGGTGTCGTTATGCTTGATGAAGGCACCAGCAGCAAAGTCAAGGTATTTGCCAACATATTCATTTCATTCATAGGAGCTGGAATTCTCGGTCTTCCTTATGCCTTCAAAGAGGTGAGGGCCATTAATAATCTTAAGTTGGGTGTATACTCTTCTGTATAAACATCTTAACATAACCGAACAGCAATGATGACACAACCTCAAACTATTCCATCTGTGTGCAAGTATTCAGTATGATTTCTTTTGTATCATGTATCAGGCTGGACTTGTGGAGGGTTTGATCATCATGTCAGCTGTTGGTGCTATCAGGTAAATAAAAAATCTTGTTACTATAGTGACTATATTTTTATGTGTCATTCTGCTAATATGCTTGAATCATGTTGATGGGTTTCATACTGGTACGGGCTACACACTGGTATGGGCTACACACTGGTATGTTATGTATCCATGTTGATATGATTAGTTGATTCGGATGAGTAGCACTTGTGCATGAAAATCAAAATCAAGAGCTACAGTCTGTTTATACCTGTAGCTTACACATTCTCATCCAAGATCAAACTGAAGGAACTTGATGCAAATTTTTAAAATGTGCTTTTTCAAGCCTTCATACCTCCGTATAATCTTTTACCCTCACCATTCCACAGCTCTCCCATGCATATAAGCCAAATGACCATAATTGAACACAATGTGCTTGCAAGCTGTATCCTATTGGGCTATTAATCATTTTGGCGAAGACCTGGGACAAAATAGCTTTAACACAGTTTACAATGCAGCGAAGACACTACACAGCTACACTGGCACACACAGTTTAATTATATGAGGCCAGCTGTGTGTAGTTGGTTGAGTTGTGTCCTAGTATTATTCATATCATACAATATAGTTCAATTTTTTTTACTAATTAGGAGTATGATTGGTATTATTAGCCAAATATGTCTTCTGACCATACTGTGGCTGTAATGACCATGTTGGGTAAGATCAGATTCATTTAGCTAGTCTCTTGTGTCATCTTTTGATTTAAGGTTGCACAAAAATTATATACATCTCTGCTCCAAGGCATCCACTCAAATTGGTTGGTTGGCCTCCATCTTGGGCAGTAATGTCGTACTCACCATATTGGAATGTTTCAAGTTTTTAAAATTATGACACGGGAAAATGCCTAAAATCAAAATTTATCTCAGCTAAAATTTCCTGGTTGTGGTTGCAACTCTGTCTTAGCAAACAGGTCAGTAAAACTGCGCCCAAACCATTTGCAGCTCTTCTTCTTTACTTCATTTTGATTCCTGTAGGCCCAAGCATCTGGTTGTTTTAGTAAATTGTAATAGGAAATATTATTTTCATTACTGGAAAGTAGTCGGTTATGTTTGTGCACTAGTATTTGTATGTATGCACATGTATTCTTGATAATCACTTGCTGTACCTCTGGAGTAATGGAGTTTTCTCTTTGTGATGTGATTATGACCCCGCCCTCCATTGCAGTGTGAAAGCAATGCTGTTGCTTGTGGACTGCAAGGAGCACATGATCCTGACAGACTCCATTGCCCTCACCAACAGTGGTGGCGACAAGGTACTGTCTAATGGCGTGTGTGTGTGTGCTGTATTGATTCAGTGTGTAGGTTATTGATCACACTTTATGTCTTCTCTGTTATAGAGTAGTCATGGAAACATGTTCATTGACTATGGAGAAGTGGGTATGTTTTAACATTAATTCTTGAAACTGTTCCCCCTGGGTATACTCTCTGATAAGGACTGATAAAATGGTTGCCATGACTATTATTATTTGATTTATTAGCAACGTTGGTTCCCATGGCCCCACCCCATTCCTCTTAATGGGTACAGATTATCCATTTATACTTTGAGGTTTAATGGACACTGGTTATAAATGAGGCCCAATGGTTGACTGTTCTATTAATAGGGAGCTTTAATTGGATCTAATGTGAGATAGCGGTAAGTATAATTGGACAACCCCATACACTACAGGAGCAGGTTGAAGACCTGCTGTACAGATCTTGTCTTTCTTAGTTATAATATGGTCTCTGTCATGTACATATTGTGTGAGTGTAGGCAAACATGTATATCATTCCTCTACTAGTTGATGCATCCAACACAAATACTTCAGTGTGTACCATATGATGTGCATTAATAATAACAGTATGGTGTGGATTCCTGGTTACAAATAAGCATTCTTTCGTCCCTTCATACCAAAATTTAAATTTCTGGTGTCTTGGTGCTATGTGTCAGTGTTGTGCTTGTAAGGGAAAATCTATTTGCCTTATTTTTTTTTAATGAAGAATTACAAATTTACAATGTGGACATGCTTTCGAATCTTGAGGAGGCTAGGTCTACAGAGAGGAGTGTTTAGCTGATAGTGTGTTCACTCACTTCCACCATGTGGTGTGCTCTATGATTGCCAATGAGCAAGAGACAATGTGTGTATGGACATGTCCTTGCACAGAGATTGGGAGGAACCCAACCCCCTGTTAGGGGTACTGTACCTGTAGGCATATGATCATATGCCTTGAGAGTGTACTTCTGTGGGGAGTGGCTCGTATGATAGTTGACTAATCTCTGATGTAGGGGAGAAGGCCATCGGACGAGGAGGCAAGGTCATGGTACAGTTTATGATCATCGTCTCCCAGATCGGTAAGTGTCGACAAACATACTATCACCATATAAGGTTATGTTATTACCATAGTAAGCAATTGGCCTTTGACTTTAACTGGACCGTATTTTCAGGGTTAATTCCACTCCTACGACCCTTTACCTTCTAGTGATAACCACACCCATGTCATTAAGGAAACCAATGTAAGATAGTATTTTCAATTCTTCGGCCATCACTGTCATTTCTGTGGGCATGGTTTAATTTTAGAACCAATAGAAAATAGATGAAAGCGTTCTAATCTGAACTATATGTATATATGTTTGTTATTTTGAGAGGCGAGTGTTTTTATCCATTATTTTGAAGGAAATTATGCATAAATATATATAGCAGTATATATGTATATATATATATATATATATATTTGCTGTGTGTGTGTAGGGTTTTGCTGCGCCTACCTCATATTTATCTCGGATAATCTATATAGCATCTACCCACGAATTCCCAAGTAAGTTATTATCATAATATAATGGTCACTTATCCAAGCTGTAGAGCCGACCTAACAAACACATTGACTCTTGAATGTAACATGTAGAAACATTAATAATAACACATGCCAAGAATGTAGTAGCACGTGCAGAGAACTTAATGCCACACTTGCAGCTTCTGCTAACTATCGTGTAATAACAGCACATGCAGAGTAAAACACCAGTACTGTATTAGCAGGCGCAGAGATTATAAAATATATATTATACTTGTTGCATGTTCAATTATTCAAACAGTTTTATAATGCCTGTATGAATATATGGTATTTAAATTAGCACGATTTTACATGATGTATAGTTAAGTACAAGCCACAGTCTCTCCAAAGTCAGTGAATGAACTGAGTACATAATAGCCAACTACTGCATCCAGATACTTTATAGTGGTTTAGCTTATCCAAATATGGTCACTGTTTTTATACACAAATATTCCACTTAACAGGACGCTTTAGTGCAGGTTTCATCTTGGAACTTTGTGTTCTAAATCTACAGCTGTTTCTGTTGACTATATACCATGTTGGAGCTATTTATATGTTAACAAGTATAGGCAGTGATTTATCACAATTTTTATGTTTTTTTTGCCTGCAGGATTCCATTCATATTTATCATGCTGGTTCCTCTTTCGTTCTTGAGTAATCTCAGATCACTTAACACCTTGGCTCCATTCAGCCTCATTGCTGACTTTGCAAATATCTTTGCCTATGGCATTGTCTTTTTCTTTGATTTCGAACATTTTCATCTGATCAAGTAAGTCGTTGAATTTATATTTGATGATGGTAAAAAATATGTAAATTTTTCCCTTTTTTTTTTATTTGTTAATTTTCTTGTACAGCTTCCATATACAAAACTTCTCTTGGAGTGGTTTCCCATTTTTCCTGGGAGTGGCAATATACTGCTTTGAGGTTTGTAAAATTGTTCTTGTTGTGCAAATAGTTATTTCTAATTGTGAGCACCTCCCCTTCCCCTGTATTAATGCCACTGCTTTATTTGTTGTGTTTTATTCATTTCTTTCCAATAAATTTTTTATTGTAGCATAAGCTAATTTCAATTGAAATGCAAGATTAGTTATAGTCAATATTTAGAAGTATGCACTAGACATGAATCCTTGCCTGAGTATCCCAACTGGAGTTTCTTAACATATTCCCAAATGCCTTCCCTCTGATCCAGTTTCAGAACAATGTTTCTTCTCTATCGTAGTGTGTGATAAATTAAACATTTCTAACATGTAGTAATATTGTGTGTGTGAGAGCGTGCGCTAGGTTTATGTATTCGTGTGTGTTGGTGGGTGGGTAAGGGTGGGTGTGGATATCTATTATTTTTATGCAACTTGGACCAGCACTGGCAATCATGATGTTGCTAGATTGTGTGTTTCCTGAAATCTTAATAAATTGTTGCCGGAGTGATTACGTAGTGTAACATGGTGTTACACATCATATCCATCATATGTGTGCAGGGAGCTGGTCTCATTCTCTCTTTAGAGGCCTCAGCAGCCAAAGAAATCAAAAGCAGCTTCAGAAGGTATGAGTTGTGTGTGTGTGTGTGTACACGTGTATAGATGGGTGGGTGGGGCTAGATGGATGGATGTGTGTGTACAAATTATAGAATTCCATTAAGTGTGTGATGATTACATGCAAACATGATAACATTTTGACACATGTACATGTGTATGGCCTGCATGTATTTCTGTACCATATGGGCGTATGTGTACATGATATGGGCATACATGTGTATAATATGGAGTTGAATATAACCAATATTAGTTATTTGTTTGTTGTTGTTTTTTTGGTTTTTGGTTTTCTCTCCATTGTTGTGCTACTACTCCATCCTTGGCTAGTAATACACACTTGTGCACACTATATGCAACTTGAATAGCAATGACTTGGGCATTATTAGGAAAGTACCCATCCTACCAATGGAGACAACAAAAATATGTTACTAAAATTGGAGATTTTTTTGTTCGTTTATTTATTTATTGTCATATACCAGACCCTTGGGCCTACAAAACTCATGGAAAGGGAAGGGATTTGGGTGGCTAGAGAGTGTTTACTAATATTGTGGTTTGTAGTGTGGTTACTCATGCAGGAAATGAGCCTTCTCCACCAGGGATATTTTGAATGGGGAAAAAGCCCCACGGGTGGCGGAGTTTACTCAGATCTTCACCAAACCTAATGTAAACCATTCCTGGGTGACCACCATCACCCCCTACAAATTTAAGCATTGTAGGCCCAAGCGTCTGGGAAAAGATAGTGAATACACATACTGACAGACAGACATACTGACAGACAGACAGACAGACAGACAGACAGACAGACAGACAGACAGACAGACAGACAGACAGACAGACAGACAGACAGACAGGTAAATAATGAATTATCCAAGATTTGTATATGATGCCAGCAATACAGAATGTATGCACATGTATCTGCTTATAGTGTTGTTGTTGGCCGTCCATTGCAGTGTGTTCAAGCTTGCCATCATCTCGACGACAGTGTTGTACTTGTTGTTTGGTATCTGTGGTTACTTGGTAAGGCTAAAGTCAGTCACATGACTGTAATTAATACCTTCACACATCACATGTTCAGCACATTGTATGCAAGAGTATTTTGAAGAGTCCTGCAGATCTAGAGCCAATGATTTTCCGTTTCAAAATAGGCCACATTCCATTTCAGACACTCCTGAATTCCGTTTCAAAACCAGTTTTTCCTTTGTTTACCAGTTTAGTTACAAATGTTTTTTTTTTTTTAACTAATCAAACTTATAAAAAATATCCAAGTTTATATATATTATTTTCTAATTTTGAAAATGTACTGTGTTTTCAAGTTGTTTCAATTTGATGTTCTGTATCCATATTGCAGTATGTCATTATCAGCCATCTTGTGTTCTCACCTATCTAGTTTTCCCTTCTGTAGAGTAGATCTGCATATGCAGTATCTATTGAGGAGGACCCATATTCTCCATTTCCTCAAGTGGGATGTCTGCTATACCTCACCTTTGGATGTAGGCCAAGATGAACCCTTCCACTGTGCACTTGACCATGGTCCTGATGGTCCACTGACATGCAGATCCAATGCCACTGGAAGAGCTAGCCTCCTCACTGTCCTTCCTCTTCCTACAATTGTCAGACTTGAGATGGTCTTTGATAGTGTCCATTCTCACTAAAATCCATGCTATGTAAAAAAAAAAAAAACAACTAGCAAAATGAGACACCACTATCTGTGTTCTGGTTATTTAGGAACTATTTCACTTGCTCTGCAGCTGGACTGCTAGCTACTGTGGCTAATCACCTGCTTCTTTTTTCAGCTGGTGGAGGAACTGTAGCCATACTTATCAGAAGACCAAATTCTCTGAATTTTCCTGCCCCAGCTACAGGAGCTGTAATAAATTGGTTCTACATTTGTTGGTTATAATTTTTATCCAAGGGAATTCTGTTTCAGATACCAAATTCTGTAAATTTTGTTGTTGTTGTTTTTCGTAAAAATAGAAAATCACTGGCTCAATGGATCCTGACTATGTGTCATGCCATTTTATAATGCAATGATTGAAGCTATTCATAATTGTTAAAAAAATTAACTAAAATTTTCTGTCAACATAATAGACCAATTACCTACTCAAAGCATTAAATGGACTCAAGATCAAGGAATCCTATTATGGAGTAGAACGTCTGTAGATAATATTTGTGTATACAAAACAGTAATTAATGTATTTGTTGTTGTAGTCCTTTGGCCCTCACACGGAGAGCATTATCACTTTGAACCTTCCATTTGGTGTCTTCCCTCTGATAGTGAAGGCCTGTCTCTGCTTCTCCCTGTTCTTCACATACCCAAGTAAGTGCACCACTTCACTCCAGCTATTTGTAGTGGGGTTGTGTATAGACATTACTCACTTACTCCCTCTCTCTCCCTTCAGTAATGCTCTTCCCGGTGTCAAACATTCTGGAGAAGCTGCTCTGCACTAACTCTGCTGCCCAAGTAGAGAAGGATTATGCTCTTGGGGTAATGGAACACAGGGATACAAACTCTGTCTGTCTGTCCTGTGTGCTGTCTGTATGACAATGATATATCATAGTTGATTGAATACACTATGTAAGAGAGAGCAGTCCATACACACATGTAGGGCAAGTCACAGCTTACAGGACCATAAGTATTGTGGACACAACTAGAGTGTGATAATACGCCCCCATGCAGTGGGAACCAGTTCCTCACCTTAATAATTACAGTTTTCAGCATCAAACTTCATGTAACATTAAAACTACTATATAGTGGTATAAATTGTATTTTTACTGAGCTGTAATTTGATTACTTAATTACAAGAAAGAGTAAATACAATGCTACTGTTACAGACTTTAAGATTTGGTAACTTCAAGTTTACATCTGTGACCTCCCAAGGGAGATTAAAAAAAAGAGTTTCAGTCAGGAGTATCTGTTATCTGTGTGTCCATCTGTCTGGTGAGTGTGTCTGTCCATCTGTCCATCCTGCAGTGTGTCTTGAGGACCAGTCTGGTGGTGCTCACTGGTCTCATCATCCTGGCCATCCCTGACTTCTCCACTCTGATGGCCCTGGTGGGCTCCAGCTGCTGCACCTTCCTCGCCTTCATCCTCCCAGGGCTCTTCCACTGGATGATCTTCAGGAGGTATGTACATACATGTATGTGCATGTACTTACATGTATATGCATGTACATGTATGTGCTGCCTTTATGGTCACCAATTCATCTCATTGTACATTTCTTTTCCTCATCCTTCTTTGGTTCTCTCTCTCTCTGTCCTCTGGTCCACGTGATGTCTATATCCAGTGGGTTGTCCTGGTCGAGTTTCCTGTTGGATATGTTCCTGATTGTGTTAGGGATTGTGGGGTAAGTTTAGGGCATGTTTGCATGTATTGTAATACATATAGTATGTCGGTAATGTACAGATATTACTATATTGTAAGTTTAGGGCATATTTGCATGTATTATAATTCATATAGTATGTCGGAAATGTACAGATATTTCTATTTGTCTTTGTTCTGGAATTAGTTAATTAAAATTGTAGAGAATGAACTGATCCTTTCCATGATAAATGATCGCAGCAGCAGCACCACATGGCCGTGCAAGGTGTCTTATAGTCACCCCCTCACAGTGTACCACAGATTATATCAGTTAGACCATAGTGTGTGTGTGTGTGTGTGTGTGTGTGTGTGTGTGTGTGTGTGTGTGTGTGTGTGTGTGTGTGTGTGTGTGTGTGTGTGTGTGTGTGTGTGTGTGTGTGTGTGTTGGCCCCTTCACTTTGTGCAGGTCTATCATTGGGATGAGGGACGCCTTCATCAGACTCACAGACCAGTCCGCCAGCACCAGCCAACTCCTCACCAATCTCAGCATGAAGCACACCTCTAATTGAAGCACACCTCCATACCACCTGTGCTACAATATCACTAAATTTATTTATGAATATGTTCGTTGGGAATATTGTATTTTTTTGGCTATATCAAGAAATAGGAATTTGTTTTCTTTGCATATGCACTTGAATCATTATGTAAACTTAAAAGGGGGAAAAATAAGAATTAATAAGCTAACAAAGTACCCATTCTAGGGACAGAGACAACAAAAATACGTTACTATAATTGAGATTTTTTAAATTTGTTTTTCCTCGGTCACATACTAGATGCTTAGGCCTAGGGTTCAAAAAGAAGAAAATGAACAAAGTGGCAGTAGTTTGGCACAGATTTGCTGACCTATGTGTGTTTACACAATTGTAGTTATAGTTAAGTGGGGTAATTTACTTGGGCATAGAGTTGTGACTTTAACTTGGAAATTTTGAGAGATATTCCCACAGGCAAAGTTTTACTCCTATCTTCACCAAACTTCTTTATAGCCCCCCCCCAGGGTGATCCCCCTCAAACCCTGAAAATTTGAGACCTTTAGGCCCAACATCTTGGAGTTACCTGATAAACAAACAAACAATTGAGAATTATAATAAGATATCAAAAACACAACTTGATGTAGCAGTTTGTAATCATATCACGTGACAACATTGGAGTGATTTTTTTTTTTTTTTAAAGAGAAGAAAGTGTAGCTACATATATCAATGCAGTTGCATCAAAGAGCTACCCTACATCTGGCATGTACTTGGGTCAATGAGCACCCTGGGGGGAAGAAAAGGAAAGTAAGATAAAGAAAATAAAAGAAAAGGTTGAAAAACCAATAAGGAAGGGAAAAAAGGAATAGGAAATATGGGGGGGGGGGGGGAAGGGAATGAAAAGAAAAGAAAAAGGATAATAAAGAAGTAAGAGCACTAGATTTATTGAGTACACCACCCTGACACCCTTTCATGTTGTTTTTTTTTTGTTGTGAATCTATACCATAAAGTGGGACTAGTTTGTCTGTGTGTCTGCGATTCATGCTTGAACGGTTGAAGTTAGACCCATGAACCCACATATATATATATATTTAGAATCAGGGGAACATCATGAGGAGCTAGACCCATAGACCATATATATTTAAAATCAGGGGAACATCATAAGCATATCTATATGGCCACACCCCTTTCTGTATTTAAAAAAAAAAAGCCAAAAATGGTATTTTTGCCACCAAAAAAAAAGGAATGAAGCTAAGACCTAAAACTTTGCATGCGGACAACTGGACTCTGGGAATAACGTGGGGTGGGTCACATTAGTGCCACCAGGTGAATGTCATAAGCATATCTATATGACCACACCTCTTTTTGTATTAAAAAAAAAAAAAGAAAGAAAAAAAAAAAAAAGAGGCCAAAATGGTACTTTTACCAGCTGCAGGCCTAAAACTTTGGCATACAGATGCAACTTGACTGTATGAATAACATGGGGTGGGTCCCATCTGGCCACACCTCTTCCTCTGTGTGTAAGGCTAAAAATGTCGAAATAGTACTTAAAAATACTTCAACCTAATTAAAATTAAAAAAAAAAAAAAAAAAAAAAAAAAAAAAACTTTGACCTATCACGCTTACTTTTGCTTTAAAAGTCTACATGTCTTCAAAGCAGACATTTTTGTTCACTAGTGCTTATAAAACCCATATTTGTGCAAGCATTATTCCAGGTGTCCCAGTGGCTTGCCGATTCATGCAGACATGAGCCATTGATTACAATTGCATGAACCAGTAGCTGATCTGGGTGCATTTTTTTTTTTTTTTTTTTTTTTTATTTTTTTAAACCACTTCGAACTTACACTTTCTGACAGAAAATTCAAGGAATGTGAAGTACACACTCCATTGAAAACTATTCTGAATGATAGGAGTTAAGGCAAATCCACACTACACAAAAAGTTAACCTTTTAGGTCCCTACCTGAGTTGACTCAAGTTAAAACGTTTAAAGCCTAAAAAATTTCGACCAAACTACACCATGTTTCTTGGGAAACATACTTTAGGCAGGGACATTAAACCAGAGTCAGCTGTTGATTCTAACCCAGTTGGGGCACCCTTCTCTTCAGAACCTTCATGAACAAATCTAAATCTTGCATTAACTTTTCATGATCTGCATCAGCAGCCTGAAACATTGAATTGACTCATTCAAATTCATTCACCAGAGGTAGAGCGAACAGAAAGAACAAATGATTGATTTCAGTGTTCAGCATGTCAAAGAGCATTCTCAATTTATATCTGGCTTCTCCATAGAGGCCTCTTGAGCACACTGGAAATAGGCCTTCAATTCTTCCCAATTTTGGGTGAGATTTCCTATAACTTCCACCAGAATTAGCCCTCTTGTTGTAGATAGTTTCATAAAAGTGTAGGAGTGCCACCACGGTAATTATTCCAATTATTCCATGGTAATTACTCAATAGAAAACGTAATTATTTCATGGTAATTATTCCACTATGGTGAAATAGTTGTCTTCGTAGTTCCACCATTACTCTTATTGGTGGTAAGTCACAAAAAAAAAAAAAAAAAAAAAAAAAAAAAAAAAAAAAAAAAAAAAAAAAAAAATTCTCTTCTATTCAGTCATCTTTGAAATGGGGTGTTTATGTCAATCTTTCACCATGAACACATGATTGATGGAGAGATGGACATACAGACATAGAAATACAAGCATAAAAGTAATGATTAGGTATTTTAACCTGAATCAATAATAATATTAAATAAAAACATTAAAGAAGCTATGGCTCACTGGATAAGGCATGGGTATCCATAGCTTAAATTTGGTGGTTCTATTTATTTTTTTTCCTTTTCACTCCTTTTTTTTTCTTTCTACATTCAAAGACAATATACAGTATATTAAGTTTGGTGGTTGGGAATATATATATTTTTATTACTATTTCTTTTATAATAAAAAGAAAGAAAGAAAAAAGATTGTTAGTTTAGTGAAATACAGCTTCAGATTTTCTTGGGTGGGTTGGTGGTTTTGTGTTGGTGGCTAGGCTATTATAGGCAGACTACTCAGAGAGACCAAATTGAGGCCAGAATGACTAGCCACTGAACTTTTTTTGGCCTTAAAAGAGTTCAGTTGGCAACTGTGTGGTGGGCGGACAGGAAACTGTATTAACAGGACTGGAAATTTCCAGCCAAAAACCCCCACTCACTTATGATTCAATGTTATAGAGAATGGTCTAAAGTATTCACATAGAAACTCATTGAAACAGAGCAGAGCTGCATGTAAAGGCATTATAAAACACACCCATAGCCCCAACTGAAGTACAACAAAGTGACCTGCAGTAATTATCTGGTGAACATCCTTTGCTCCCTCTGGCAACCTAATCACTAAATATGGATTAATTACAGATGTACACTGAAGTTGACATGCTCCACAACTGAATAAAGTAGGATGGATTGCTTAGCAGTTGAAGTTTAAACGAGTTAACTGAGTAAAACAAAGTGCCAGATGTTATATATGATATTTCAGTAAATAAAAAAAGAAATCACAATGAAATTTTGAAACAAAAACAAAAACAAAAACAAAAAAAGAGAAGAAAGAAAGATAAGTATTTTGGGATTATTCCATAAGAACCAGAGGGAAGAGATGGGAAGTAAATAACAGGAAAAACTAAGGCAAAGTAAATCTAGTGCATAAATGATCCAGAATATATTCTTTAAGTAACAAAATTTAATAAAGAAATATGGTGTAGAGTATGATGAGGAATTTGAATGGTTCGAGAGGTATGAATGGATGTTTAGTACTTCATAAGATCACAAATGGGACTTCTTCATAGTTTCCACACTAGACCAAGTCAGGCTTCTCGGTTCAAGGTGAATTGTTCATCTGCATTTAGTTTGGTTGGGAATGCCAATGGTAAATGCATGCAACACGACCAATCATTTTGTTTAGCCATGTACCACATATTAACTTTTCACTATGAAGTATGTTGCAATTATGGAAATCCAAACAGAGCTAATTTTTTAATGATTGGTTTCTCCATAAAATTGAAGTGCAGTGTGTGTGTGTGTGTGTGTGTGTGTGTGTGTGCGTGTGCGTGTGCGTGCGCGTGTTATAAGTTTTAAAATTTTGGATTTACTACAGCCAAATCATACTGCAGAGCAATCAAGCCCTGGGACATAAAGCACATGCATAGACATACATTGCAATGACATAATGGTATGTTAAAAATGAAGATTAGTTGATTAGTTGTCTATCTACAGGTACAGCTACTGGTTGTAGGCCAATAGATCGTAGCCCAACAGGGAGTCAGCAATGATCCTGGAGAGGGAGAGAAGCTTGAATGGCGGGTGTTTGGCTATGTCCACTGCGTGTGGGATGGAGTCCGTTAGCCAGAACGTCTCCACCTTGAGTTCACCTCCTGACATAAACTTCTCCCAGCTCAGTCGAGGGAACACGCCATGTGTTACGTAGAGACTAATCTTAACCGCTCCTTCCTTCATAAGGACCTTTTGATGATTATATGCAAACAAAAATACATGATTCTTAATTAACCTGATTTACTTTAGGATATATATATATATATATATAAAATTAAAAAATAAAATAAATATTTTAAAAAGAAAATAATGCATGAAGTCAGTACAATTAACAAAGGATAAACTATTTACAGAAACTGTGAAATAAAAGGTAAGCAAATAATGACATCATGGTTCATAATAAACAAGCTAAATAGTTTCAGAAAAATAGTGTGACCCTAACTATAGCCCTTCAATAGTCACCAAAGTTATATTGTTTATGGTCTAATTTCATTCCTGAAGCAAGCATGAAACGCCGTCTGCTCCCTCCTCACTAGGCATCCTCATGCAGGTGGAATGCACCAGATCTTTACATGCAGGAAAAAGCCTTTACCAGCTTTAGTCAACTCTGCATCGTAGTGACCATTACCTACTGCACCAGATGACTACTCCAAGAGCAGCTAAGAGCAACCACAACTGAACTACTGGCACATTGATGACACACACACACACGACACAGAATTTATAGCTATACTGTGATGACATAATCTATTTAGCTCCACTCTCACGATCAGCTTGTACACAATTTATCACTTGTGAGCACAAGATGAAATTTAAAAGAAAGTAAATAAGTAAATTGGCACATCTAAACAAAGTTTTGAAATAAAGTGTCAGTCACATGAATGTCTGACACATCCCCACAGTGAGTAGAAGTTCAGTAAGAACCACTACACCGGCACCCATAAACAAGTAAAACTACAATTAAGATTGCAAGCCTTTTAGATTTGCAACAAAATTTAATTTTTTTTTGTTGTGTGTGTTGTTGTTGTGTGCATGCGTTAATTTAATATGACTTCAATTATTCAGATTGGCACAGGACACAATAAAATTTTAGTCCATCCCAGCATTGTCCAGATAGGAAATAGTAGCAATGCATCACATCCACTGCATCATGGACCAGCTGTTATCCACACATGCCGTAGCTCTCTCCAGCTATACACTCGCTAGTTGAACCACATCCACACCAACATCCACACCAGCATCCACACCATCGTTGCTGCTAGGTTAGTGAGAGTTTCTGAGGGTGTGCTTATTTTTGTTGCAATTATAAAAATGTCTAGAATAATGCAGTGTGATGCACTGTAATGCAGTGTAATGCCGTGTGTATTGTTCACCTTTGCACAGTTCAGGAGTGTGCCACCAGTTTGAACAAGATCGTCCACTATTACCACATGCTTCCCACATGGGTCACCTGCAACAGTTGGGGAGGCAAAGGAAAACAACTGATACCTGTGAGCACACACACACACATAGAATTTTCATCCTATATGTGGGGAGGGAGAGGATTGGCCTGTAAGCAACATTGACTGTAACTTTGATTAAAAATGCTGTCTCAGCACAAAAATTATACTTACTTTACTTTCCTCAGAACAGCCATAGTGCACATACACACGCCCCCAGCTCCACCCCCATACGACTGTGATGATGCATTTCTCACCTTCCTTGATGCTGACTTCCCGCTCTTGGCCATGCCTGACCTTGGTGCAGGTGATGGTCGGCCATCGGTCAGGGAAGGCCAAGTGGAATCGTTTCCATGCCCCCTCATCTGGGAAGGTGATGGCCACGTTGGACTCATCTGGTAAGGCAAGGAGCTCCCGCTTCAAAAGAGGAATGGCTGAAAGAAGTCTGTAAAAAGCAATTAAATCCACATCACTAATTGACCTTAAAGGGAAAAATTTTTTTTTTGCATACATAAATTCAAATAGATTTTAAAACTGCTCATAATCGAAAAACAATTTCTTTAACGTCTATAAGATATGAAAGTTAAACTTGTTATCTACTTCAATAACTTGCAGTAATTAATGACCACACGTGAGGTGCTAAGAAAGACAGCTGCAGCTCTGACTCAATGTTTTAGTTCACCTGGGGATGACTTGGTCAGTGAAATAGAACCTCTCCTGCAGAGCATGGATGTCAAAGATGAAGATTTGGGTTGGTCCACGAGCAGCAAAGGGAATGCCTGACAGGAGAGAGGCCATGCACTTGGCAGTCACTATCTGTAGGAATGGACAAGGATAAAACAACTTCTAATAAATTAGTTCTTTAAAATAGAATAATAATAATAAATAGAAAGTTACAATTGGCATTTGTAAATATCCTCCCCAGCCAGAACCCCCCCCCCCCCGAAGTGGTAAGAACAAACGCATGTGCACACATAAATTAAAATAAATAATATTAAAAATAAATAAAATTTTTAAAAATATAAAAAAAACCCTCCTCCAGAGGTATTATTAGGACCACTTACTTGTAAGCATGTCCTAGTGAGGTATAAAATGGCTACACCACAATCCTTGTTGTGAATGACAATTTATGCACACCTATGGGAGTATGAACTACATTGGCATGGCAAAGTACAACATAAGAAAAAATGAGGACAAAACTTCACAGGAACACGCACTCAAGCCTTGTCGAGAATGACTCCTTTCACAAGGTGTGTCTGAGAACGACTCCTCCCTGCCCCACCCACAAGGTGTGTCTGAGAATGACTCCCTCCCTGCCCCACCCACAAGGTGTGTCTGAGAATGACTCCCTCCCTGCCCCACCCACAAGGTGTGTCTGAGAATGACTCCCTCCCTGCCCCACCCACAAGGTGTGCCTGAGAACGACTCCCTCCAGCCCCACCCACAAGGTGTGTCTGAGAATGACTCCCTCTCTGCCCCACCCACAAGGTGTGTTTGAGAACGACTCCCTCCCTGCACCACCAACCTACGTACTTGCCCCTCTGTGTCTATCCTCTCCATAGTGCCTGTGGGAAAGAAGGGCAAGATTAGTCGGAAGGATCGCACGAGGTAGCGAGGCAAAGAGTAGATGAGGGAGAGCTGTTCAAATACAACTGAAGGTTCGTGGAAGGAAGCCAACAAGATCACTGCAGAAACAAACACCAACAGAATATAAAAGTTCATGTAATTAAGAACTATTTGAAGTGATGAATTTGTGTCACTTGCACCATATTTACTGTGTCTCTATTGTGGGAGGTGATCTCTTTATATTTCTATTATACTTAAGAAGAGGGCAGAGGGAGTTGGACCAAAGAATAAGATCTACTTCAACACGGCAGCAAACAGCGTGTGTGTGCGCGCCCATTTTTGGTTCGCTTATATTTATTCCATTCAGGTACTCTTAAGGCTATCTTCAACTGAAGTTCAGTTGTGTTAAACTGTCCAGGAACTTGACTTGCCTACTGTAGATGTAACAGTCGTTTCATACTGCACTGTTGTCACATATGCCAATGTGAATAATCTCTACCATATATATATATATATATATATATATAATACACACAAGTCAATATTCAAACATGGTAGCTCTAATTTAAGGACACTTTATTTCATTGTTATTCCATTGGTGAGGGCCTATAAATTAAAAGTTGACATTAATTCTACATTTCTTCATCAGGGGATCAGGGGACACACATACACACTTGAGCTTCATTGGACCTCGGCCATCTAGCCACATCAGTTGGCCACACATGCATGATGCGCATTAATAGAGACGACCAATACATTGCACTACTATTCCTAATAAAACTATAGGATATAGAACATGTATAGTAATATTATGAACCACTCAGGAATCCATGTACTACATGTGTAACCACAAGCCAAACCTTTCAGGCATCCAGAATAAAATTGTAGGTGAAATAAAACTTTTTTGAGCATAATATTTGTTCAGATCATAATTTTCAAGTTAGCCCCAGCGAAGTTGTACAGTCAACTGTGTGTAATTGAACTAGTCCAGTTCCAGACCACTCCCAGGACGCTGCAACATTACAAGAAACAACTAGTGTCTGCAGCTGTGTTTGCTGCATTAGTTGTTAAGTCTTCCATCCCCATCACCATTTCCAGTCATCTTTAGAAGAAATGTCTTTTGTCCCTCTTAGTGAAGCAAGTATGGGATCAGTGATAACCAATTCCTAACCACATCAGAGTAATCCAAAAATTTAACTTTGCTAAGAAAACTTTTAAGGTTTAAATATTCATGATCTCTAATTGTGAGTAGTAGTGCTTAGTTCATCCAAATCTCACATGTCTCAACCAGTAATATTATGAACATCAGAAAAACGTGAAGAAACGGTTTAGACAGCGAGAGATTCCTACTAAATCGGCAATGAATATAATTACCTTGCAGTCTCTACATTAAGATAAGATTACATTCAAGGCAGCAAGCAGTATGATGTAACTTCTTCCACCACACAGGTCAGTGATAACTCACAATTGGCCAGTGACAATTGCTTTTACATATCAAGCCTGTAGCAAGAAAAATGGATGGCCCAGCCATGAAGTGAGTGTGGTTTTAAGTGTGCATCTGAATAGTATGTTGTATTATAAATTTATAATCCAATATAAGACAATAACTACTGATGCAGCACACTGTCCATTATAACTGCTGCCTAGAATGGATCTATTCTTTTGTCGTACACATGCATGCACCTACACATGAATAAGAGCTTCATATCAACAGCACAGAGAGTTGAAATTGACACAAACTAACTATTTCATTTCGTCCCAAACAAACAGCATTGCAGTATGAGCTCAGAATGTAAGTAATAAAAAAAGAGCGAATAGTACAAAAATTGCAGTGTGGAATGATTCAAACTGATTTTAAATCTGGTTTCAGGACTACTCATTGTGTTCAGATGTGTAGTGACTGCCCCAGAGAGACATGCAGAACACAGACACATCTTACCATCCCTTCCAGCAATGGAATGCACATCATCAATGAAGATATTGGGCCAGCCATCTTTGAATGCATTCCACTGCACCTGGTCGCACATCTCCACTGCCCTATACTTCTGCTTGGCCTGCATTGCAGTGCACACACATCATGGTCACTCCCTGTGCTAGAGACGCCATGGAGACCAATGTCCGCTTACCTGAGTACTGCACTTGGACATTAACACTGTTCTAGCTGTGGTTTCCTGCACTAACCTAATAGCCATCTTCCTCATGCTGGGGTGGTACATCACTAAGACAGGAGGAAATTGGGAATCATCTTCAGTGGTAAGACTAGACTGGCCAGAATCACTTATGGAACGATGCACACTTTCAGAACTTGTGAGAGACATAGTATTGCTGCAGTTGGCAGAGCCGCTGCAAAGTTCTAACTTCTCCCACTATCCGAATTTGCTAAGCCACCCGCCTTTTTCCACAATCCAAGTTACCCAACCCCTCCCCACCAACTGTACACAATTTTCCAGGATTCCATCATGTATAGCCCAAGATAGAATGTTGTGTTGAAATTTCTCCAAGTTTCCCTCTTCACTTTTACTAATTTCCTTTCCCATTTATACGCTTGAATGCACATTCAATAGCATAATATATATATTTTTTGATTTATTCATTCCATAAAACAGACAATAACCCAAAGATAAACTGTTTTTAAAAAATAATATCCCCCAATTTAAATATTTGAATAGACAGTGAATCAATATTCTAGCTAGCTTTGAAACCATGCTGGAATGGAAACTGATCTTGCCTTTTTAAACATACATATACAAGCAAATATTGTTCCAAAGTCAAAATGTTCCATTCATAATGAACAGTTTGGTCTTGCCTTGAACCAACACCACTGAATTAAAAAAAAAAAAAAAAATTTGATCGAACACAACACTCAAAACAATGCAGGATCACCTAATACATGTAAAGTAGCTGCCAACATGACTAGGGTAATGGTACAAGAATATCCACACAACTAGCTGGAAATACGCCCAAATCTCCAGTTCTGGTATTCTCTCCCATGATCTTCATCCCAGGTTCTTTGTTGAGTAAGTATAATATGTCCCCTGCCTGTTCCAACACACATACACGCACATACACAAAACACACACATGCACACACACATAGACAGACATACACAGATAGACAGGCAGACAAAACGATACAAACACACACATACAATCATACAGAAAAAAAAGAGAGAAATTGTAATTAAATAACTTGATTTTGTCATTATTCATCCTTACTAAATGACACACCACATCAACAAGGAATATTGTCTCACTATTTTCATATGCAAGTCAACAAACTCCACATCTGAATTTTTCCATATATCTTATGCAGCTCTCATTATCTGGAGATATCACACACTTGAACTTTTGCTCTCAAATATTTGGAGTTCTCAAACTCTGTCTGTGTGTGTGTGTGTGTGTGTGTGTGTGTGTGTGTGTGTGTGTGTGTGTGTGTGTGTGTGTGTGTGTGTGTGTGTGTGTGTGTGTGTGTGTGTGTGTGTGTGTGTGATTGTTCCTTACAGAGTGTCATCTGGTCAGTGTGGGTGATACCACATGCTCTAGTGGAAGGCATACTACTATCATCTCCAAGTCAAGAACTATTCACTAATGGGCTGGGCATGAAATCACCAGATAGTAAAAAAAAGAAGAAAGTCAATTAGTGGGGGGAAAGTATTAAAAGGCACACCCCCTAATCCTCACCTCCCCACTCCTGTATCAGCACAAGAAAAAACAACAAACCAAACAAACAAACAAAAATCCCATAATTGTTGCCTTTTAAATTGTTCGCTTGGAGCTGAAAGAACAACATACCTTAAAACTAATATCGTCTGACTGGTAATCGTTCAAAGCAATCCCTTTAGGCATCAGATCGTCCATCAGCGGTTGCTTGGGGGTTGCTGTTTGAAAAGAAAGAAATATGTAAACAGAGACCATTACCTTCACCATGATATCACATCTAGCCTTTAGCGAGGTTGTTCACACAATAGCTGTGATCACATGCAAACATGCAACCAGAGAGGAAGCGACTGATAGTCGGCATCAAGGTCTTAAGGGGAGGGGGAGTGTTAATGCATTGCTGCATATTGGGTATGATTATTACTATCCTTTACCTCTTCTTGCAAATTGGTGACTGTTTATTTCATACTAAAGGACAAGCAACTGTAAACTGCACGCACACAAGCACGCACACACAAGCACGCACACACAAGCACGCACACAAGCACGCACACAAGCATGCACACAAGCACGCACACAAGCACGCACACAAGCACGCACACAAGCACGCACACAAGCATGCACACAAGCATGCACACACAAGCACGCACACACAAGCACGCACACACAAGCACGCACACACAAGCACGCACACAAGCACGCACACAAGCATGCACACACAAGCACGCACACAAGCACGCACACAAGCACGCACACAAGCACGCACACACAAGCACGCACACAAGCACGCACACAAGCACGCACACACAAGCACGCACACAAGCATGCACACACAAGCACGCACACAAGCACGCACACAAGCACGCACACACAAGCACGCACACAAGCACGCACACAAGCACGCACACACAAGCACGCACACAAGCACGCACACAAGCATACGCACACAAGCACACACACAAGCACACACACAAGCATGCATTATTACCTTATCAAAGGATTCAAAATTCTCATCTAGTATCTTTGAAAGCAAACAGATGATTAGTCTAACTGAGATGATAACTCCCTCCCCCTCCCCCCATTGATCCAGGATTTTTTGGTGGTGGAGGTGCTTGGGCGTCTCATGCAACAACAACAAAAAAAAAGTACAAAAAAAAATGGTGCCTATATGCTTTCAAGGTCCAGATTTCAATGCTGGGTCAGACCTCTTTTTCTTTTTTCTTTCCGTTTCCCTTCCCCCCCCTCCCTTCTTTTTCATCATTTTAATTTACCCCTTTTACATGCCATGTCAGCAAAAGGTTTATTTTCAGTGTGTGTGTGTGTGTGTGTGTGTGTGTGTGTGTGTGTGTGTGTGTGTGTGTGTGTGTGTGTGTGTGTGTGCATGCGCATTGCTATTGAAGGGCCAAGTTAGGTGCTACTAATTCTGAGGAAATTTAAGGTGCTGAAAGAGTAGAATCAGATAATCAAGTTTTGACAATTAACTTTGAACATCAATTTAATAATTATCACTACATGCAGTTATATTATCATAAAGGCAATCATAAACCTTTGACAATTGAGCCAAATTTTAGGGGGGGGGGGTGAATTCCAGTGTGCCCCCCCCCCCCCCCCCCCCCCAACCTGTATTAATCCCAGCCTCAACTCTTTTTTTTTTCTGTTGTTTTTTAGCTGTCATAATAAAAGCTGGCCATTCTACTATTCCCAACAATGTTTGGTTTCAAATGGAGGAGTTTCCCCTTTCATTTTGCACAAATCATATATTTAATATAAACTTCCACCACACATGTCAGTTTTACATCATCACTTTCTAAAATAACCACACACATGTACATGTGAAATCCTCATAAGGTGTTGAGTGCTAATACATTTTGACACATATTATGGTCCACCAGCCCCAGGTTGGGTGAAGACAAGGGTGACTGCCAGTACCTTGGTTACCTCAATCATTAAGAAACCAAGGAATTTGGAGAGGGGGGGTTGAACCACTCATTGTATGGTTAGATAAATTTCCTTCCCAAGAACAGATTATTTTGTATATACAGCTGAAGAGTGTAAATTCTATGCAGTAGAATAAAATAGCCCAATAGTATACCTTGAGAAGTTGACTTTGCTGGCACTATCTTTGGAGTTGCTGCGGTGGGAATCTCCACAGTGACTTTAACAAAATTGAGTGGAAATATTCCTTCCTTTGCTCCCTTGCGGCCTTTCATCCATTCGTCGTTCACCTTCTCTAGCATAACAATAATGTTCCCCGGTACAAAGCTCAACTCACCGGCTTCCTCGTCTCCTGCAAACTCGTAGAGAGCCTCACATTCACCTGTCTGTGTCTGCACATTAGAGAAGGATGCACATCCATTGCATGCACACACACACAACAGGAAAATCACATCACATCACATCACCATAGACATGGCTTGATCATCGTTTATTGGCACATCTTCTTCTGCATGGATTCTGTTACAATTAGTATATTCCTAATAAGAAATGAGAATACTCTTTACATCAGGACAAGGAAAAAATATAATTTTTTTAAAAAAATTTGAACAGAATGCCGTGGTCTTTCGAATGTTAGCATTGGATTATTGACAGTGATTCATATAGAGGAATCGCCTAGAAGTTGGTGTGTATGGGTTATCAATTGATGTGTGCTATTGTCAAACTGCTTTGGAATATCCGGATTGATTCCTCCCAGAAGTAATAAATTTACATTTATAAATTTTAAAAAATCAATGAAAACTCCACATTTTTAAACTACATTGTTGATGTTTTACTACTCTAGAACATTACTGGGGGGGGGGGGGGGAAGGGGACAAAACGAGGCATCAGGTGATATACCATGTGATCTGTGTCACTCCATTTGGGCTTGCCCCTAAACTGCTGGGGGTTCTGTCATCTTGAACAGACACCAACACTGCAGTGTTGAAGAGAACCAACCTTGTGTTCTGCTCCATCGCTGGCACTCTCTTCAGCCTCCTGTGGGATGCTGTCAGGTACAGAGTCCACAAAGTTAGCCGGGAACATCCCTCGAAGGCCTCCCAACTCTCCCTTTACCCACTCTGCATTGATCCTAGACATGACTGTGATTTTGTCACCAGCCTGTAAAAACAACAAGCAAACAAACCAAAAACAACAAAAAAAAGTTTTGAAACATATTTCATTGTAACTACCAGTCAACATGATAAATTAAAAAATAAATAATTTTTTTTTTTTTAATTGTGAAAGATAATTGTGATCTATCATAACCAAGTGTGGTGGGAAAGGTGAGCCCTTACTGGGGACCAACCATAATAATAGTCATGCAGATAGATACAGGTTATGCACATTTGAATCACCTCAACAATATGCACACACATTTCGTGAGTGGTGTGAGTTTTCTCTTGCACTCACTAAGTCATAATCAAATCTATGTGGCTAATACATCATTACAACATACTATACCTTGAAGGAAAGCTCCCCATCCTGCCCATCAAAGTCGTAGATGGCCATACTGACGCACACTGTCAAGATTAGAGCAATTCCAATTAGAGTAGGGATCAAAATACATAATTGTATCATCCTTTTAACAATCAATGTGTTGACATGTTTTCACACAGTGAAAGGCTATGAACAATAAACAATATATGCAAACCACAAACACTTTAACATCACTCAGATATTCATTTTCTAAAAGACTTGTTACACTTGCCTGAAGATGCTGGGCCTTTTTTCTTTGTGGTTGCGCCTCCAGGGGGAACATCTACAATGATGTCAACAAAACCTGCTGGAAAAATGCCCTCCTGCCCTTTCAGTCGTCCTTTCAACCAATCCTTGTCCACCCGTTCCACCAGCTCAATCCTGTCCCCCACAGAAATGCTGAGTTCACCTGGTCCTTCGGAGGAGAAGGAGAACGTAGCCACACAGTGGGGGTCACTGCTTCAGAGGGAGGATTGGAGGGAGGAAGGAGGGAAAGAGGATGAGGGAGAATGAATTGGGAGAGAAACAGGTGAATAAGTGAGGAGTGTGAGAAAGCAGAGAAGGGAGTGGTTAGGGAAGGGAGGGAGTGAGACCAAAATGGAGTGGTATGGTGAGGAGTAAATAGAGAGAATGGCCTGGGAAGTGTGAGGAGGGAGAGATAGAAATGGGGAAACAGGTTTAGTTAGTGAAGAGAATGTGTCGAAAGCAGAGGTGGGAGTGGTTAGGGAAGGGAGGGGGTGAGAGTGGAAGAGGAAATGATGAAGAAATAGGGAGTGAAGGATGTGCACCTGGACGATGTTGCTTCAGGTGCAGATGATGATGATGATGATGATGATGGTGGAGCTTCAATGGCGTCCTCGGGTAGATCCTCCTGTACACAGAGTTGCACAAGTACAATCAGCAATGGAAGCTACGTGAAGAAGAGACATTACAAGGGTCCCAGACTACCATATCCAATACAGAGAAAAATATGGAAAGGAACTAGAGATTGTGAGCTATCAGCAGATGGCAGCAACTGAGACAAAGGGGGAAAAAAAGAAGTTAGTATGTGTTTAATCAAAAATTGCACCTATTAGACCACAAGTTAGATCAATTCAAATCAGATATACCATCATTCACTGTATTTTAGGCTGTACAGTGATTAGGGTATCTAAAATTGAGTTGGTAAAGGATCATCCAACTTATAGACTTCATGTCTAAGTTGTTCTTTTTTCTTCTTTCACTAATTTTTTTCTCTCCCATAGGTCAACCCAATACAACTGCAAGTCTTAAAAATAGAACACATTGCTTCTCGTTTCACAATATGATTTTGCGATGTTGACATATCTATTACATGTACCTTCTTTCGGACTAATGACTGTGGACTTTGCCCTAAGATATTTTGGCGCTGTTGCTTCCAAAATATTTTGTATCATTTAATCTCATTATATAACGATGTATCCAAATTCCTTTTTAAATTAAAAAAAATAAGCACTATTTGATATCGATTACATCAATAGGACATACATAAATGATGACATACAGATATAGCCCTGCATATAAACACTATAATGGTGATGGTAGCTATATAACATTTGAGTTTCTTTTACGGATTGGAGAGGATATTTTATCCCCTACCTATTGCAATACCTCCCTCCCCAAGAGTATCCCATCTGTGTAGCACCTCTTCCTTAAACAGCTTGCAACTGATCTATCCACCTACTTTTCTCTCACCCTCTTTACGTCTCCATTATGTATACTAATCATTTTTGACCCCCCCCCCAAGAATTTTAGGCAGACTATTTAGTACCACAGAAATGATGAAGCAACTGGTTGTGGAAGTTTATTAGTACATTTGGGGTCTTCAGGGACTAAAGCTATTATGAGAGGACATAGTACACAAATCATGCTATGCATGGGAAGGAATAGATGTAGATAGATAAGACAATAAGATCCTTGAAGTTGGATATCATATTGTTAGTTACACAGAGAAAAATTTAAGATACTCATGGAGATTCCTTGAAGCAGTGTCAGCAGGAGACACCATATGTGCAACCAAGAAGCTTCTGATGTGAGGTTTAGCTGAAATTATAAGCTTAGATATAAATATTTCAATATTTCTTTACACTATTTTAAAACCCCCGTGCCATTCCAATACAGGGAGTCTGTGCATACGTCATCATTCATAGCAAGCTGTTAGCTAGCTCAGCAGAACATAAGTCACCATCATGCTCATGGCCTCAGAGATGAAGGTGAAAAGCTAGACCAGGATAGCCATGATCTATCGCAGTTGTAGCAATGCACTGACATCTGATCTGAGATGATCAGTCATTGGAAGGGTGCATCTATCTTCTTCTAGGTAGTAGATATCAATTATTCCACCTTTCATACTGCAATTATCTTGGTCTGAATGTAAACACACAATACCAGACATAGTGTTAACCTCATTTGTTGCCCCCAATCCCTGCCACTATTAGTAGTGTCTACAGCATTCTAAATAAAGGAAAAGTATGGTGAATATCGAATTACACCAAGCAAGTTCAATGTTCTTTAATAACTTGATAAAAAAAGAAAAGAAGAATATATAAAAAGCTGCCCCAAAACATGGTGTTCCACAGTTCATTGGACTCATTTATACGTACTGTCAAAACATAATCCCTGCCATCAACCCTTAGACTGAAGGTAAGGGAGGTTAGAACCACCCAAGTTTGACAGATCAAAGTCAATGCTTCCTTCAGAAAGATCCAAGATTTGGGGCTGGCAAGGAATTGGATGACAAGGGTTGTTGCTCTAAGTTCAGGTAGATGTTCAACTCCTAACAGGATATGAAGTGTCTCTATACTATCATGAATACCCTTCATATCTAACAAGAGGTTTGTAATCTATGACAAAGAAAATATATGCAAATTTACATATCTGAATGAATTTTCAGCCAATTATATTACACACACTTCCGTGTGGTTACTATGAGCTTATGACTCTTACCATGAACCTAGTGCAACATATGCTACAGGCCACACAGTCCACCCCAGAAATAAGAATAAAGAACAAGAAATTATGTACTGTGTTTTTCCATCTACAAAGCAACCAGTGGATCAAAGCCTATCTGCATTTTCACTTCCACAAGCATTTTAGTGGCCATGAAGAGATTGAGTTATATTTTGAGCTGAGTGCAAATGAACATAAAACCAAATACCATAAAGAACAGAAACTCGTTAAGGAGCTCCTTAGAGGCAACTGTTAATAGGAGACTTGCATGATTACATCACACACAACCTGCCAAGCCTACTTATGGTATAAGTGAACCTCCAGCACCATGAAAATGTATTGGTATTCACAACCAGCAATGATGTTTTTTTTTGAGAACTACAATGACAAAATAGCTCCTGCTTTCACCATACTGCAGGAATAGAAACTTTATAAAATTTCCAGCGTGCTCACAGCATATTCCACACTATTGATAGCTGTGGTTATAGATAAAACCCAGTGTGAAAGTGAAGAAAGAGTAGTTGTAATATTGCCAGGAGCCTGCCCGCTAGTTGTAGGAACTCCTTGGTTGGTGCAGTAGCAGTGAGTGTCACACAGTTGTCAGACACAGTGTCGCAGCAAAAATAGCTGCTAGTTTTTCTCTAAACACTTTGTTAAGCAGCATCTCTTTTCCAAGAATTCCTGGATTGTCGCAGGTTCTACACGACAGGGTTCTGAAAAGTATTGCAGCTTCTTCTTGGCCAATATTAACCCTAGAACCATCTGACGCTGACCACTACTGCCACCTACCTTTGAGTTCTGAGAACTAGCAGCAAACTCCAGTTCTTAACTAACCTTTCTGTCACTTTCACGCACCATTTTTTCTGCTACCATAGCTCAGAATATTCTAGAATTTGGTATCAGCATGCTAAAAATTTCATAAAGCTTCTATCCATATAGTATGGCAAAAGCAGGAGCTATTTTCCAGTTGCAGTTCTCAAAAACATCATTGCTAGTCATGAATCCCAATACATTTTCTATGGGGCGGGTGATTCACTGATACCATAAGTAGGCAGTACGTGACATAATCATGCAAGTCCCCTATTAAAGCATTTTTGGACCTGTCACCTTGAAGTCTCACTCTTACCACCACTTCCACATAGTTGTTAGGAAAGATCCCTTCCTTCCCATTGATGAGCTTGCCCCTGAACCAGTTGGTGCCGTAACGAGTCTTCAACATAATCAACTCTCCAGATTTGAAGGAGAGCTCATCCATACTCTCTGCATGTAACACACATGAAAATAACACACATTAGTGACACTACACACCCAAACACACAAAAATACACACAACATAGAAAATATGAGAGAAATGAAAAGCACAAGAGGAAATGAAATATAATAATTGAATATGATCTATAAACAGAAACTACAGAATGCCTGAGTGGGACTCACGTCCTTCGAAGGTGTGAATAGCCACAGCACAAGGTCCATCCTCGAACCCTGCCACAGTGGTCTCCCCTGGCAACCTCTTAATGATTTTGATGTGTGTTTTTGGGACTAGTCCTTCGCATAGATTGAGGTCAGCATTGGCGGCATAGAACCAGTGGTCGTCCAACTTCTCTATCAGCTCTATCACATCTCCTTCCTGCGAGCCAAGGAGAAAAGGAGGGAAAGGGGGAGGATGGGGGAAGGCTCAATAATAACACACATCCGTAATAGTCCAGGACATAGATTAGATTAATACTGGGAATCACATGAAAGCAGTGGAAGACATCAACACCTAGTCACCCTCTGATAGAGCAGAACTACTCATCACAGCAGACTTCTTAAAAGGAAGTCTCACGGAAGCTTGATTGTATTCATAAATGTTGACTTACACAACTCATCTCTCTATATTATTCCAGCAATAAGGACAGTGTTTCAACACCTCCATAGCAGTACAGTAAGGAGGCAAAGACAGGATAATCCTATTGGCAAATGTGATAACACACCTACTTAAAATATCCTCTATTATGTGTTTGGGTTATTTGTGGAGTTGAACAAGCTATCCCGCCTATTCTATCAACCACCAAGATCCTCAACAGAATCAAATAATGCAAAATAATACAATATGAAAGAGCAGACACAAATGTGGACTGCAGCTGTAGCCTTAGGGCATGCTACACATCCGTATCCCATACGATATAATTATTGGCTTGGGGTGAAATTTTAAACTGCCTGAGATGTGGGCATGTATTGACCAGGACACTTCAGCATGGTCCAGCGCATACATTGAGCATGTGCACATCATCACATGATATTTATGGTGAAGGAACAGTCCATAGTAGATCACTGGACCAAGTGGTGTAAATTATGATGGAGGACTGACCTGGTAGGATAGTTCGTCAGATTCCACAGCGTCGTGATGCTGGATGGCTATTCCATGAGGCTCAGAGCACTGGACACACACAACAGAACGCAGACAGAGAGGTCACAGGTCATTCATACTGCCAGCACTGGCCATAGCATTGTCGTACCGAATGGTAACCAAATGCATATACTAATTTCATTTTTGATCACAGCAGTACACTGCAAACACCCTCTATATGTTATTAATTTGTGTGTGTGTGTGTGTGTGTGTGTGTGTGTGTGTGTGTGTGTGTGTGTGTGTGTGTGTGTGTGTGTGTGCACGCGCTTCACCAGCTCTAT
Organism: Lycopodina hypogea; assembly: GCA_963969325.1. Lineage (NCBI taxonomy): Eukaryota > Metazoa > Porifera > Demospongiae > Poecilosclerida > Cladorhizidae > Lycopodina > Lycopodina hypogea. Next base: position 6,188,039 of record OZ017787.1, read on the forward strand.
GCACTAATATTATAACTCAATAACGTGTGAAACTGCACAAAATAGTACATGGCAGTTTGTGTATGATGGACAATCTCCATCAAACCAGGAGGTTTATTCAAAGGCTGAGCAAACACAGAGGGAGGGCAAACGCATCCACTGACAGGATGTGATTCTGACAACCTAAGAAATTATTACCTATTGTAAATGCTCCAGCAAAAGAAAAACAATTATTTTTTTGTCATTGCTAAATGTCCAAACACAATAATGCTCAATGCATAGAATCTTTCCATCTAACCAAACCTGTCACCCCCCCCCCCCAAGGACCATTTACATTAAGTGGCAAAAACCATGTCTTAAATTAAAATACACTGACCACATATTTGTATAGAGGATGGCCAGGGATCGGTCGGGCAGGTAGGCGAGGAGGAACTTTGGGTTCAGGCTTCCCTGGGCCAGACAACTTCTTTTGTGCATGGAGAGGTTTGGCAGGTGGGACTGAAGATTTGGCAATTTGGGAGGCTGGCTGTTTAGTTTTGATTGAAGGTGCTGGGGGCTTCGGGGGAGGTGGTTTAGAGGGAGTGGGTCTTGTGGAAGGACTTGGAGGCTTGGATGGAGCAGTTCTGGCGGGAGATGTGGGTGGCTTTGAAGGTCTACTTCTAGGAGCAGCTGCTGGGGAAGAAGGAGCTTGTCTGGTGGTAGGCTACAGAAAACAGCAACACAAACAAAGCAACACAAACAAAGCAACACAAACAAAGCAACACAAACAAAGCAACACAAACAAAGCAACACAAACAAAGCAACGCAAACAAAGCAACACAAACAAAACAACACAAACAATATTTAGATTAATGTAACTACTGGCATCAACTATCCATAGAGTCAAGTAAACATCATTGACATGTTGGCAATTTCATAAATAATAACTAATTTAGAGGAGGTGTGGCTATCAGATTGGAAAAGGTCACAACATGTAAAAAATTTGATGTGTATTAATCAAATAAATAATCGCCCAAATCTTAAAACAGATGCTATTTGCCTTTGGTTATTCATTTTAAATGTCAGTCACTGAGCAGCTGTGAAATTATAGAACCTACAAAACACTCCATGTTTGGCCAGACCAACCTCTCAGCCAGACAGCTAGAATAGTAAATAGTAACAGACCCAGTGAGATTCAGTAACAATAAGCTTTACAAAGAGCTCCTGCTAGCTAGCTCTAGTACCAACAATAGCTCAAGTGAGATATTACACTTGTCTGCAGTTAGCTACAATACAAAAATATCAGTAAGGCTAAACAGCTCCAGCTTTCTAAACCACAAAAGCTTAGGCAGCTCAAGCACTAACATTTAACAGACCCAACAAGAATTCCAGTTCCTGGACAAGAAATTCAGTTAGCTAAACAGCCCTTACAGAGAGTTCCAGTCACATCAGCTCTTTAACAACCAACAATAGCTTCAGTTAGAGCTACAATCACTAGCTAACAGCTACATTAAGCTGGAGCAAGAGGAACAGCTCAAATAAATTTCAAAAAGTTTACCTTTGGTTTATTCATTTTCAAGTCAGCCACTTGCAGCTGTGAAATTGTAACACCATCAACACTTTCTGTTTGTTACAGAGACTGACTCAATTAACTTCAGTGACAAACAATCTCATTGCTAAAACTCTTGATGGGGAAATAAATGCTATTTTTGCTGAGTCAGCCAAAAATTAGGACTTTGACCTCTAAGTTTGTCAACAGGATTAGCATTGTTTGGTTAACACCAAATATGTACTGGCCACTGTGGCTGTAGTTTGGGGCTGCTGAAAATCTGATGTTGTGGGTGATAGAACAGTTGTTCCCATAGCCATAATGGGATAAGCTATTCTTAAAGATTGTATTGTACTGATTCAACTGACACAGCCCTGGATCCCCCCCTCCCCTCCCCCAGTGGCATGTACACTTGCCAACTTATTTTTATTACAGTTTTACATACAAATGTGAAAACAACAAATCACCAGCAATGCAGTGTGAATAAATCAGTTATACAATTGCTGGTGCATGAAACCAACCAACAAGTGAAGCAAGTATCCTTCCTCTCCAGTTAAAAAATGTGAATACTTAACTATCTTGTGGTTCCTAGTTTTTATTTTTATGACTCTCATTTTAAAATATTACTTCTTTTTTTGCTGCTTTATTATATGTCATTCTGTTGCTTTTTCTAGGCTCTGTGTTTTCAGTGAGTCAAATCTGATCTTTCATAGCCATTGGGCATGTAGATCACAGTTTCGCTGACCTCATTTAGGGTATTTTTTTTTGTTTTTTTTTTTTTTTGATTGAGTGAGTATTTTTACATAGTGTGGTTTGTAGAGTAAGTGTACCACTCAAAACATAGTTTAATGGTTACTCTTGCCTCTAGCACAAGAGTGCTGAGCTAGCAACTTTCAGAGCACCACATATCAAGCTAACTCTAATGTTTCTATTAAATTTGCCATTGACAAAAAAAAAAAAAAAAAAAAAAAAAAAAAAAAAAAAAAAAAAGGCATCTCACCTGTTTCCATCCACACAGGTGATTGAAAAAGGAAACAAAGGAGGGAGGGCCTCTCTGTCTTTAGATTTTCAGGGGAAGATGGGGGTAATTAAACCAAAAAAAAAAGTCTAACAGAAAGTGGAAGGTTAAGTGCATTTCTAGTACTGAACTCATGCCTGAAGATAGCAAACCATCAAGTCACTCCATCACAAAGTTTTCACCACACATGGACATACTGACGATAGACAGTGCAATTGTATTGGCATGATTAACATTGAATAGCTAGAGGGAACAAGAGGAATTTAAAAGAAACAATAAAATAATGAAAGTAAACAATCAACAATAAAATACAAAAGTAAGTAATCACAACACTTGCAAGGAGGAGAGGGGGAGGGGAAATTGGGTACTATTACTGTAAGACTCATAATTACACCACTTTTTTTTTGGAACTGTGAATAAAATATGCCAAAGTTGTTATGGCTTACCTTACTGCTTAACTACGTCACCCATTAGCTATAGCCTCCTTGATAAAGTACATTAAAAGAATGTAAAAAGCTTGTCTAAACTACAGACCAGATATATAATAATGGGCAAATAAGAAGTTGGTCGAGAGCAGCAAGGAGAACTCATATGTGGAGGACCTCCTTCACAGAAACTTACAACAACAAACACCTCTTATAAATTACAATTAATCTTAAAAGGTTCGGGCAACCAACAAATATTTTTCTACAGCTTTCGATAGCCTACCAATCATAATTTTCAGCTCTTGCATTAGCAAATGAACTATCTCATGTGAGCACAATGAATCACAATTGATGTCCATTTCTGCCCTTTAGTATATCACTCCTCTTCAAGGCAGTGAGAGAGTCAACTTAACCACTCTAAATGGCTGTCAGATTCAGAAGAGATGGCATCATAACTAGGAGGGGAGGAAAGTGATACCACATCTGGTTTCAACCATGCCATAATGGAAGTAAATCATAACAAGTCTAACATTGTCAATCCCTTGGATTGATTAATGAAGTATGATGCAATTATGAGACTAAGTGGATATTACGGGGGGGGGGGGGGGGGGGGGGATTTTATGGTATTCCCTTGTACAAAAGAGTGTATGAATGCGAGTAGTCATCTTGACTGAAAACCGTAAAGTACCAAAGTATCAACATAATCCCATTCTTATCTCCCTCCTCCCTGCTTGGAATATGGCTATGTCAGAAGGAGTATTCATTGTCTCTCCCTTCTCTCTTTTATGTCAGAAGGAAAGTGATCCTTTATTGCTAGCTACCCTGCACTGATGAATTCCTGTGAAACACCTCTAGGGTCTGGCATGAAGCTTACAGAAGCGTATCTTGCTCCAGCATCCAATGGTTGCCCCTTTTTCTCGTCCACTTGTGTTGGAGGCATAGATATTGGGCGGGGTGGTCTGGGACCACTGACCGTGGCTCTACGTGTCACATTTGGAGACGATCCTGTAAGAGATAAAAATAATTGAATATCAAAGTGCTAGACACTGTAAATATCACTTCATCAAGTGTATTCACACATAAGATGCACACGTTGTAAACCTTCATGTGTTGGATCAACTCGAGTAAGAAGAATGGTTACTACTAACAATTTACACATCACAACTCATGCAATTTTCCAATACCAGGAGAACGAAAACCAAAAGTTGCACATGTGTAATACCTCTTGAGCTGCCATTGTTTTTGTCTGAGTAGTTGAGGATACGGACAGCACCTTGTTCCTTCTCTTTCCCTTCGACTGCATTGTGTTGTGGTTGCCTTAGTGAGTTCCCAATCATGAAACTTCTATGTAAAGACACACCTTCACTCATAGAAGCCCTCTCCTTGGCTTTAACAGTAGGTTTGCTGGGTTTGACGGGTGCTTGTATTCCCTGACCAACCTCAGACCCTAACCTTATGCTGGCAGTCTGCTGTGATGAGGATTCATTCTTACTCTTTGTCTCTATGTTTTTCTCCCTCCCAATGCTTTTGGGAGGAGGTGGCCTAGTCCTTCCAGGTGCTGCAGGTCTCAAAGGTGAGGACTCTTTCGTAGCTGATACCCCATCAAGCCTACCTTCCTTCCCCAACTGCTTCTCTTCGTCCGATCCCTCCTTTACGATTTCAACATCTCTAGTTTGCATGGTCGTTCTGGAAGCTGCTGATGCATTGTTGCAACTTGGGGGCTGTCCTCCGACCAAAACTTTATCCACTGACACATCTTTACTTACAACTGAACCTAAAGTTCGAGGAACTGAGTAATGGGGAGGAGATTGATCAGTGGAGGGGGAAGGTTGAAGGGGGGAGGGTTGTGGTCTGTGGGAAAACTCAGAAGGCTTAAAACTGACATCTAAGTGCTCTGGGGAGGCTTGTGGTGATCTGGATGAATTTCTGTGGATGGGAGAGCATGACTCTCTCTCTGGTATTGGTTCAGGTAGATCTGACTGACATCCCTCCATTTCCCCAGTGGAAGCTTCATGCCTTAGCTCTGACGAAGATGACAACTGCTCACTGTTCAGGAGATCTGGTGCCTTAGGATCATTCGCTATCTTGGTGCTCTCCTTCTGTGATGGACTTCTCTGTATATCATCAGCTCCAGAAGAAGCTACCGCAGGCCCTGTTTCAATAACTAGCAGCTTTGTAACAGCAGAAGGGGTGTTGGCAGTAATGGTGGCAATCTCGAGCTCAGGTACTGACTCAGTATTGCTGGGAGAGAGAGGTGAAGACAATGATGCAGCAGGTTCCAATGTTTTCCCTCTCACCTGCTCCCTCCCACCCTCTGATGCATCACCCTCAATGGTTTCTGCTTCAAATTCACTCTTGTCTGCCTGGGGGCCACAGGATGCAGGTGCTATAGTGATAGTGGGGTGCTCACAAGCAGTGCCTGATATGCTTTGCACTGTATCTTCCTCGACCAGCTTCAGAGAAGGGGTTCTTGGGGCTGCATAATTTGTTGCTGGAGGTGGTCTCTTAGGTGGAGACTTTATACTGTTCTTTGCCTTGATGTCAATCTCAGAAGCATCGATTTTAATAGTTTCCACTTCACTCCCACTTTTGGCTGTTTGGGGATCACTGCTTGCAGCTGTACTTGTGGTTGCTGACGTCTCTCCGCTCTGTTCGGGCTCTTTCCTTACTATCTTTGGAGCAGGAGGTCTAGGGACAGGATGACCTTTCACTGGAGGTGGTCTCTTGGGTGCATGGACTTCAACATGTTTGGCAGTAGATTCAAGCTGTTTTGCATCCCTCTCACTCGCACCAGAAATGCCGTCAGCTTTACTATTCACCTGACTCCTGTTGTTGCCGGGTTGACTAGGCTGAGCTGCAGGTCTGGGAGGATGTGATTTCTTGATTGTAGATGCCTTACCAACTGGAGAAGTCTTAGAAACCTCATCAGAATCGTCCGGGCTGTGTCCTTTCTTTCGTCCCTCTCCTACACCATCACGGCTACTCTCAACCTTGCTATCTGTTGTGAGAGCTGCAGACTTTCTTGGTGCGGGTGACCTCCTTATAGAAGGAGGCTTCTTAGGGAGAGATCCACTGGCCACCTTCTCAGTGCAATCTCCTTTCTCTTCCTCTTTAGCTCTCTGTTCCTCACTTCCTTCCTTTCTTTCCATTACGTCGCCACTCTGAGGAGGTTTAGGAGACCTCATGACAGCCGAATCTACGGGATTATTGGGTGATTTTCTAGGTTTTGGTGGCCGATTCAAACCAGGAGACGTTAGCCTTGGAGAGGTTTCCCGATCCTGTGAGTCTCGTGAGGGTGGTGGTGGTTTCTTTGGTGCCTTGTCCCTTTTTGAATTTGTCATGGTTCTTCTCCGTGGCTGAGGAGACTTCAGAGGAACATCAACTGCTCCACTTGAAGGGGAACCATTTTGCAAGGGAGCTTTGCCAGGAGGGATAGAGGACACACCCTCTCCCTCTGTGCCATTACCACTACCCAGATGTGCAGCTGCCTAATAGAAGGTAAAGAAGAAATTATTGACATGACTACTACTATAAAATTTTTTTTTTTTTTAAATAAAAAAATTTGTAGCAAAACAGTATTTGACGATGTTGAATGACCCAGTTTATGTCACAAACTAGCCTACAACATAATCATCGATAAACTAGGTTGAGGGTGAGTACCAAAATAATTTTAGAACCGGTTAATCCTTTGGTGATACAACAGTTTGTGTGAGTGTGTGTGTGTGTGTGTGTGTGTGTGTGTGTGTGTGTGTGTGTGTGTGTGTGTGTGTGTGTGTGTGTGTGTGAGTAACACTCTATCAATTGATGGGACGGGGGGGGGGGGGGGAGGATTGCTATTATGTGGGAAAATTTCCTCACCACAACTTCAGTGGGGATATCTGGAGGGTCTTCATCTGGAGGTGGACCCAGGTCAGAGAGACGCTTCTTCATAAGAAAAAAAGGAAGGGGGAAAAAAAGGAAATGACATATTATTAATGCTTTACATTTTTAAGTGACATTTTCCAGTAAAATTTTCAGATAATTCTTCATATGATTTAAAAACCCCACTTACTATCAACTGTGGACCCTGTATTATTGGCGGGATATCTTTGTCAGCCTTCTGTGCTGATGGAGGATGAGGTGGTGCTTCAGCAACTGGAGCCCTCCTTCCTCCAGCCTCTGTTCTCTCTTCAGCTCTGATCTTTTTGTCCGGCTGTTTAGGGGGAGGTGGTCGTCTGAGGGATGAAGAGCTTCTGGGTCTGCCTGGAGCTCGCTCAAGCTTGGCAGAAGAGGGTTCATTGAGACGGCCACCACTATCAGGTTTAGTAGATTGACGGTTTTTATTCAAAGAAGAAGTGGGGTTGTTTGGTTTTGGGGGTGGTGGTCTTTTTGCAGGAGGGCCTGGGGGCTTCTTGCGAGGCTGTGACATTACAGGCCTGGCAGTGGGTTGCTGTGGAGGTTCAGAAAAAAGAGGAATGCCGTCGCGACCCAATGACCTCTTCCTCCTGTAATACAGCAGATGTAACACATAAAATATAGAATCATTATAGTAGTGTAGATTATAATACCATTACAAGTCAGATGACCACTTTCAAATTCAAAATAAGATACATCCATCACAGCATTGCAAATAATTAGTCAATAGCGTGTTGTCTATGATATATGATCAAATGGGTAATCTCTCATCTTACTATAATTCATGGTTTGTCTGTCTGTCTGTCTGTCTATCAGTCAGTTTGTCTGTCTGTTAGTCTGTCTTTATGTATATTCGCTATGTCCTCCCACATGCTTGGGCCTACCGGGTTTAAATTTTAAGTGGGTGATGTGGGTTACCGTGGGGTGGTTTATGGCAAGTTTGGTAAAGATCGGAGCAAAACTCCGTCCATAGGGCTGTTTTTGTTTTAAAAAAAGCAAAAATGGTATATTGGCCAGAAAAACTCATAGAGCTAAACGAGTAAAACTTGGTATGCATACACAATTTGACTCTGGGAGTAACATGGGGTGGATCCCACTAGGCCACACCCTTTCCTCTTGGTGTGTAAAGCTAAAAATACCAAAAATGGTATTTTGATAAAACATTTAAAACTGAGGTAGTTATATTCATGAACACATATATTTGGTACCAGTGTCGCCAGGGGAGCATTTTGAGAATGTCTAAGGCCATACCCCTTCCTGAGTTCGTGTGAGACCAAAAAAAGGGCCAAAAATGGTACTTATGCCAAATAATTTTTAATTTGTTTATTTTTTCGGTGACTATTCCCAGACGATTTGTTTGTTTGTTTGTTTGTTTGTTTGTTCGGTAACAGCTCCTAGATGATTGGGTCTATAGGGCTCAAATTTCAGGGTTTGATGGGAGTCATCTTGGAGACATTATAATAAAGTTTGGTAAAGATTAGTTTGTTCGCTATCTCCTCACAGACGATTGGACTTAAAGGGCTCAAATTTCAGGGTTTGATGGAGGTCACCCAGGTAAGTTATAATTAATTTTGGTGAAGATCGGTTTGTTCACTAACTCCTCCCAGATGGTTGGACCTAAAGGGCTCAAATCTTCAGGGTTTAACGAGGGTCACCCTGGGGACATTATAAAGAAGTTTGGTGAAGATCGATTTGTCCGCTAACTCCTCCCAGCCGATTCGGCTTAAAATGCTCAAATTTTCAGGATTTGATGGGGATCACCCTGGGCTAGGGCTAAGGCTAAGGCTGGGGTGGTTATAAGGAAGTTTGGTGAAGATAGGAGTAAAACCCTAACCGTGGAGCTACCTTCTAAAAATGTCCTGGTTGTGGTCAAAACTCAATGCCTGAGTAAACCACCCCACTTAATACAAACCACAATTGTGTAAACACGTAGCTCAGAAAAACTGTGCCCAAACCACTTCCAGCTCTTTTTCCTTACTTCTATTTGAGCCCTGTAGGCCCAAGCATCTGGGATGAGATAGCAAACAGATATACAATTATATTAAGAGGCCTTTGTTGTCTCTGAGCATGGGATGGGTGCTATACTAAAGTATCCTTCAGGAGGGTGGGGGGGGGGGTCTGTTGTCTCCATCTGTATGATGGGCATTTTTCTAGTTTCTTTTCTTTTTATTTATCTGTTGGTTTGTTCTTAATGCATGTCACCTTTATGAACCAAATTTAATGAGGTGGGTGAGTGTGATGGGGGGGGGGGGGGGAGGATTTGGGGTAATCCTAATTGTCCTAGAATTGACTCATTTTAACTTAACTATGAAAGTTGTTTTATGTATATGCACCATATAAAAATACACAATTAGCTTTCCTTCCATGATTAAGCTAATGGACTTCTACAAGATTTAATGGGTATAGGAACAATGCTGTCAAAGCTGTTCTGAGTTTACTCCAGGTCTGTTCAAGGGGAACAACTGCTGATAACTCATGATGTGTTAGAGGAAAACTCTTTAACCAGATATGGCATAATGGCACCATCCATTTCAATCAAACTGAAAACTGCATAATGCTATGACATGCCATGTTCATTCCCAGCAACGACCCGGCAAAACCTTGTGTCCTTGTAATCGCAACAATAATGATTGCATAGTGATGAGTGTAGACCACACCATTTGGTGTATTTAGAACATTATTAACTAGTAAATGGAATGGTAACGAGTCACTCCATCAAAGCATCAAATTGAAGGGGGAAGAATTGATGGTATTTTTCAATTGGGGGAACAGAAGGAAGAGTTATATTTTGAGTACCAAAAATGATAATAAAAAAAAGCAAACATCACTTAAAGTATGACTACGGAAAATGTTAACTTGTTGTTTGAAGATGAAACACCTACCAATTGGTTTCTGTGACAGACTTAGCCCTAGCCCTAATCTACAAACCTGGGTTCTGTGACAAGTTTTTGCCTTGATAAAAAAGTACTGAACAATATTCCGCAGCTGTTTGCACCAAATGCTCTGTATAGATTTGAAGTTCTGAATGCACATCAACAGAGAACCAGCTATATAGATGCAGACAACTAGAACATGAGGTGCAAATAACAACAGTTATACAATGATGGTAGTTAAATGGCATTGCAGCTACCATGGACATCTAATAGCTATATACAAAGATGTATTTATACTCCCAGATAAATAAAGATATATATATATATATATATATATCTTTATTTACATATGTGTGTATATATATATATATATATACATACTCATTTATTTACCTCAAGCTGACTGACACAATAGAGCCTTGAATCTTGCTTCCTCCCAAGATGTTGGAACCAACAATGTGTGTGGTGGTTTCACTTTAACTACAACTGCTATCTGATGATCATGTTGCCTGAAGCATGCATATTATATACTAACTAAGAGCAGTATGCCCGGGCCAATGCCAACATGAAACATAAATAAAGCCACTCAAAAATACCAATTCTAAACCTTGTGGCTTCATCTAAATGGCAGCAGCTCATAAGTAGACATGCAGCCGGTATCCCTGCAGATTTAAAAATATTTTTTTTTAGAAATGCCAGGATGTTTTGGAAGCATTGTGTAATACTGAAAAGTTGATCACCAACAATCAATGGAGTGCATTGGCTAAGAATAGAATGTTTTGGAGGCACGGTGTACTGCTAAACAATTAGATTCATACAGTTACATAATATTTGAATGTATGCTTTGGAATGAAATGAACAACATTACCACTTACCTAACCAGAAGTATGGATGTACTTTTTGGATCTAGTAGTAGAGATTTTCACTCGCTGGATTGTTTCTTTCTGACTAATGATAGATGACTTTGGAACTTACTTGGCTTATTATATTTTGTGTAATTAGATTGGATAGTAATAATGAACAAAGTCAGCATAAACAAAGTGACCTGTTTACTAAGCTAAATAGAGGTGTGGGTGTACCTCTTGGATAAAACTGCTTCAGTTAGAATTACTAATTAGTGCCCTTTGGAACTCACTTAGGTTACAACAATTTTGTGGATGATCAGATTACATGTGTAGTCTGTAAAACTACTTAGTGTAAAGTTCCATTTTTTTTGGCCCCCCCCCCCCCCAAGCATTCAGGTCTTTGTCCCAAGGGTTTGGTAAGCCATTAGCCACATTCTTACAAACATAGGAACAAACATAAAAACATGGATACAATCATAAGTTTTGTATCAAAATATTTAAAAATCACAGTTGTATCAATATCAATGTCTATTTCTACCTATGTGGCAGGCTGGAGGTTGATTGAAAAACTGCCTGTAGGGCGGATTTTTGCAAGTAAAAAAAATAAATAAATGTTAAGGCCAGGGCAATGCTGAATGTCTCTGTCAAGATAACATACAAATGTAACTCTTGCCTAAGACACAGAATATTCATTGAGAGACCAATAAGCCACTTGGCAAAAGACAATAAGAAATGATAGACTCAACCACAGATATTGAAATACAGGACATGTTACAAGTGGTGATGACAACCATTATGGCATTTACTCCCTATAATTTTGTCATTAGGATCATCAATGAATGATAGAGAGCCTAAAAAAGTTCACATAGGATAAAAATTGTGAGAATTTGAATTCAGTGTCCTTAAGGTTGCTATGTCTGTCAAAATCAAGTCAAACTTTATAGGGAAAGAGGGTTGGGGGAGGGACGCATCAATACCAGAAATCAACAACACACATTACCTGACTCAATGTAATGAAGTATTTTAAATGTGATCTAATTTTTTAAATTAATTTATTTTATAATTTTTAAATTTTTTATGCAGAAGTCATGGGATTAGATAGGAAGAAGAAAAATATATAAATCAACTTTATACTGGTTGACCTGCCTTGAAAGTTTTTAAAAAAATTTTTAATTTATTTATTTATTTTTTTATTTTTATTTATTTATTTTTAATGTAAGCTGGTACAACGTGAAGAGACATTTCAAAAGATTGCTGCAGTGCAGTAGTCTTTGTCAGTCATCCCAAAAGACTATATAACACTCACAGATATACTGAAGGACTCATATTCAGAAAACTTGAGAATGAAAGGTCCAGCTAGTGCCACAACAGAGTGTATGGCTACAGAGAGTTTATTGAAATAATGAGAAAAAAATATATTTTTTTTAAAGGAGTGAGCATGACCAAACTCAGTTGATCATCAGATCTCTAACCCCCAGATCTTCTGAGGCACATAATAACATTCACACCTAACTAACATTATTATTGATATGTAATGATGACACCTCATTATTATAAACATAGAACACATAAATACTGTTAGGGACTCAGCTGGCCTGCACGCACATCACTATCTGTGCCTGCACATTCATTCGTGTGATGGACTTACAGGCTGGCCTTCTGGGCCTTGGCCGCAGGACCACTGGACACACCCACTGTGGAGCTCCGCAGCCGGGCAGGTCCTCCACTTGCAGAGAAGTTATCTGCCATAGACACACAGATTATTACTACACAGCCAAGACAATGTCAGGTGATCTAAAATGAAGTGAGTGTGTGGAAAAATAATTAAACAACAAAAATTAATACGATAACATTCATGAGTTTGCACGGTGCAACAGATAGGGCTTGAGAAAAACATGCTTAAAGGTACTATTTGTGGGGTGTCCGGTTCATGTGATACTACTGAATTTCTCTCCCATTAGTTTTCACTATTGAGTATGAATTGGTGAACTATTTTCTTGCACAAGTTACAAGGCTGCCTCCCCAACCTCTCCCCCCCCCAACTCATCAACCCTTCTAACCCACCCCCACTCCTCCCACCCCACCCCTTCATGTTCACAGAGCCTGTGTAAAACAATCTTTTGCACTTAAAACAAAAGGGGAGAAAGGCTCATTCTCGGCTCCACATCAGACTTTTAATGCACTTATTCATTCAGCTGTGGACTAGTGGTTGGTAAGGGAACCTACTTCACATGAGGAACAAATGAAAAATACTCGGCCAGGCAGAGGTGAGTATCAAAGCTAAATACAGTTGAAAGTAAGTGAAAAAATATCTTATTTCAGAGCTAAGTCTACAGCAACAATTATATGGTACCGAAAATATCAGCTATATTTGAGCTTGGGCATGTGATTAGCATAAAAACAGATGCTGTTTTGGCATGCCACTATACCACGATGCTGAGACAAACACCCTCGAAGGTACTCTTATGGGACATGAACATCAAGCAGACATGAGCCCAGAATGTGGGAGCAGCTTAGAACAGAGTGCTGGCCTTTATTCGGGAATAATACACTCCCAACAACTGTAGGAGAAGCATGTAAGAGTCCAAAAGGAAATGGTGGGGTCAAGAAAGGTGAACTATGATTTATTTTTGCTCTTTTTTTTTAATAAATAAAAAATATTTATGATAAATTAATGAATAAAAATTAAAAAAAAGAGAATACTATGAATACTACTACTAGTAATAAATCAACTAGAAGCCATCTGAGGATGGTATCCTACAATCTGCACTGTACAGTCATACATGTGCTGTTCACTTCATTTAGGCTAATTTAGAGTGATCAAGTGTTTTTATAGAGTGTGGTTAGTACGGTAAGTGTACCACTCAAACAATTATAACTAGTTAGGAATGTGTAATTCAAATTACAATTACGACTTTTATTTTTATTTTAATTAGTATTGCAATTGAAACTAGAGAGTGGACAGACGGGCGGACAAACAAACATAGTGTGAAAACAAGCCTTCATTATGCAGCTTATAAAGATAGATAGATAGGCATAAATACTACTATTATACTTTTTTGGCTGTAAAAATCATTCCTCACCCAATCCCAGTGCTGATGCCAAACTTCATCCTAATTAAACCTGTGGTTCTCTAAATTCCAAGCAGGGCTAGGGCTAGGGCCATAGTAAAAGATAAATATACAAACAAAAAATACAATTTAAAATGTAATTATGTAGTGCTCATGACAAATTTTATCCCAGTGGGTACAGTGGTTTTCTCAACAGATAGAACATTAGAGAGTGGATGGATAGACAAAAATATGCACACATACAAGGTAAAAGCAAAATAAGAATCCACTATGCAACTTGTAATAAATAATAACAAAAAGAAAATAAGTACATAAATAAACAGTAAGCTGTAATGCCTGCAACCAAGGGATACTAAACAAACTATGAAATAACACAAACTAAAAGGACTTGTTGAAGGGAGTGAAGGGGAGGGAGGAGGGAAGGGGAGAGGGGAGGGAAGGGACAGAGGTTAATAGAGCATGAACCTGGCCAGCTTACATTCACGAGGCCCAGAGGGCTTACTTGCAGGTTCCTCATAAAAGTTACTTTCAGTAATTCTTTGAGACTCAATGATGCCCATGTACATATCTGTCCCAGGTTTATTCACAATGGCCTTTCCATTGTAGGGAGGGGGAGGAGCAGGGGTGGATGGTGCAGGTATGTGACCCCCAGTCCTGTTCACAGTAGCATTGTAGGACTTGGTCATGATGTCAGGAGGGAGGTACATGGGTCTGTCGAAGCTCATACCACTGCCTTCATCCGTTACATTCGTTACATCCACATATTGATCATCGTCCTGTGTGTACATATGCAGTTAGGGTATATTTATCACCCCGAGAACATTTCACTGATCGCTGATGTGGACTCAAACAGTCTAGTAGTCTAACCACCCAACTGTAAAGTAACTTCATTTTAAATTATCACACAAAGTTAGTCTTTATGAGCAGAAAAACCAAATGGCTGTAGTCATAGATGGGAGCCTGGTTAGGAGCTGTGATGATGGAAGCCCGGCTGGAGAGAAGCTAGAGGTGGAACTTAATTATCAAACAGCTGTGGTGGTTTTTTAAAATTTTGTTTTATTGCCCTCAATGGCAGTTGGAGGTTATCATACTGGAGAGGATTTTAGGCATTTTTGTCTGGCTGCATGTCTGTCTGTTTCCTAACTCCTCCCACCACAGTTTTGGGCTAATTTGAATGTTTTGGATATATGTATTTAAACCCTGCCGACATAGGCCAAACATTGAACATTAGTTAGAGTGTTTCAGTGGAATTACCCAAAAAATCCTTCAAGTGGGAAATTAAATTCAGATCTGAGCTCTCCCTTCTTTTCTTTTTCCCCTTCAAGCCTTTCTTCTTCCCATTCCTTATCCCCCCCCCCCCCCCCATTTTCCCCTTCCTTATTTTCCTTTCTCTCCTGCACATCTCCATCAATCTTTCTTCTTCCCCTCCCCACCCCCAATTCTTTCTTTTCTTTTTTCCTTCCCCACTCCTTTGTTTTCCCCTCCCCCAGTCCTCCACTTTTTCCTTGTTTCTTTTTCCCCCCCCCCCACCATTTTCCCCCACCTTCTTTCCCCCCCCCCCCACCATTTTCCCCCACCTTCTTTTATCCCCCACCATTTCTCTGGAGCATGCAGTTTTTTTACCCTTGGTAGTCTAACTGTTGGTAATAGAACAAGATGCAGGCCTATTTAATTTTTTTTTTTTTTTTTTTTTTTGTGAAGTACTGTAATGGATGACTCATTCAGTAATGGTAGTTGATTAAAGCATATGTTAATTAATGAATTTAATCATCAACAAAACACTTAAGTCCCAATAGTCTCTGTACACGTCTTCTTAATACAAGACACCCTTGATCTACTTCCAAATCACCATACCTCGAATTCCTCACTAACAGGAGGAGGCTTTGGTGGCTCCTTCTGGTATTTCTGTCTCTCAGGCTTGCTAGGAGGAAGATTAGAGAGACCTCCACCAGAAGAAGAAGAGCCTGTCCGATCTCCAGATTGCTCAGAGAGCTCTAGATGAGGTTCTTCAACAATAGAGTTATGGAAAACTCGAGGCTTCGCTGTGGGTGGCTGCCTTGGCCCATCACTACCTACAAGGAGAAACAAACATAGCTACTAAAACAGACTCTTTAAGTTGACCTAACACAGTATATTGTGAGGATTGACACCTCAAAGGAAATGGATATATTGCTCACTGATCCACTCTTTATTTTGGCCACCAAATATCCGTGAGTCAGATGGTTTTAGCTCAACACACTAAAATGAAGTCCTTTTGCCACTTCAACATCTCTTCGTGTAAAGTCCCATTAGCTCTACATTCCATGGGGCAAGACTGGTTACAGGATTGCTCCAAATCTCAGATGTGGTAACTGAACATTATCCTAAAAGTACAGATACACTCCTTTTTTTTCCTTCACACTTTGGAACTGCTAACTGATTTTGATTATATTATCCATGAAGTAACCAGACTTCATTTCATGGGGGGGGTGGGGGGGGGGGGTCCAATGGCTTCCAAGTTTGTATTTCTCAATTATCATTCCACCCTTCAATAAATGCTTCTACTCCATCGAGTATCCATGATACCCTGGACACAATCTCACAAACAGATGTGATCTATTCAGACTCAGTATACATGCTCTAATAAGAATTAAGACTAATCGTGATCACTGGTCAATTGTGACTCCAGCTCTGTGATAGATTGGGCTAACATTCCTTGTATTTCTGGTGTTCCCTAATTAGGCATTTTTGACTCTTCATTGATTCTAATCCATGCTAACTATATATACTTACTTCAGACTCTTTATATCATCCAAGTTACCACTGTCTGCAGATGAAGAAGAAGAAAAAACACTAACAAGGATCTTCTGTCAACCAGTGACATACATCATAGCCTCAACAATAGTTGGACACTTTGGGGAGCTAGTCAAGTGTGTAACATCTTGGCTTCACCATATATACATGCATTCTTCAGAAGAGCACCGTCTCACTCAAGTATGTGTGCCTTTCAGCATCCACCTACAAGATGGAATCATGCAAACCAAATTCTGTGTTGTCTTGTTTGATACATGATAGAACATCAAGAATTCCCACAGTTAAGCAGAGCCTGAGATTCAATGGGATCACCAAATGGAAATTGTTCTGTTCCAGTAGCATCCGATGCTATGAATGTGTTTCTTGTTACGCCTTGCGAAATCTCTCCATCTGTATTGCTCTCTCCTCTGTCATCACCTGCTCCTTCCTCTGGGGGCATGCCTTACTGGGAGATATTAGCCCTGAGGGCAAGCTGAGATGCTCCACACAATGTCCTCCACAAGCCCAGCAGTCTAGTTAACAGATCTGGTAAAATCCTATGACCCCAACCATCCCCTGTCAATAAAGGAAATATTTCCTGTTTTAATGAAAGCATATACTTGGGCTCTTACAGAAGTAGCTTCCAAGGTAAGTATTTATCAAGAACTGCCGAGAAAAGAGTTCAACACAATTCAACTCCAAAGGGAATGCCAGCTCACCTTAGCAACCACAGGTTCTTTACCTGATCCAGCATTGGTTCAAACCCAGGCCTTCTTCATTTGGGTACACTGTTACGGTCTTATCAAGTTCATTCAAATATCTTGGATTGTGTCAGGAAACTATCAGAAAAATGTTAATTAAATATTATTATCCCAACATCAGTTCCAGGTTATGATACTAGAAAATATTTTAAGCATTTTGCATTTGTCTGTCTGTTTGTCTGCCTGTCCCTTAACTTCTCCCACAGTTTTGACTGGTTTAAATAAACATTTGGACCCAGCTGAGATAATAGGCCCAAAAAAAATTCTCCAAAAGTGGCACTCCTGGTAGGAATAAAAAGGATTCAATTTTTCCATGCAAAAGTAAATAAATAAATAAAAATACATGGCCCAATGGTTAAGGCACAGATCTACTAGGCAGGAAATCCTGGGTTCAAATCCAGGACTGGGCTCTACTTTTCTTACCCTTTCTTCTTTTCTATTTTCCTTTCAATCCTTTCTTCCTTCTTCCCCACTTATTTCCTTTCCTCTCTTTTTTACCTACCCTTTTCTCATTCTTTTCTACCTCTCTTCTTTTTCTTTTCTCTCTCTTTATCCCCCCCCCCCCCCCCTGTAATTTTTTTCTTTCTTCTTTCTCCCGGTTTTTTCCCTTCCTTTTCCCTCCTTTTTCCTTCTTACTTTTCCTCCTTTCCCCCTTCCTTCTTTTCTTTCCCCTTTTCTTCCTTTCTTATTTACTTCCTTCCTTGTTTTCCCTTCCTTCTTCCATTTCCACCTCTTTATTCATTCCCTCCTTTATTTTCCTTCCTTTTTTCATCTTTCCCCCCTTTTTCTTTCCTTTTTTCATTCTTACCCTTCTCTTTTTTCTTCCTTATTTCAAATATATCTCTATCTATCTATC
The DNA here is from genome assembly GCA_963969325.1 of Lycopodina hypogea. Taxonomy (NCBI): domain Eukaryota; kingdom Metazoa; phylum Porifera; class Demospongiae; order Poecilosclerida; family Cladorhizidae; genus Lycopodina; species Lycopodina hypogea. Next base: position 6,206,061 of record OZ017787.1, read on the forward strand.
TATGCACCTATATGGCCAACGGCCTGCCAAACCATTGAAATTCAGCATGCGGTGAGTTTAGTTGAAGTTCACTCGAGCAGTTGGGGCATGCAGCTATTCCCGCTGCTTTGCAGTTGGTAATCGAACAAAGCTGCACATCTACTTAATTATTACAATAATTTTTTTTATTAATTTATTACTTTTTTCTTCTACAAATGGAAGGATATTCATCATCAGGATAGAAAGAAAATTTATGGTCTCAGCATGGATGGAAAAAAAAACACTTACAAATTTTTGTGAGAAAAAAAAAAGCAAGTGTAAGATGGAGAATGAAAAGGGTATGCCCTTTTTTCTGTCAATATTTACGAAACTTAACTATGACAGCTCATGAAACTTTACAAGAAGCCCCTGAAAAGTTGGGTCCACCTCTTACACTGTTTTAGAGAAAGAACAGACCAACCACAAATTACTTTATAGCATAAAAGGCTATTGATAAACTTAATTCTCATTTGAATTACTGGCCTAAAAGAGTAAGATTGCAAGAATATTATTATCATTATTTATTGTTTAATAGGACAGTTTGATTGTGGCAACAGCAATGATAACCTGTGAATGTGCTGAAGGATAAACAGTTAAGTTTACTAAGAGGCAGAATAATGAAGAGGAAGTGTGGGACCAACATATATCTACAACAGGAACATAGCAAGTAAAGAGATGCAGAGATTGTCCTGAGGTTAAGAAAATTCTGAAATTTACACCACAAATACTTTTATTTAGCTAGGTTACCTGGAGGTCTTGGAGGCAGGGTGGGTGGCGGTCCTTCCAGAGATATTATAGGAACGTAGGACTTGGGGGGGGGAGGCCTGGCAGGCTCAAAATCTTCTGACATGTCTACTGGATCTGCATTCGCTACAACTTAGTGACAAAAACCACACCCGCCGATCTCTTGTGTACTTTGAACTTTGACTTCCCAGTTCTCTATTAGTTTCTAATTTTTAACCAGCTGAACATCGTCCCCTGAGGCAAGGAGTGCGCGAGTTGGCTTGGTGGATTGGAGAATGCTGCGCAGGAGTGTTTTCCCTGTGGTATTTGGAGGCTGCTTACTTTTTTTTGGGTGGGGATTCTACAATAGGAAAAAATTTGTTTGTGAACTTGAAGATACTAAGCTTGAGAGACATCTAGAAAAATACAATAAAGCTGAGGCATTCAAGAGGGAAGTAGAAGAAGGGGTGAGGAAAAGAAGAGCTATCAGAAAAGCTGAAAAAAATATAAAGGAGGTGAGACTCTTGTAATATTTATCGTGTGAGTCAAGTTCAGAACTTATTCATTCACCCCCCAAATATTGAGCACCATTTAGTAGAAAATGCACATGGCTAGTTTTGTAAACAGACTTAAAAGGAAATGGTCATCAAATATGTCCATTACACTTGCAAGCAACTTTTTGCTTGTTGCTAGGATATAGATATAATGTAATATTCCCCCAGGGGTTTATCCTTTATTGCCAGTAAACTCCCTGCTTGTGCCCCCCCCCCCCCCCCCCCCCAAGAAAAAACAAAAAACACAAAACAACCTGGAGCATGTGGTCAACTCCCCTGTTACTACTGTTTGCTTAACTTAGAGCCAATTTTTTTCCAGTTTCAAAAAAACAACACATTTTCCATTTCAGCTTTTTGTAAATTCTGTTTTAAAGGACAATTATATTAGAAATTCCGTTTCAGAAAACTTAAGATTGCAATTAACACCATTAACACCATTAACACCATAATCAATAGGGGACTTGCATGATTACATCACACACAACCAGCCACGCCTACTTATGGTATCAGTGAACCTCCAGCACCATAGAAAATGTATTAACATTCACTACCTGCAATGATATTTTTGAGAACTACAATTGCAAAATAGCTCATGCTTTCACCACACTGCAAGCTCATAGCATATTCCAGAATATTCAGAGCCGTGGTTATAGATAAAACCCAGTGTGAAAGTAAAGAAAGACTAGTGCGACATAGCCAGGAGCCTGCCCAGCTAGTTGTAGGAACTCATTGGTTGGTGGCAGTAGGTGAGTGTCACACAGTGGTCAGACAGTATCACAGCAAAAATAGCCACTTTTTTGGTTCTCTGAACACTTTGTTAGGCAGCACCTCATTTCCAAAAATTTCTGGATTGTCACAGGTGCTGCATGACAGGTTTCTGAAAAGTATTGCAGCTTCTTCTTGGGCAATATTAACCCCAGCAACCATCTGACTCTGACCACTACTGCCACCTACCTTTGAGTTCTGAGAACTACCAGCAAACTTGCTGGCCAGTTCTTAACTAACCTTTCTGTCACTTTCACGCACCAACCATAGCTCAGAATATTCTAGAATTTGGTATCAGCACACTGAAATTTTCATAATGTTTCTATTCATATAGTGTGGTAAAAGCAGGAGCTATTTTCCAGTTGCATTCTCAAAAACATCATTGGTAGTCATGAATCCCAATACATTTTCTATGGTGGGGTGGTTCACTGATACCATAAGTAGGTGTGACAGGTAGTACCTGACGTAATCATGCCCCTATAACACCATAATGTTTAAATACTTTTATTTAAGGGTGTAATACTTAGCATACAGCAGGAGATAGAAAACCGCAGAGCAGGAGGTAGACCTCAGTATGTATATAGCTGCCTTTTATCAGATCTGTGTGGTGTACTGGTCTGTGTGGTGTACTGCTGGTATAAAATGGCATAGCAGCTGACTTGTACAAAGCTATTATAATGTAATATTGGCTGTGACTACAAGCCTAACTACAATTATATTGGCTTGTAGGATACAAAGTGAGTTCATACATGAAAACTACAAATTCCGTTTCAGAACACTAATTCTGTGAATTCCGGCTGTTTTCCTGATCACGGAAAAGCATAGGCTCTACTTACTGTTTGTTTCCAGTCAAGCAATTTCTTGAGGAAATGTTACTTGTTATGTTTTCAAATTATTGTGTGATGGCTTTCTTTGAGGGTGTCCCAAATGTGTTAATTTCAAGTATAAAGTATTTATATTTGGTGTTACTATCTGTAGTTTACTGGTATAAAGCACAGATAGTGTTAGACATTGAAAATGGCCTTATAACTTGGTTCCTGTAATAGGGGACTTGCATGATTACATCAGGTACTACCTGCCACGCTTACTTTTGGTATCAGTGAATTTCCAGCACCATAGAAAATGTATTGTCATTCATGACTGGTAATGATGTTTTTGAGAACTGCAACTGAAAAATAGCTCATGCTTTCACCATACTGCAGGAATAGAAGCTTTACAAAATATTCAGCGAGCTGATTGCAAATTCCAGAATATTTAGAGCTTTACTTGTGGATAAAGTAGTTCCTAAAAGTGAATAAAAGTTAGTGGTGACATTTCAAGTGAGCTCGCTAGCTAGTTCTAGGAACTCGTTGGTTGGCACTACTAGCAGGAGTGCAGACAGTTGCCAGAGGTGGTATGCACCAGGAATAGGTGCTAATTCTTTCCAAAACACTTTCTTAGGCAACACATCATTTCCAAGAATTTCTGTTTTGCCACAAGTGCTACCCCAGACAGAATTCTGAGAATTATTACAGCTATTTTTGGGCCAAGATTAATTTTGGCAACTGTCTGTTGCTCACCCCTACTCCCACCTGCCAATGAGTTCTGAGAACTAGCAGCAATCTCACTGCAAAGTTTCTATGCCTATTGTATGGCTGTATGGTTGTATGGTGAAAGCACGAGCTATTTAGTAGTTGCAGTTCTCAAAAATAGCATTGCCAGTCATGAATGCTAATACATTTTCTATGGTGTTGGAAATTCACTGATACCATAAGTAGGCGTGGCAGGTTGTATGTGACATAATCATGCAAGTTCCCTATTGTTGCATATGTTTTTGGTGTCACTTGGTTTATCTCTGCCACGTCAAAGCAGAAAGGACCAACCACAGTGTGACAGATGCAGAGGTAATAGATGCAGAGGTGACTGATGCAGAGGTGACTGATATGTGTGTTGAATGGAAATTTTGACCTTGTCTGCTCTTTGATGGCCAATTGGTGAATCATTTGACTATCAAATGTAAGAACCAGGGTTTGATTCCTGCTCAGAGAAGAAATTATCCTGATGAGCCTCCCAGCCCATCAGGTTGTAAATTGGCACAGGGTCTTCCCTGGGAGTCTATGGAGGATAGTGCTGGCAATACTGTCTCCTCCTGTGCCGTGGTCAAGTAACTGCCACATATGCCACTATTGGCGTGTCCCCTTCATGGGGGGGTGAGTGGCAGTGATTTAGACTCTTTATACTTGAAATATTCTTCAAAGTGTTATTTCAGACTATATATGGAAACTCATGTTCCCCAAGGAGTAGACCATTATAGACATGACCAGTTCACTATATGAGGTTATAATTCGGTAAAAATTTACAAATTTTTGGATATAATAGTGGTGGCAAAGTAGCCTCATGTGTCTTCTGTGGTCATATTTGTTGTGAAGTAGTCTTTAAAGGCTTGTGCTTTTTAAAAAAAAATTTTTTTTTATTTTTTATTTTTTTTTATTATTTTTTTTTTTTTAGTGGGATGGTTAAGGATTTTTCTTTTGCTAATAAAGAAAAAAGAAGAAAGAATTTTTCCACATTTTACTTTCCCACCTCATGACCTCATCTTTACTAGTTAGGCATCAAAAATAAACTTACAGAGCAGCTGGTGTAAAATGTGATGGTTATTGCTTCAGTAGAGTGTTGTTATGTTGTTTTTGCCTCCTTCAAAATAGTTGAGATCCCGGCTTTATTTGGGTTCTCACCAGCAAACAAAACTTCAAATAGCTTTTAACAGCTGTTATGAGTTAATTGGTAGTAAAGCTGTATAGATGAAGGGAACCCACACCTAGTAATTGACTTTACTGCATTCCTGGGTCCAGCAGCTGTCTGTAATTCTTGAAGGAATTGGCAAATATGGATTCTAAAATATGGTAGCTTCTCTATTGATACTCCCAGACAATGCACTTAATCTTTCGTATGTATTATACCTGTTTTGGGCACAGATATTCTTAAATACAATTATAAGGAAGTGGTTATTGGGGGTGGGAGACTTTTTCCCCTTTATAGCCTTTCAATTCAGTGGAATGTAGAGATTGGATATTTCCTGAGACCTTACTCATTCTTTAAGTTCTGCAGACCTTGTTCTATGGCAGCAGAGACCCTTAGAGGCCTTCTGTTTGGGCAACAAGCAATACCATGGCCAACAACATCTCTCCCAGTCTGCATTTCTTTCTTCACCATTAGTGTACAGTATTCAGTATTGGCACCATATCCACTGGCTGGAGGCGAAAGGGTGGACACCACACAAGCCAATGTAGGAAGGGATGGTGCAACCAGAGGAAATTATCAAATTTAATTAGTTAAATGAGGAAATGCATGATATGTTAATTATATTTTCAAATCTTAAATCATCAGTGGAAATTAGATCCCTATTATTGCCCAGGGCACTTCATATTGAAAAATATCTGCTCCATGTGTCGTGTTTCATGGGTCCCTGTGATAACTAACACCTCAGTAGTATTCTTTACTGCCTACAGGGGTTTTGCTTTAAAGATTGTGTTGGTTTGAACTAGTTTATAGGTGGAGCTGGATGAATGGAGCCTGATGGATAGAAGCCTACATGGGTAAAGTGTGAGTGGATGGAAGCCTGGATAAATAGGAGCCTGCATGGGTGGAGGGAAATGATGAATGTACTTCCCAATTTGCTCTCTGATTTTCATTACAGCAGCAGGTAGTGTCCATGGATGTCCAAGTCACCTGACCACTGACCTCACCCACAACTGGATGTAGCTAGAGGAGAGAGGGCATTACAACATCTCCATAACTTATACAGTTAGCGTAGAAAAACCTTTTGCTTTGATGTGCAAACAGTTTAAACTGAATGCAGAGTGAGACAAACTAAGCTGTACTCTGTGAAGGTCCTTTTTCATGTCAACACAGTTACAAAGAGTTGGTCTGCATTACTCCACCTCACTTAGCTTTGTCATGACATGATTGACCCTTGACCTCAACACTGCTGTCTGCCGCATGTAAAGAAAAATGTCACAGCTTGTTTTTTTTACATGTCAGGTATATAGTTGTGCAGTTGAACACAATGGTTGCAGATTATTACTAACATCATGTGTTATACCATAACTTGACCTTATCTTCCCATTTCTAATCACCATTTTTATTTTACCCATTGCCCTAATATTTGGTGGGTGTGGTCTCTGGAATGTTAGAGTGGGGTTTTATTGTATATGCATCTAGGATACATCTTGCATGCAACCCTACCTATGTGAGAAGACTGTAGATTGAATGGGTTCTTAATGACAGTGTGTGGTACAAAATATGTTCTCTAGCCTTAATATCACACCACGATAGAATGCCCACCCATTATGAATGGCATTAGATTGGGCCACACCTTACCACACCTTAGGATCGTACAATCTTTTGTATTTGAATATCATTATATATTTGTGACTCAACACTCATAGCCCCTCCCTCATTTCTATTTTTTTTCTTTTTTTTTTCTTTTTTTTTGTTGTTGCTGACATCAATATAACAACTGTTCACAAATTTATTACTTTTTCTTTGCAGCTAAACTGAAGTCTACATTTTCCGTTGTGGATGTGGTGTTTATTCTTAGGATTGTTACAAACATTTAGTTACAAAAGATAATGACATATAGTGTAGTTACTCAATAAAGATTGGTACGGAATGGATTGTGCAGCTGATTCTGAGAACCCCAAAAACCTCCTCAGATCGAAGCTCTCTCTCAGACAGAGAAAAGTTAGTGGTACCAGGAAAAAACTGGAGTCTGTTTCAAAAGCGCTTTCTACCCGATCACTTGTGCCTCCGAAACTAAAGTCTGCATTGAGTTCAAGAGGAAAGCGTATAACTGAAAGAGAAGGAGTGAAAGATACCGATGCCCTCAACACAGAGGTCATGCACCCTGAATCAGATGGAAGGAAAGGGAATGTAGAGGGTAGGGCAAGTGGGGAGTTTGTTGATGATGAAGGAGCTGGAGAAGGAGGAGGTGAAGGAGCTGGAGAAGGAGGAGGTGAAGGAGCTGGAGAAGGAGGAGGTGAAGGAGGAAGAGGCAGTGGTGAAGAAGGATTTGGAGAGATGTTTTTCTGTCACATGTGTCAGAAAGACCTGACGAAGTTTAACAGGATTCGTCGTGAGCAGCACTTAAACCGGTGTTGTGACAATGCAGCTGCAGAGGACGAAGCCAGTAGCAGAACAGAGCCTCAGTTCATGTGTATCCTTTGCAAGAAGACCTTCTGTGATCAACAGGTGATGAGGTTAAAGGAGTGATATTTTGTGCATACACTCTCTAAGGGTTGTATGTTTGGTTCTGGTGTAACTTGACTGGTTGGCTATAAAATGCTTGAGAGGCATATTTAATCAATAGTGGACATCAAAGTGATTGAAAAATAAATGATCAACTAAGTAATGAAAGGTGCCTGCTACCACGCACCCACACATGATAGAGTTCTTACTGTAAATACTTTAATCATCTTGAACTCTCAAGTCAAAGAGGAGACACTGTCCTTGTAGAGATAGCCATGTACTGTTAGCAATAATCTTGCTCTACTTCCAAAACGCAGAGTGACAAAGGTTCAGATATGCTAACTGTTGATTTAGCAGGTATTAATGCTGCCAAGTATACATTAGTATTATTATAAAGACCCTTACCAAAGAGAATAATCTAAGAGTGCTTAGAAATCCACCAAAGGAAAGTGAATGTGCTGTGTAATTGATGTCATTATCCATGTACCTCAATAGTATAATAGATCATAATGTACATGTCACTAATGTACTCCTGACGTGTGCTGATGGTCATGACCCACTACTTCAGGTGAAGAACCAGCACCTCAAATCTTGTGCCAAGTCCAAAGGATTGTCAACTGCCAAGCTACTGGAGGTTGTACGAGGGGAGTCAGAAATTTCCTCCCTTGATGGTCCTCCTCCTGCAAAGAAGCAAGCAACCCTTAGGAATGTGAGTGGGAGATCTGACGATGACTTTAAAAGGCCTCCACCTCAAGATAAGAGGAGCCGAGATAGGAAAACTCGTGGCTCAAAGCTAATGGGGTCAGTAGAATTGTAAATTGTATGGATAGGAAATTAACAAGTTCTTGTTGTTTTATTGATTGGGAATTAAAATAACTAGAAAAGTACCCATCCTACAGATGGAGACAACAGCTCCCTCCCCCTCCTAAAGGATATTTTAGCATAGCAGCCATATCTGTTGTTTGCTCTCATCCCAGATGTTTGGGCCTAAAAAGAGATAAAGAAATAGAGGTGGAAGTGGCTTGCGCACAGTTTTGATGACCTACGAGTGTACAAAATTGTGATTTTAATAAGTAGGGTGGTTTACTCAGGCATAGAGTTGTGACCACAACCAGGCCATTTTGGGGGGGGAAATAGCCCCACGGACAGAGTTTTACTTTGATCTTCACCAAATTCCTTATAACCACCCCAGGGCTAGGGTTACCTTCATCAAACCCTATAAATTTGAGCCCTTTAGGCCTAATCATCTGAGAGGAGTTAGCAAATAAACCAATCTTCATCAAACTTCGTTATAACGTCTTTAAAGTGACCCCCATCGAACCCTGAATATTGAGCCCTTTAGACCGAATCGTTAGAAGTTACTGAGCAAACAAATTGAGAATTATAGTAAGATTGCTTATTATATTGGTAGGGAATTAAAAATAATTGCTAACTATATTGGTAGAGAATTAAAGATAATTTTTCTCTTATTGTGTTGATACGGATTGAATGTGTAATTACACTTTAGCATATGCAATTATTTTAATTTCCGATCAATGCAATATGGAAGTATTTTTAATTCTGCAATAACACAATGTATGTCCATGTTCTAATTAGCAGGGCATAGTGGGGAAGCCTGGATATGGCAATTAAGGTTAACATATATGACAACTGGTGGTTACATTTTAATGATCTATTATCTAATATGTGATTGTATCACTAATTGTGTGTATTTTAAATGCCTTTATTGTTTTGTAAAGATCTCTAGACGATGTGGAGTACGAACAGCTACAGTTGGCCTTGGCAATGTCTGCCTCTATGGATGGAGGGGATCTTGCAAGCACTCATAGTGGGGCATGCACCACCTCAGGGCAGTACAATAGTGCAAAGATAAAACAATCGTGAGTGTACAGTTATGTATGAGATGCAGTTCTGATATCCCCCCCCCCCCCCTCTTCACACACACACACACACACACACACACACACACACACACACACACACACACACACACACACACACACACACACACACACTGACTTTCAGAAAGAAAAGGAAAGAGAAAACATTCCCTCATCATCCCCTGCTCTCAGTTTCTACTCAACAATCCCGCGACATCATAGCCTATCGAGCTGAGCAGCTGCTTGTTCCTGCATGCACAGGGACGACAGGGATTGGTGGTGGCGGTGAAGAGGAGGACATTCCCTGCACTCCTGCGTTTTGCAGCAGTGAACTGGCTAATGGTGTGATTGGGCATGTAATTAGTAATAGTTCTGCGTTTAAACTCACTCCTTCTCCGAAAGATGAGGATGATGCTTTGTTTTTGTCAGATGATGACACAAAGTGTGGCAGTCGTCAGTGCACTATACCGGAAGTTGAGGACTACCCCCGAACAACGTCACCTGATCTGCTCCCGGCTGCATCTGATTCACCTAGCATGGATGACCCTGGAGAAGCTCCTTCTTCACGGGAAGGACCATGCTCTCTTGTCAGTCCATTACCGGATGATGGAGGAAGTGGGGGAGGGGGTGTGGCACTTCCTGTCCCTGGAACTTCCTTGGTGAAGGAACTGCAGGATGTCGATTACCTAACCCTCTGGCAGCTGGGTGCTTCAGACCCTCACACTGACGAACTTGGGGAGTTTTATGTTTCAGCTTTGTCTTCAGCAATCAGTCCTCCCAAGGTGAGAGTGGCAGATGCTGTGTGTGTGTGTGTGTGTGTGTGTGTGTGTGTGTGTGTGTGTGTGTGTGTGTGTGTGTGTGTGTGTGTGTGTGTGTGTGTGTGTGTGTGTGTGTGTGTGTGTGTGTGTGTGTGTGTGTGTGTGTGCAGTGGGTGGATTAGTGTGTGTGTGCATGCATGTTGGGGGGGGGGGGGATTAGAAGGGGTTGGGGATAAAAAGCAATAGAAAATAGAATGTTTGATTGAAATTTAATCCAACAAACTCTTCAGACAAAATCGCTCGTATGTAATCAGGAAATATGGCTGCTGATTAAGTGCTGAAATCCGGGAGACCAGCAGAGAGTGCGTTTGTGCTTGTGTGTGCGAGTGTGAAACTACTCTGTGCAACTTTGGATGTCCATGTTGATCTAGTAACCATAGCAACAAATTGAATATATTCACATTCCTTTATTCACATTTTTGTTTTCCAGGCAAATCTTTTGTTTTGCCAACAGTGTGACAGACACATGTGCCTTGACAGCATGTCAGCCTTGCCTGCACCTCCACCTGCAACCACAGCTGCACAGGAAGTGAGCACCTCACGATATTGTAGCACATAATGGAAGTTTACATATTTGCATGTGTGCATTCAATAGCCTCAAGAGACACCATCTGAGGAGTGTTCAAAAAATAACACTGGTGTGGTTGACCCAGCTTTGCTCTCTGACCTTTGCTCTATGATCGCCTCACCTTTCCTAAGCGACACTACTATCCTCACTGCTCCAGAAAGTGGCTTGGACTCTGCACTGAATGCCCATCGCTTCTTGCTTGCCGCCAGGTGCCCAGGATTCAGGGAGGCAATCAAGGACGCTGATCCACTTCCAAATGTGCTGGACCTGTCTGAGTTTGAGCGGAATGCCGTGCTAGCATTCTTGGAGTATGTGTATTGTGGTGTCTGCCCTGTTGCTATGGGGGCCAACACATCCAAAAAAGTTGATGCCATTCGTAGCAGGTATAAAACCCTAAATGCACTATAATCTTGAAGGGTTATTTCTTTGCATGTTTCCTTCAACATGTGAAAATGTTTCTTCTTGTTTCTATAGAATGTCTTCCAAAGAAGAAATAAGCAAAATTATCAGATATTGTGAAAAATTGAACGATGGCGAAACAGAAAATGACAGCAGAAGTGCTGCTTTCTCTTCTCCCTGTCTGCTGCAGCCATCACCGTCATCTTCACCAAAGCTAGGATCGTGTCTCCCATTGTCAACAACACCGGATTTACAGGAACACTCCGATGGTTTACTAGTGGGCTGGCCATTGTCGTCTCCCGTGCTGACAAATTCAACAACTCCATCTCCCACCAGATGCAGTTCAGTTGAAGGATCTCGTCCTGTCACAGTGCCCAGTGGAGAGAATGTATTATTACTGTCAAGTGATGAGGAAAAACGTTTTCTGGATAATGGATGCCTTCACACCTCAGATGATGACATTTTTGATGTTCTGACTCCTCCTTCAATCTCTTCTCGTTCCATTCAGCCAGTTTCATCCTCTCCAAGTAGCGATGACTGTCAGTTTGTGGTTAGGGAAGAAGGGAAGGTGGTGTTGGTCTCCAGCTCCAGTTCCTGTAGTGATGTGGTCATGTGTGGTGTGCAGCAGGTATGCGATGGAGTGCTGGGAGTGGGGAAGGTGGAGGTGGATGAGAACCTGGTGGTGGAAACAGAGGAGGAAGTGCAAGCGGATGTGAACGTGGTGGTGGAAACAGATGAGGAAGAGGATGTGAACCTGGTGGAAACTGTGGAAGTGGAAGAGAATGTCAATCTGATGGAAATGGAGAGGAAAATAGAAGTGGACAGCAAAGTGGTGGATGTGATGGATGAGGAATACCAGTTTGACTCAGACAGTTTCCTTGAAGCCATGGCGGAAAACTTTGCTGGTCAAGGCAGTCCTCATGCCCTCCATACGTCCTCTCAGCCTCCTCCCTTTCACCACACCCCCACACATCATGTCAGCCTCTCCCAGTCCCCAGTGGCACCAGTGAGAGGCCTTCCTTCCTTCATCACTCCAGCCTTGGTGGGGAGGAGAACAGAGCTGTACTCGGATGATAACATCACTCCCATGCCCCACTACCACAACATGAGGACGCCCCAGCTGAAGGGAGAGTGCAGCCGATTTGGAGTGAAGGCAATCCCAAAACGAAAGATGATTGCCAAGCTGAAGGAGATTTACACCTACACTCACCCACTAGTAGGTATGTACATGCTGGAGTTATGTGTCACTCATCCACTAATGGTATGTACATGCTATTGTTGTGTGTACACTCACCCACTAGTATGCATGTACATGCTATTGTTGTGTGTACACTCAGTCACTAGTAGGTAATGTACATGCTACTGTTGCATGTACACTCAGCCACTAGTAGGTATGTACATGCTACTGTTGCATGTACACTCAGCCACTAGTAGGTATGTTCATGCTATTGTGTGTACACTCAGCCACTAGTAGGTATATGCTATTGTTGTGTACACTCAGTCACTAGTAGGTATGTACATGCTACTGTTGCATGTACACTCAGCCACTAGTAGGTATGTACATGCTACTGTTGCATGTACACTCAGCCACTAGTAGGTATGTACATGCTATTGTTGTGTGTACACTCAGCCACTAATAGGTATGTACATGCTACTGTTGCATGTACACTCAGCCACTAGTAGGTATGTACATGCTACTGTTGCATGTACACTCAGCCACTAGTAGGTATGTACATGCTACTGTTGCATGTACACTCAGCCACTAGTAGGTATGTACATGCTACTGTTGTGTACACTCAAACCACTAGTGGGTATGTACATGCTGTTGTGTGTACACTCAGCCACTAGTAGGTATGTACTTGCTAGTGTTTGAAGCTGTTAATTAATCTTAGGTGTTTATAATTTCAGCTGGTGATGGATCTATTGTCCCTGAAGGCAATGAGGCTAAAGATGACATAGAGAGCATCAAGAAGAGAGTCAAACATGCCATTACTTCAGACCATGAGCTCTACCAAGACATTCTCCTTTACAAAGTAAGGAGTTTGCATCAATTATAAACTAATTTAAGAGAACTAGCCCTATAATGTAGAGTCTCCTGAAGATGGTCAGCTAATGGTGGAGTAGCTTCACCACCAGCAACAACTGATTTAATAGTTCATAGATACACAATTCCCTGGTAGTAGTATTCATGTGTGCAGAAATATTTGCAGTTAAATTGGGCATTAATAATTTCCTGTGGCACTAATGACAACACTAATTAATGCTTTCTGTGTTTGATAATCTAAATGAAATTTGCAAATATAGATGTAGTGCCCCCTGGACAAGCACTTCCCCCATTTGTGGTCACGAGTGTGTCCTGGTGACTCAGCAGTTTTATCAACAATGCTAGAATATTCTGATCTGTTGAGTATTTGTTGTTGTTGTTTTTTTTGATTTTAAGTTATTGCTGGATCCCTAGACTGAAACATTTCTAGCTAATATAAAACTCAAACCCAATGGTGAAAAGCTTATGTCGACGCAAGTTCATGGATTGAAGCACCAATAATCCTGTGAGCTTCGTAGTGTCACCGTGTATGAACTCATGTCAATACTTCCAGGTGTCTGGTGTTGCCATGGGCATTTTATTTAGTTGAGACAAATGAACAGAGCACCTCTAACATCACATGATCAGAATTAGATTGAAATTAACATCATTAGGCCCAGTCTGATTATAGTAAATTGAGGAGTCTCATTTGGTTGACTCTAATGCATCCCAGTTGACTACATTAGTGGAGTTTCCAGTTAGACAGACCAAGGATTCCTTCTGTCAAAGGTACCTGCACTCACGAAGTTACTGTTACATTGACCAACTGTATAGCTGGCCAGAGGCCATAATGCAAGAATATAGCCAAAATAACATCACACATTTAGAGTGTGCTTGTGGGTCAAGATTCAGTGCCTACCATTATTATTCAAAAACAAACTAAACAAAACAGCAACAACAAAAATACTCCCTGTGCCACTGATTCCCACATAACAATGAAATAATTTTACTTGAACATACTCACTCCCTCCCTCCTTAAAAGAGTCCATTCTTTTATGTATGTATGTGTTATATATACCCACCCACTATTTCCTTTATACAGCCGCTGGACATAAGCTTCATTCAAGACAAGCTCAAGTCTGCAGGAGTGGTACTCCCCAAAGACAGTCTGATAGACATATTGGATGCCATGGTACGCCAATTGGTTCCTCATGAATTAATGTTTGAATTAATGTTTATATGTTTTCCCTTTCAGTGTGTGACGTTTACAGAACCAAGAAACAATCCAAGAAATCGAACACAAACCAAAAGAACAATACAGAGTTAATTCACAGCACTCAACATAACATTTGTTCAACACAAATCAGATCTTATGTAATTATGTTACAACAGTTCTGATAAAATGTACACGATTTTGTTATTGTCCAGCTCCGAATTTGGCACTAAATTTCTCCATAACCTTTTTGATCTTTGGATTATTCTGGTACTTGGAGATGTTGGCAGGATTTGCTTGGATGTCAGTTATGGCAGCCAGCACCTCAGGATCCTGTAGGAATGAGGAAATAGACATCAATGCACGGCACCAACATGACAGTACACAATTTATCCAGCACATTCACAATATAGAGTTTCAATGATATACTACTATACATACATACAAAGCATGTACAAAAAATGTGCTCAATTGATACATGTACCCACCCACCCACCCACACACACACCCACACACACACAAAAAAGATATTCAATGCACAACTTTATTCAACTTCCATTTCATTCAGAAGGTAAAACATCATTGGGCTCAACTCGGGCTATGGGCACAATTATTACACAGCATTTGAGCATTCTGTCTAGGAAATTGTAACTTCAGCAGCATTTCAGTGATTGTTAGCCTCCTGCGTAATCCCTTGACTGTTACTCACTTGTTTGACAACTGCAGTAACTTAACTCCTCATGAAGGAATCTTTAAAACCCATAAAGTATGTGGGCAGAGATTGTAACCAGAAAACTGGACTTTCACAATCTGTAGTCCAGGTTTGAATTATGAAAATATTACTAACAAGTGAAGCATGTAAATGTACATGAATATTCTGAGCCAATGGACAAGATCACAATAGAGTCTCAAGGGGTTGGCAACTACATTGTGTGAGACAATGGCAGACATCAAAAGGAGTCTTAGGTTTATCCTCTCATGTCATATTGTAGATGTACTATGAAGGTGTATCGCACTAGAAATGTTTACTTACTGACCATGTGATTACATGTCACTGTGTATTGTAGATGTACTATGAAGGTGTATCGCACTAGAAATGTTTACTTACTGACCATGTGATTACATGTCACTGTGTACCTTGGTCTGTATGATACTGTGTAACTTGGTGTTCACTGTATGTTACTGTGTATCGTGGAGTTCGCTGAATGCTCACCCATTAACAAAAATTGCAGTGTATCCTAAAGAAGGAAAGGATTACCACAACCTTTGATTAAGGATTGAGTAGTTCAAGTTCAGTTTGTAATCAAAGGGAAAGTGTTAAACTGGCAGTGTTGACGGTTTGCTTTGGAAAGAACATTTACATGGAATCCTGAGCTTGCGGGGAGGGGAGGGGTTTGAATGTTCAGACAGTTGACAGGATCAAGGAAAACCTTAACAATAGCTACTAAACCAGCATGGAAGGGATCAAACATTTGGAACTGTAATCATAAGCAGGAAAAAATGAGTTTAAGAGAGGATGGACACTTGCAGACTGCAGGCATTGCTAATAAAGAACAATGGAGTGCCACAGGGTGGAGTTTCATTACCTGCTCTGCTCCAACACCTACATGAGCTCGTTGCCTGTTCCACCTCACTACATCGAGGTGGTAAGCTACGTAGATGACTCACCATTCTGTCATTGGGTCCCAAGCCTGCAGCACTCTACAGACCCATCTCCATCTACCTCAGTGAGCTAGCCCACTGGCTGGACAAGCGCAAGCTACACCTGGCGCAACCTACACCTGGCGCAACCTACACCTGGCGCAACCTACGTCTCTCTGCTGAG
Organism: Lycopodina hypogea; assembly: GCA_963969325.1. Taxonomy (NCBI): domain Eukaryota; kingdom Metazoa; phylum Porifera; class Demospongiae; order Poecilosclerida; family Cladorhizidae; genus Lycopodina; species Lycopodina hypogea. The sequence continues at coordinate 6,222,073 of OZ017787.1, forward strand.
AAGTCTGCGACAATGCTCTTCACCAATTGGACCAAGGAGGTTGGGTGCAAACTTAGCATAACAGTGACCAGCCATGAGCTCCCCAGCAGCTAGACAGTGAAGGTCCTGCGTGTTACCTTTACCTTCTCTTCCCACAACACCAACACCATTGGCAGAAAATCAGCCAGTGCAACGTCATCATGAAGATGCTGCACCAAGGAGGGTCTTCTTAACACCTACAAGGCAATCAGTCTCTCTGTCACAAACTATGTGGCACCCATCTGGATGCTGATGCTGAGCAACAGCCACTGGAGAGATCTCCAAACGCAGCAGAACGCAGCTCTTAAGACAGTGACCGGCTGCCACACAATGACCTCTGAGGTCCAACACATTGAAGTGAGGGAGTGCATGCAGACGAGGCAAGTATCACAGATAATTAGCTGGTTTCTCTGCAGCAGAGACAATCTGGGGTATATATCCTTCTACTACGACAATCTAAACCCTGAAGACCTTAAATTTGAACACAACTAAATTTGGCACATATCCGCTATATTCGCTCGCTAGTAAAGCAAACTATTTTGGTGAGGGGAGGTTTACAGTCTCCCTCTGTGGATGCTTGATCTTAACCACTTCTTATGGAGAAACTGAAGTCACAGTTCAGGTTTGGTGGTTTCTATAACAATACTAATACAATACGAATCTTTGCAATATAAACTAATGTTAATATATTTGAAAATATACCTGAAACATTTCAAGTAGCTCTGGATCTTGCATGAGAGAAGACATATCAAAACCTGGAGCTCCAGGCATCCCACCTCCAGGCATCCCACCTCCAGGCATCCCACCTCCAGGCATCCCACCTCCAGGCATCCCACCTCCAGGCATTCCTCCAGGCATCCCACCAGGCATTCCTCCAGGCATCCCTCCAGGCATCCCACCAGGCATCCCACCAGGCATACCTCCAAACATTCCTCCAGGCATACCTCCAGGCATTTTGCTTTTAGCTTTCCTTTCCTCTTCTTCCCTTTTCATTGCCTCTTTACTAAAATATCATAACAATAAAAAACTTTACACAAACTTCTCTCACTTACATTCTTCTCTTCTTCTCCTTTACGTCCCTCTCTCTCTTCTTCCGCTCCTTTTTCAAGTTGTGCTCATGAATACGCTCAGCCTGCACCCACACAGCCATAGAACAAGCACACTCACATCACTGCACAGAAAACTGAAGCAACTGATAGTGTATAACAAATGAAGGGAGACATTTCTGAGGAACACACATCATCATCACCTTGGATTTTATCTCCTTCATCCAGACACTGACATCATCATCGTAGTCTAGTCTATTTGCCGTCTGAAAGTTCTTAGCAGCTTCCTCCCAGTGGCCGAGCAGCTGCTGGGCACGCCCCCTCCATTTATAGCCCTGGGCGGAGTCAGGGTTGAGAGCTACAGCTTTATCGCTGTCCTTGATGGCAGCATTGGGCTTCTTGAGTTTGATGAAAACACTGTCCATGGTTGCCAAGGGACAAGCAAGAGTTCAAGGATGAATGAATATGTACACATTAACTATTTAAGGAGAAAATGAGAATAGAATGTATAAATATATCTTGCTAGCCATTACACAATACATGAGTTGATATAATGTGACAAACACTTTGTACCCCCCCCCCCCCCCCAACCGCATTTTTATCAACAGGTGTCCTTGACTTAGTGACCTCTAACTCAGTTTGTCAAACATGAAGACAACTTTAACACAATATAGTGACATGACTCTCATTCCGATAACTTAATTAGAAATCGAGCAAAAGAAAAATGTTGGCCAGTATTGTTAATGGCTGCCAACAGAGAATGGAGGGAAGTGGAGGAAACACAGAAATCACAAACCTTGCTCTCTTTGCAAACTGAGGTGCTGACTTGGGATCAGCTACAATGGCAGCTGTGAAGTGCTCCAATGCTCCATCAAGGTCACCTAAGGGACAGAGACATTGATTCAAACATCAACAATTGAATATAATTTTACAATTCATATCGAAAAGGATTGTTAAGGTAGAATGATTGTGGCAGAACATAGATTGAGGACTGCCATCCCAACATGAAACACCATCCCCATTTTATATGCATCGATCATTTTATATCTGCTAAGATGATTGTTAATTAAAATGTACATGTGTATAAGTATGTTACCACACATGCATGCATAAACCTGCAAGCTATGAGTGAAGTTAGTGCAGCATGGTGTGCTATAATTAGAATAATCTACACAAATCACCATTCTACACTGCTCTAAAACTCCTCCATTTAACACCTTTGAATAGGTTCAATGATAGAAAAATTTGGGGGGGGGGGTAGGATATATTCATTAAAAAAAAAAAATTAAAAAAAGAATAAAAAAAAAAAAAAAAAAAAAACAACTTAAAATTAGTCATTAGTTAGAGTCCAGGGGAATTTTAAAAAAAAGCGTACAAAAAGCATAGTCCAATAATTTAGGCACAGGTTCTACTAAGCGGGAAAACCTGGGTTCAAAAACAGGTCAGGCTCTTTTTTTTTTGTTGCTTTTTTTGTTCTCCTCTTTTTTCCCCTCTCTCTTCAATTTTTTTTATTTATTTATTTTTTTTACTTATTTTTTTAATTTTTAAAACCTTCAATTCTTTCTCCCTCCCTGACCCCTTTTCCTTCCTTGTCTTCATTCTATATTTTCCCCTTTGTTCATGCTGCCTTGGTCATTGCTACTATATTTAGTAGTACTATGCAAACTGAAGGAGCTGCTTACATTTGAACAAAGTACACGGATTGGTCTAGAAATGTTGTTTTGAGTGGCTTCTATAATATTTCATGTTGACATTGGCCGGGCAATGCCGGTATAATATGTTAAAAAAATTTTTTTTAAAAAGAAAGAAAGAAATGTTTTCACCTGTTTGGACAATTCAAAATATTTTTAGTGCCGACATTCCCCCCCCCCCCCCCCCCCCCACATTCAAATAGCTTTACTTTGATACTAGCATGTCATCCTTATCAACATTTTCAACAAAACATCACATTAGCACGCAACTAGACAGTCATGATTAGGTTCTACCGACTATTACATTCTCACATCTATCATAACATGAACAGTGCAACAGAAACAGCTCCAGTTGACTCTCCTTCATTATTCTAACACAAACTTGAACACTACACAACTAAGGAAGCCAAAGAATAGAAAGAACAGATATTCCAAACATACTTGCATCAGTGTGCACCAAAAGGTATTAATCATCAACTAAACTCACCATCAGCAACAGCCATGGATCCTTGGGTTCTTTCCTCATGGGCTTTGTCCCTCAGATCCTCCGTCACTTCCACAGATGGGTCGCCCATTTCTTGCGCCAAATCTTCATCAGGAGCGACGATCCCTTCCATGTCAAATTCTACAAGTGACAGGAAAGAAATTACAAGGACGAACTCAATATGGTTATGTCCCTTTACCCAATTCACTCTCTGCACTCTCCTCCTCTTCCTCTTCTTCTTCTTTCACTTCCTCTTCTTCCATTTCCATTTTCTCATCCTGTTTTCAAATCAGAGCATAAATAGAATAGGTACATACACTCAGAATTAAAATATGTATTCACTGAAGAAGATCACACACTCAGCCACAACAGATACAACCAACCAACCAATCATATCACACCACATCGCATCACACTGTTGTCCATGTGTGCTAACAGTGATAGAACCAGTTGCACACATCAAGATCCCTAATATTTGGTAAGGGTTGTTTCACAGACACCCACCAAAGTCAATAATGTCAAGAATCATGGAAAAATGAGGAGAGAAAAAAAAGTAACTACTATATATGTTGTTCATGCTCATTTATTCACCATGCCACAAACTTATGTGTCAAATGGTTCCTTTGTGCTGGCAGAATTCACTCCAGTTTTTCAGCTTCCTGTAAAACAGGAAACACTTGACACAGTATACTGAGCCAGACACATGCTATGGCCTTTGGGCATAACCTAGGTAACTCCCTCTCACAGCAGTGCATGATAACATACCAATAGTGCCCCTCATCCCAGCCACAAGTCCTTCCTGACTGATTCCTAGGCCAGCATACATCCTAAATATGGTCCACACAGAGGCGGGCTCTATGTGTGTGCATGACCTATTAGAACTTATTCTCTCATCTCAAATATAGTCACTGCTACTTGTCTTTTCTTTAATACCTTGGGGGCTTCTGACTTGTGACCAGAATTAACAGTTTCATCATCTGGATCAGCATCTTCGGCTGTTGCCGACTCCATAGGATCTGGTGTTGGAGTAGTGCTGTCACCATTGCTAGCCTTTGCTGGCTCTGGTTCAGGAATGTTGGCATCAAGACTGAGATAAGTGGGTGAAAGAAGTGGGTGGTGGTAGAAGTGGGTGGTGGTAGAAGTGGGTGGTGGTAGAAGTGGGTGGTGGTAGAAGTGGGTGGTGGTAGAAGTGGGTGGTGGTAGAAGTGGGTGGTGGTAGAAGTGGGTGGTGTAGGTGGGTGGTTTATGACAAGCTCGATGTAAAAAAAAAAAGGAGGGAAAAAATAGTGGGCACTCGGTAACTACAAACTAGTGTATACCCTGTTAACAATATTGTCAACCATTTACCAGAATTTTCATCATTCAGTTTGGTTGGGTAAGCAGAGCAAGAGTAAGGCAGGCCAAAGAGAAAGGTAGGGCCAAAAAGAAAGAGTATGGTAGGGCCAAAAAGAAAGAGTACGGTAGGGCCAAAGAAAATAATTGGGTAGGGCTGAAGAAGTCAGCCTGGGCCAATCCTTCGGAAATACGAAGGGTCTGGTGTCAGGGCTACAAAATCTGTCACATTGGAATGCAATTAACAGTATTGGGTTGGAAGTATATTTGTACAAATTAATACCCAAAACAGTTAAAATGTTGTGAGCCCATCCAGCCTCTTATGCCTGCAATATTTTTAATATCTAAAAATATAAAACAGTAGGTCATTTGCAATATGCACACAGCATTGTTTTCTAGTGTGGGGAAGGGAACTAAATTTGTAACCACAAACACAAGACTTTTCCAAGACACCAGACCCTTCCAAGGAAGGTGTGACCTGCCATACTAAGGAAACTGTAGGGTGGGTCCAGGTAAAGATTAGGGCCATTTCCATAAGTGATGGTAAGGCTAGACCAAAATTATTGCCCTCCCCTAACTCCAGTTGAACGAGACACAAAACTGCAGAATCATATCTGGTAAATGGTCGCCAACAACCGGTACATCTTGTAAAAACTCCACTGGTGCAACCCAGAGAGTATTGAGGTATTATATTGGGGATTTTATTTTGGTTAAAATATCCTGATAACTATGAAAAATACCTTAATAGCCAGTCTTTCAAGAAACTTAGCTGTGGGAGATGGATTAGGCTCGGATTTGCCTTGCAAAGAGCAACGAATTGCTTTAGCTGCGCCACATGGCTAGGGTTGAGGTTGGAGGCCATAGAGTACACAAACCAACCAAAGAATTGACCGGTACGCTGTTAATGCTCCTTACGCACAGAACAGAGAGAACCTTTTGTTGCCACGTTTCTACGGGGCGCATGCGTAAAACTGAATGTATTGCAACTGTCCTCGCCGCTTGCCTGACCCTTTACCTATATTAAAAGTTGTGCAATGCAATTTCTAAGTTCATGAATTAAACTCAATGGGTACATTTTCAAAAGGAAGTCCACCTTCTTTGACCTGACTGAAGAGGGGAAGAAACACACAAGAATAAAATTAACTTGTTATGGGAAATGCTGGAAACAGGAAACTCAGGAAACTTTACTTGAATTGTAGCCGCCACCCCTGACCAGGTTGTTCTGTTTGTTTAGTTTTTTGCTGTTTAAATTTTGAAATAATATTTTTAGATGGATAAAGGTGGTAATAATACTTGGGCTACTATATGAGGTATTGAAAACTTGTTTACTTATTTGCATAACACACATGATTTGCATAAGTACACACTTAAAATTTCTATGCCTCTTGAGGAATTTGATGGCATTTAATTATTCACTTCAATTGGTTGGGGCAATTCACTGAATCAGTGATGCAGTGCAATCTGCTCTCCCACTGAACTACTCTGTGGTGACTTCCTTTAGGGGTAACCCACTGGTGCAGCTGAATGATCTGAATAAACTGCACTATTATCTTGGGAGTGAGGAGGACCTCTCTGTACAGCCACCACATTGCATGTCAGGCTCTCCTTGCAGTAGATGTACAGTCATTTGGATGTGCCAACAGGACCTATTGGCTCCATATAGAATTGACCATGGCCAAAAGAAGACTGGTTCTTTGAAGTTAGGCAATGTTGGCACTATCTTACTTCACTTAGTTGTCAGTACTGGAAGTACTATGTTGCATGGAAGCCTCCCTCATGAATGCTGATAATGGCAGCTTCCCACATGAATGCTGCTAGGGCACCTTTGGTGGGCTGTAATGACACTCCATAAAAATAATGGTATTTGTAGCAGGATGTAGTCTCACTACATAAAAGTTCAGACATAATAGTAAAGGTATTTGCATGCAATGTGCTTCTTTGGTTTTAGTTCAGAAAGAATGTGCTGCAAATGAGCAGACAAATCAGAAACTGTGGGTATTGTATTTCTAATAAGTAAACAAAGAACAAATTACATGATAAACACAGTTGTCAATGAAAGTGCCAGAGTCATCATTGTAGCTAATGTGAATCAAGTGCCAGGATTTTCTCTTTTGTCTATTTCTGGGATTTTTGAGTATATGGATGATGAACAAACAACCTTAAAAAGTAGCACATCAAGACCAGTTAAGACATAGCTGCTGCAAGTTAACTAAGGAACAAAGAAGAAAAGGGAAATCTTGTGTGACCAGTCTACATGTATGGTTTGTAAAACAACTCTGTGGTTTTACTTGAATAAAGTTTAGTTTTTAGTGTCCTGTAGCCCTCCCCTGCCCCCCTCCCAGGTTTCTAACATAGCCCAAGGTTCCAGGTTACTCACAGGGTCAAGTTGTGTATACATGCCAAGTTTCCGGTCTATAGGTTCAAGGGTTTAGCAGACCATTAGCCATATAGGTAGATGGAAAGATAGATAGGTACAATAAGTTATGAATAGATTTCAAAGAAGAAGGAAGAAGGGGAGGAAAAAAGGTGGTCAAAAAGAAAAGAAGGGGGGAAAGGGTGGGGGGGGGGGGGGGGGGGAGAAGAAAAGACAAGAAAAAAGGGCAGGGACAAAAAGAAATAAGGAAGAAAAAAGTAGAAAGAAGAAAATAGGAAGGAACATGGAAAGGATATATAAGGAAAGGAAGAAAAAAAAGTCCTGGGTTTGAACCTGGACTTTCCACTTAGTAGACCTGTGCCTTAACCACTTGGTATACAAAAATTAGAATTCCCTTTTTTTTTATTGCCACAAGTGTCACCATTTTCTTGATACTTTTAGCGCATGTTTTAAAGTTAGATAAAAATCTATGCTCATGCAAAGTTTCATAGAAATCTGTCCATGGTTAGGCCAGGAAGATGGTACAATGATACGGACAGGCTGGGAGACAGAAAACAGACTGACTGACTGACAGACATTTCTTCTTCTTTTTTTATTCAATTATATATATATATGCCTTGGGCAAGTTTAAAAAGAAAAAAAAATAAACAGAATGAAACAACAAATGAAGAACAAAAATTAATTGCTATATCTGATGAGTTGCTACATTGTAAAATAAAATGGCTATGTTTAAATCTCTTCATAGATATTCATTTCATCCTTCAGTTCATCATCATCAGTATGTGGCATCAATGGCAGTCTTTGTGGAATGTAAGCGGCAGTAGTAGGAACTTCATATTCACAAGGAGGTACACAGGATACACTGAAGGGCACTTCATCATACTGGTGCACCTTAGCACCACTTGCACCAGTTAGTGCAGAATACCTACTCTTCTCCTTCAAAGTGATGCAATTATGTCCTAAGTTTGACAGGTTAGAAGAACTATCACTTGTGTCACAGAGAGCCATTGTTCCTCCTTTATGAATTTCAATGTAAGTATCAGCCATGTCCTCAGCCCAGAGGTTTTTATGGTACAGGTCACCCTTTTCACTAACATCTACATGAAGACTATCAGATGTGTTCCCAAACGTATGGGGCGTTTCCTGTTTTCTGAATGCTAGAAGATTCACTCTTGAAGTGGAATCCATTGAAATAAATGACAAAGAACAACTCTCTGAGGAATTTTGTTGCAGCTGTACAGAGTTGTCCACTTCTCTCTTCTTCCATGCCACTTTCAAACAAATCACGACCAGGATTATTGCAATGCATATGAATATCATGACAATAACCCCAGTGGTTACAATTCCTATGATCAGGTACATTTGGTGTAATATGTAATTTCTCTGTTCAAAAGTCCCACCGCTTGTGGTTCCAATTGCACTCAAAACATGTGAAGTTGTACCGCTTTCTGGTATATCTGTACCAGCTAAAGTTGTAGAAGTTGGCCAGCTTGAGGCCAAGCTAGTTGAATTCGTTGTAGCACCTAAATGTCAAACAAAGTTTAATTGCTAAACATTATGTTTAGTGTTGTATGGATATTGCTACAGATCGAATAATTCTATATAAGAATGACTAAATTTACCATTTCCTTCCACAGTTGCTCTGATCAGTGGTGCCACAGGCAGGTAAGGTTGCATGTGGATAATTTCAGCACTGAAAGCTTCCAATGGTGTAGAAGTATCAGTAACAACATATGTATGAATGTTCAGGTTGGTTAAGTATTTGATTCTAACTCCAGAGCCTCTGATAAACAATCCAACAATGTCCCCAGAGTTCACTGCTATCTGTGACTTTGGGGAGACCAGATTAATCAATACCTTTCCATTCTCCTCATGTATGAGTTGTGAGGTATCTGTCAAACTGTACGTAGTACTACCAACGATGAAGTACTTTTGCTGCATGCTGTTCAATCTCCACACCTGGAAGTCCAGTCTGCTGAGGAACTTGAGGGAGCCATTAACATGAGCTTCCCATTGAGTGATAACTGCAGGACAGGGGAAAGTGTACTGGGGTATCATTAGCTGCCTGTGAATGGAGTTGGAGTTATTGGGGAAGCCATCACTCAGGTCTGGGAAGTTGGGCCAACATTGCTGACCAAGTGCTGAGAGGACATGCAAAAAGGAAGTGTTAAATATATCAAGCAAGCAATAAATATTTATTAGGTAACTAGCAATGTATTTTATTTAGACTTCATAATTTTATTGTCGAAAACAACAACTAGCAAACAAGCCAGCTATATTTTTAAAAATGGAAAACTACAACATACCTCCATTACTGGACATAAAGAAGAAAGCAACTAAAACTGCTATATCTGCTGTTCTGAACATGATTCTATCTTCACTGAATACGTGTTCTTATTTATACCAGATCTTTAAACTACAATGGTATGCAACATTTGCTGTGGCCAAACTAGCTATATTGTGGTAATACTATAATAGTTTGGCAACACCCATAATAGCACCTTTGGTCTTTGGCAACATCAAAGAGAATTTTCCTGTGTGCACAAATCTCTGCCACATAGCAGCCTGACAAATAAACCACAATTTATTTAGTAACCTTTCTATGCGTGATTGGCAAGAGAAAGCTGGTCATTGCTATGGGAATATGTTCATCTGGCAATCAGATGCAATGGCAAATGAATAATGTTCTCACTGTCTGGTCCAAACAGTTGTAGGAGGCTAGGACTAGGGATAGAGATACTGTGTATATCCCTGTTGCTGGACATATAAGAAAAGTATGCTTTTTAAAATGAAGAGAAAATAGTCACATATTCTGAAATAACGGTTATCCAATGGAGCTGAATCCAGGCATTAAAATAGAATGTCTCTTGGTTTTATCCTTTTTCCTATCCCAAGCATTATTACATAGTGAATTTATTGCACAAGGTAACTTTATGTTGAGTCACTTGGAAAACTCTCCCAATAATTAAATCTTTGTTAAGGGTCAAATATAGGTCATGATATTGCAGTTATGTTGAATTAACACAAAAAAAATTATTCACACCATGAGACAAACTTACTCAATTTCCCCTAATTCCATGTTTACTGTAGCATAGTATATTTTGACACTGATGATTGAATTATCACAGTGTCAAAAATATGCTATGCTGCAGGGGCAGGGATATCATTAAATAGGGGAGAGGGCAAAGGCTCTCCCTCTCCTCTTTCAACAATAATCATGATCCTGTACCACACATGCTTGCACAAGGGTTCAGTGCATGATCGCATTCCCCAAAATGCATCTTAAGTCTCCCCCTTCCCCTTTTTTTCTTAGCTGTTTCTGCTTTTGTCTGTTTTTGAGCTGTAACAATAAAATATTAGAGTGGGGGTTGGGGTGTGGAGGGGTACATTTGTGAGTGAATTATCACAGGAAATGTGAGATCAGCTGTCTGAATTCTTGGCATAAAACCTCTTTAAACACTATATTATACAACCCCAAGTGCCAAGATAAGATACCAGAAATTTAAATTGATTCAACATTTGTTTTGAGCACTTCAATACAGGTTGCTAATTCATTTAATTAACAGTTAAAAAAAAAGAAGATAAAAGAAGTCAGCATAATGCTACATGCTAACTATTAACATGTTATAATAGAACTATAGAGCTACTCACTATAATTGTTAGAACCAAGCAGGCCAAAATATTTGTGACAAAGGTCCATTGAGTAAGTACCTTACTACCGCCCACATGTATTTACATGTGCCTGTTTGATATGTAAAAAATACTGCAACCAAGGGGGATACAAAAAAAAATTTTTTTAAACAAAACCAAAAAACATTGTGAGACCTTAGAGATAACTTCACAATAAGTTTCTTTTAGTTTGACCTTTCTCCCAAGAGTAGCAACACACCCACCCAGCAACACACCCACCCAGCAACACACCCACCCACCCACCCACAGGATACTCACTCAGAGTGGAAGGTTATCACTGCTCTATTTTCTGTATCTCTGCTCAACTTTCCCTATTGTTCCATATGAGGTACCTTCTGCTTCTGTTTGCACTGACTGACCCATCAAAGCTCTTGATTGGTCTGCAGGGGAAACAATTATTTCTGATATCATATAAGAAAGTATTATTTCATATATTGCAATTGAGTAACAGTATTATCTAAAAAATAACTCTTCTATGGTTTAAGTCTATGACAAACTTCAAGGGACTGGACACCAATTTAAGATTAGGAAGCTTTTTTTTTTTAAATTCAACAATGCAAAATACTATATATTCAGCCAATTGCTACAAGAGATTTCTTTATTGCCACCATTGTAATTCCCCTCCAATCCCTTTGACAACTACTGCACTTCCCAACACCAATAATGCTTTGAACTATATTCTGAACCAGCCTGGCACCATCTAGTCAGCTAATTCCTCTGTGTTCTTGAGCAGCTCATTCTCTACCTGCTCCTTCAACACCCACCCATTACCCCAGGAACTTTGTTGGTGCTGCCAGGTGGTTCAGTATAGAATTAGTCACTCATTCAGAGATGTTGGCCTAAGGTGAGAGGAAAAAGAACTAAATTCTCATTGTGTGTATTCAGAATTATCAGAACATCTTTTCTTCTGAGTTTTTAAGTCCACACAGTACACTTCCACAAAACAAAAGGTACCAATCAAGAGTTTTCGCTTCCCCCACCCTACTTCACTGCACATCATTCAGCCAGTTATTCTCAAACATTCCCCCCCCCCCCCCCCATGTTATTGGATAATTTTTTATTTTGCAGGATTTAAAGGAGTAATATCTACTTTCCACACTGCTTCACTTGTTGTTTATTTCAGTTAATATAAATGTATGTAGATTGGTCCTCCATTTGGTTTTGTGAGTATTGTGGATACAAATGTGGACATGAGAAATTTGGATAATTTTACATCACTATCGCTGATTTACCCTAACACATGAAAATGCCCACCACTAATTAAAAAAGAAACACTCTAGTTCTAACCTAGGATTAGTAATGGTTGTTTTTCAAATTAGTGGACATTTTGTTGAATTAAGGCAAAAATTGGCAAAGGTTGGGGACACTGAACTGCAAGGTGACCAAAATATGTGCAAAACGAATTGAATAAGTTAAAGATGTGTGGTGGAAATCCCAACAAATACCATAATTAGCATATTACTTAAAAAAAAAAAAAAAAAAAAAAAAACAACAAACAAACAAACAAAATATTTATAAAGTAAAGTGAGTGAACAATACACATTCTGGCAATACAATTAAAAATATCAAAATATACTTTTTGCAGCAAAATAATTGATTACTGTTACTCTACATAAATATTTACACAAGAGGAATGAACACCATTTTAAGCATCCTTGTTCTTGAGGTGACCAAAGTGTTCCAATGTCTTAGACACTGCGTCATCAAAGGCCACCACTGGCCTGTAGCCCAAGTCTTGCTTGGCCCTGGCACAGCTGTAGTAGTGGTGAGTGCCTGCCAGGGCCACCCTCATGGGGGAGAAGGTGGGGTGGATGGTGACCAATGGACTGAGCAACATGCAGAAGAACTGCACCACCAGGGCAAGCAGGTACACCAGCCAGTAGGGAAGGTGTCGAGTGGGGGCTTTGTAGCCCAGACCTTTCACAATGAGTGCCATGAAGTCCCAGAATGGCAGTGGAGCATCATTAGTGATGAAGTAGCTCTGTCAGCACCAATTTGAATTTGAAAGGAAGAAAAATAAATAAAATTATTTTTTAAAAATCAGTTGGATACAGCACTACACATTAATGATAGGTTTTTATTTCCTACCTTTCCACAGACCACAGAATCAGTCAGCAAATTTTCCCCGGCAAGAATATGACCATGAACCACGTTATCAACATACGTGAAATCAACAATGTTTTTCCCGTCACTATAGATATAAAGGTTTGAGAGTAGAAAAAAAAATTAACAAAAGGGAGTAAGATATGCAAGAAAATGGGAAAGAACAGAGAAGAAAATGATGAAGAAGAGGAAGGTTGAAGGATGACAGATCAACGAGTAGAGGACTTGTCTTACCCAATAATCCACTTCATTTTACCAGCTCTGGTAGCAGCAATGATTGTGGGAACAGCTTGGGGATCTCGTGGGCCGAATATTCCATGGGGTCTTATAGCTACTGTTAACAGGTTACCTTTCCCATTGGCTGCCAAGATCATCTATTGAGTACAAGTAGAACAAACACATTAGCACCACCTGCATACATGTAAGAGTAATCTTTTTGTACTTTTCATCTGCTCAGTTTTCTTTCAACAACCAATAATTGAAAGAAATAGGGAAAAAATCGGTATTAATCTCACCCACACACTTAGCATGGACACACTTGATGGATTCACATAGGAAAACACATAGGAATGGAATCAGAATAAAAAGAGATTTGAATGAAAAGGAAACTTTTCTCGAATAATTATCTCAAAAAAGTGAGACATATGAATTGGAAATTCACTGGCTGTCTCAATGTCACTGGGAGGCCAGCAGTGGTGGCCATTAGTCTAACTAATAGTGACTAAATACCCTGACTATATCCCAGAAGAAAGAAGGTGTCATGGTTTAAGGCTACTCTAGTATAATTCAGGTGGAAAAGAATGTTAAAACATGGTGAAGTGGGGGGGGGGGGGGAAGTGAGCAAAGTATCGTTTACCTTCTCCTGTAGAATTTTGGTTTGTGAGTAGTAGTCCATTGGCTTTGAGGCGTAGGATAGGTCCTCACTCCCATTCTGTATGTCCTTACCCTCGTACACCACACTAGCACTGCTGGTCAGAACCAGCCTCTACACACACACATGCACCACACCAAGATGAATTCACCTCATAATACATGCATATTGCAATAGTGTACATAATCTAACCAATGAGAATCAACTGTGATCAATCCCTACACATGCATTTCCACAAGGGCCACCTAAGCTGCAGAGTCAGCACCTGTGACAGCCCACAGATGTGGGCCTGGAAAAGTAGCCTGGCTTCCCATTATTTTCACACCTATACTACACTCCAATCACACACCCACAACATCAACAAAAGTAAGAGAGTAATAGCTACAGGTTGGCAGTCTATCCACAGATGGTGTACCCATGCTGGTGGTATGTGGACCGGTCAAGTTGTTTTGGGTCAGATTCATGAAACAGATTAGACATATAAACACACACACACACACACGCACACACACACACACCTTGACCCCTTTGTCTCTGCAAGCTGTTATGAGTGTCTGAGTTCCTTGCACATTGACTCGCATGAAGAGATCTCTATTGTTGCTGGAGGGAGGAGGTGAGGCACAATGGAAGACGAGGCTGACACCCTCCAGGGCGGGGCCAAGATCCTGCAACAACACAAAAAACAATTTTTTCCCCTGACCAATCCACTGTTTCCATCAGATGATCCACCATTGCATGCAAACCATGGAATACAAAATACAAATAAAATTCATGTAGTGTATGTCCGTCCGTCCGTCCGTCCGTCCGTCCATCTGTGCGTAACGCATCTCTTCCCAGATGCCTGGACCAATCATCATGAAAGTTTCAGGAGTTTCTCATGGGATCACTGGCCCGGTTTTGGGAGACTGTGATAAGGGCTAGGGCATAATTCCATTAAATACACTTTCCTATTCATGAATGGCCACATAGTTGTAATGTGTAATCTGATCCCATTCAAATTAAAAAGGACATCACAGGAAATTGTTTTTACAAACCACATCAATCTGATCTCACAAGAAGTGGTCATTAAGTATTAGAGGTGTGTCAGAGAATGAGTTGAGAAGTTTCAAGAACTGACAAGAGAAAGAGACAAGAGAAAAAAGAATATATTGTTAACATTATTACCTGAACTGTGTTTTGTTCACTGTTAAATGGATGTGGCTTTGTGGTGTTCAATAATGTATGTATGTGTGTTTGTGTGCTGAGTTGCTGTAAAAAGCAGATTGGCTGAACAGAACATATATAAACACAAGTTTCAGGTTCTTGGTGATTGTAAAGTGTTCTTGAAAGCTATGATTTGTTGTTGCTATTGAGGGTGCTGTGTGTTGCCTGTGTGAGAGGAAAAAAAAGACCTCTCTCTGTTTTTGTTCTATTATTTGAATAGTTGGTGTAGTTGCTTACTGTTACTCAAGTCCGGGTTAGTTTTAGTTGTCAGTCTCTGGTTTGTCTGTGAGGCCCGTCTTAGTGACAAGATGCTGAGAACAGAGGCGGGTTTGTGACAAGGTGCACCATAACATTTCCTTTAGAAATGGAGCAATGCCTCACATACCTCCCCCCCACTATGTATAACAACAAAGAATTATAACCCAGGTGAGTTCAAAAGGGCACTAATTACTAGAGATATATTCATAATATGTAAGTTAGACATGTCCCACAAGCCCCCCCCCCCCCCCCCCCCCTCTACATAAAATGTTAAGCAAACTGACAAGCTTGTAACTACAGGAGGCCAAAGGCTGACTGAAAAACCACCAATAGGTCGGGTTTTTCGCTAGTACTGTACAAATAAATCACACAAGATTGCATCTGGTAATGGTTATCAATGGTTTAGGTTATAATCCATGTGGTTTAGGACCTGTATTTCTATCCAAGGTGATCCTATTGTGAAAAACAACCAATCACTTTTTCCATTGCATCAATGAGAGTGAGTGGTCATGAAACTCCTCCTCTATAATAACCAAGTGATCAACAATAATAAATCATTATGCATGTTGTAGTGCACCAATTATCATCCAATGTACTATCATTCCATTTTGGGGCAAATAAGCTTGCTCTTTGGTCAAAAAATGTGGATATCTGCTATATTTTTTTAAACCCTCGGGCACACAGACTTAGAATCCAAGATAACAACTTATAATTTATGAATCCAAACAGAATTTCTATACTAAACAATGTTGCAGATTTTTACTTTACTATCAAAGGGAAGTAGCTAAAGAATGGGACCCAAATTTAGCTGTACCTGGCAAGTTGAGTTGGGAGTGCAAGTCCTTGACAAATGTTATTCTATTTTTGCCTATGAAGATCCCAATGATAGGAATTGGATCTTTGAATAGTCTGCACAAACTTGTGGTAATAGATTTGTTTTGGCAGATAGTTATAACTCCTATAACATTATAAACTAGTTTGCCAGCCCTGTGTCACCAATATAGAATTTAAAAAAATTAATAGTAATAATGAAATGAACTATCCACAATGTTGGCTTTCTTTTTCAAAAGTTTGAATATAAATTTGGTCTATTGTAGAGTTGGGTGGCATCACATGGAGTCCTAGTGCAATATGTTCAATCAACCTTGCCACTGCACTGCCAGCACTAGTAACACTTGTCCTGGCTCCTTCTACCCCATAATGGTTTCTTCACCTGCACCCCAGCAAGAGAGTACGTCTTACTGGAAAGTTCTACCTTATTTGGAGCAATAACAACCTAAGTACTGACAAGCACAACTGGTTGAGCATTAAACAATCATTTTTTCTTCCTGAATACACCCTGGTTTTACTAGATTTTCTGCCTGTGCTTAGATGAAGACTCATTTCTTTTTGGTTTCCATTGCCTCAGGAACTTATTATACTTCGAATATTAAGTTTATATTGGCTAAATATTTGAATAGTGACCATTTTCACTGTACAGTGTGCAAGCATATGCAAATTAATTTGTGCACAAGAAAATTGCACATAAAAAGTTCTCCAAAAAAATATTGTAATTTGATGGCTAAAGTAGATATTGCCTGGTTGGCAGGAATGCTAGGCTCAGCATTCTCCTTACATAACTTGCTTCCATGTATAACATTCGACTTCACCATGAGACACGCTGCTCTACTTTAAAAACTCCAGCACCAAGAAGAGCCATGTGGATTGCTATTAGAGAAGTGACTGCCAAAGCAGATGTTGCCTGTTGACTAACCAATTAAACATTGACAGTTGGTTGACAAGGGAGAAGTGTCAGGACAGCTTGAGGAGAAAGAATAGGGCTAGAGGTGACAAGTACCACTGTAGTATCCCTCCTCCTCCTCCTCAACTATTGCTTCTCTTCTCAGGAACATACTGAGAAACACTCCATGCAAACAGTGCTAATAATAATAGTCGGTGTGTGTGTGTGTGTGGTGTGTGTGTGTGTGTGTGTGTGTGTGTGTGTGTGTGTGTGTGTGTGTGTGCGCGCGCGCGCAGATCATAAATACTGATGGACATAAACTTTTCTATGAACACATTATTTATTTCCCCCCCCCCCCCCCCCCTCCACTCCAAAAAACCAGAACAAACTTTAGCTGTACCTATTGCAAGTTCCACCCCATGGCTGCCACACTAATTGTTCTAAATCTCCATTTTTGGCATTCTATCCGTGACACCCACAGGTAGACTACACTAAAAATGAGTCAACCTATAAAATAAGGTGGAGGGTACTTAATTTCAATCAAGTGAATGAATTCACAAGATTTTATTATAAATGCAATGGTCCATGAAAGTGCCAGAGTTGTAATAAAATCAAGTGCCATTACTCTTTAGTTGTTCTTTTTGCCTGTTTATGAGGCATTCTTTGGCAGATAGAAAATGAAAAAAAAAAATCTTTAAAAAAGTAGCTACAAAGCAGACTAAGATATAGCTGCTGCAGCAAGTTAACTGAGAATCAAAGAAGAAGGAAAGGTGAAGAGGGGAAAAACAATGGAAGATAAGGAATGTGGGGGGGGGGAAGCAGGAAAAAAGAGAGACCCTACTGGAGTTTGAACTCACAACCCCTTGTTTTAAATCTCAATTTTTGGCTCTTTGTTTTTGGCCTGACGCCCACAGTAGGAGGTGTTGCCAGGTGAGACTCTGCCAAGACGTTCATGTGGTTCACAGGAGCCTACACTGAAAATTTGAGCTAATTTGGTCTACTGGATCTCGACATTTAGCCCAGACTGACACACATAACCAGACAACCAATCTCCTACATTTTATAAGACGAGGCATTTTAAGCTACAAGCTTAATTGCATAAAAACATTTTATGGTTGATAGAAGCAATGATAGTAAAGTTGGAGTTGTTGGAACACCAGCTTCCCTCTTGCAATACTTTTCATACCACTATACTATACCTCACTCTCTCCCTCCTACCCTCCAATATTTCAGAGAGATCTACTTCTTGAGCACAAATCCAAAATTATGGGCAGTATGGTGCAGTATTTATCAGCTTTTGAAGTTAAATCTCAAATTTGATCATAAGATCTTCCTTAAATCTCCAAGGGGGGGGGGGGGGGAGGCAAAAAAAAAAGTTTAAGGGGCAAGTGCCCCCCACCTAAAAAAAACCCCCCTGCATGTGACCTGATAACACAACTAACCACTCTTACCAACCAACCCCCTGTAGGGCTTACACGAGAAAGAGGTTGTCAGATTGACTCAATTCATCAGCTCAGTATCTTCTTACCTCTTGTTTGCACAGATCCCCAATGAAGAACTTCACTTGCTCATTTTCAAATGTTTGTCTTATGTCAAAGACATTGACTTGATAGTCTCTTTCCAGCAGCTGCTCCACAAGGTGCCGTCCAAGAAAACCACACCCACCTATCACAGCACACAGCTTACTCTGCAAACAGTGAAATTAAGCCCATAGGATTGCAGCATAGATATATATGTATATATCTATGATTGCAGTCACCAAACAGGGTTAGCTGCTGTTACTTACCTTCCCCGTTCTGGCAGACATTCTCCTGCATCCACCAACGGTTTTAACTTGGAGGAGGATTCCTGCTGGTAGCCCTAAATCTTCCTGAAGGTCACCCCACCATGACTCAAAATCAGCTCATAATGGCTACACCTACTACTTCCCGACCCTTTCCTAAAATCACCCAGTATGTTTTGAGATGGTTCTCCGTCCACTACTTGCCGACCCTTTCCTTCAATCACCTGGTATGTTTAGACTGAAGCTAGTTCTCAGATGTCCTCCAATGTAATAACTGGACTCACCCTTTATTCTGTTGACTCAGATTTACCCACAAACCTGACAATTGGCTGGAAATTTCCAGTCTAATTTTATTAGTCTTGCATTTCTGCTCTGTCCTTTCCTCCAAATAGGAGGAAAAAAGTTTGACTTACCACCAAGAAGAGTAATAGAGGAACTATGAAGACAACTATTTAATCAATGTAGAATAATTACCATTGGAGGAATTACAATAGAATAATTACCATGGAATAATTATGGTGGAATGATTACCTTGAATAATCACCTTAAAATAGTTATGGTTGAATAATTACAGTGTGATAATTACAGTGGTTGATCCACAAAGTAGCAAAAGGGGTAGCTTTGAACAAATTTCAGAGAGCCTGGAATGAGCAAGCATCTAGCTTGATATATTCTGCTGAACAATGAAGTTTTCGAAAGTCTAGCATAGAATTCTATATATAAATATTTTTCCAAATCATTCACTACAAGCATCTCTTGTGAAACCAGTTCTCTGCTTGAGAGTGATTGCTGAGGTTTTCTCCCCTTGAAAAATGCTATGTTTTATGATCTCACCCCATCAGTTATTTCTGAGTTTTCAGCTCCACAAGAAAAGTTGGCTGTTTGGTTAGTAGTGGTGAAAGGAGTTGCTGCAGGTGTGGAATTTTTTTTACTATTTCTGTGCTTTCTGGGATTTGCTTGTCACTTTTTAATTTTTACTTAAAGGTAGAGGTAGCACTTGCCCATTGCCCCCCCCCCCCCCATTGGATCACCATTTTGTAAAGTTGGCTCTCTAGTTAGTAGTGGTGGTAGGAATTGCTGTGGCTATGGATTTTTTTTTTTTTTTTTTTTTTTTTGCCTGCTTCAGTGCTTTCTGGGATATGCTTGTTTATTTTTTAGTTGGGGGGGGGGGGGGGGGGGGGGGAAGGTGGAGGTAGCATTTGCCTGAACTGCTGCTCCCCCATGAGCCAGAAAAGCAGTACACATTTGCCTTTTTTGGTAATTTGATTTTCCTTAATTATTGAGATTTTTATTTCATTGAATTTTTTTTTCTTATCACAATGACCCAAGTACAATATAATAAAATTGACCTGACCTGATCATACTGAGTGTAGTAATGGTTAAGCCTGAGTCATCATCACCAATATTGTCTTATTATTCTTTTTTAATTCATTAAAATCCAAGGTATTCTAGTTTCAAATATGGCTAGGTTAGTTTTATTCTTTGGTTACAGCACAGATACACAAGTTTCTTTCTAATGGCTACAGACTATTTGTTTCACTTAGCTACATGCAGTATTTGTCTTTAGTCTTGCTTATATCAACATTATTACAACTTAGTATGAATACAATATTATGTAGCTAGTTAAATTTTTCTAATTTCTTTTTACTGTATTATTGTTATTGAGTTGGATCATTCTTACTTCTATTCATTCAGACATTCTCAGTCTAATAATTACTCAAAGTGACATTCAGTGCCAATGGTATGACCATCGGTGCTTCCTTGAAGATAGGGAAACGATGGAAACAGGAAGATAGGGGGAATGAAAAGAAAATAATGAAGCATAAAAAAAATTTTTAAAAGGAGGAGAAAAACAAAGTGGAAAAGGAAAAAGAAGAAGTAGAAAAGGAAGAAGCCTTAGTGTACTGAATATCCTAAGCACTTATCATGAATACAATATTATGTAGCTAGTTAAATTTTTCTAATTTCTTTTTACTGTATTATTGTTATTGAGTTGGATCATTCTTACTTCTATTCATTCAGACATTCTCAGTCTAATAATTACTCAAAGTGACATTCAGTGCCAATGGTATGACCATCGGTGCTTCCTTGAAGATAGGGAAACGATGGAAACAGGAAGATAGGGGGAATGAAAAGAAAATAATGAAGCATAAAAAAAAATTTTAAAAAGGAGGAGAAAAACAAAGTGGAAAAGGAAAAAGAAGAAGTAGAAAAGGAAGAAGCCTTAGTGTACTGAATATCCTAAGCACTTATCCTTTGTTGCTGTTTATGCATGAATATAAAAGCCAAAGTTGTGCAATCATAATTCTGTGTGGGAAGTAACACAAGGTGGCTATGCACACACTACAGAATTAAACCAGCAAGTTTAAGCCACTGTGAAAGCACACTTTGATTTAACTTTTTTTTTCTTCCTTCCTTCCCCACCCCCCCTCTATAGTTCTTTCTCCCTTTCCTCTCTTCCTTCTTTTTTCTTTTCCCACCATTGTTAACACACTTTCCTTCATTTTTTGTTCATTTTTTCTCTTCTTTCTTTCCTCTTCATTCTTCCCCTTCTCTCTTTCTCCTTCTCTCTTTCCTCTTCTTTCTTTCCCCTTCTCTCTTTCCCTTCTCTCTTTCCCCTTCTCTCTTCCCCCTTCTCTCTTTCCCCATCTTTCATTCCCCATCTTACTTTTCCCTTTTTCCTTTCCCCTTCTTCCATTCCCCTCTTTCTTTGCCCTTCTTTCTTTCCCTGTCTCTTTCCTTTTCTCTCTTTCTTTCCCTTTCTTCTTTTCCCTTCTTTCTTTCCCCTTTTTCCTATACCCTTCTTCCTTTCCCCTCTTTCTTTCCCCTTCTTTCTATCCCCTTCTTTCTATCCCCTTCTTTGATTTACCTTTTTTTCCCTTCCTTCCTTCCCCCTTCTATAGTTCTTTCTCCCTTTTTTCTCTACCTTCTTTTTAGTTTTCCCACCATTACTAACACACTTCCCTTCATCTTTTGTTCAGTTTTCTCTTCTTTCTTTCCTCTTCTTTCTTTTCCCTTCTTTCTTTTCCCTTCTTTCTCTCCCCTTCTTTCTCTCCCCTCCTTTCTTTCCCCTTCTTTCTTTCCCCTTCTTTCTTTCCCCTTCTTTCTTTCCCCATCTTTCTTTCCCCTTCTTCCTTTTCCCTCCTTTCTTTCCCCATCTTTCTTTCCCCTTCTTTCTTTCCTTTTCCTTCTTTCCTCTTCTCTCTTTCCCCTTATTCCTTTCCCCTCCTTTCTTTCCCCTCCTTTCTTTCCCCTCCTTTCTTTCCCCTTCTTTCTTTCCCCTTCTTTCTTTCCTTCCCCTTCTTTCTTTCCTTCCCCTTCTTTCTTTCCTTCCCCTTCTTTCTTTCCTTCCCCTTCTTTCTTTCCTTCCCCTTCTTTCTTTCCCCATCTTTCTTTCCCCTTCTTTCTTTCCCCTTCTTTCTTTCCCCTTCTTTCTTTCCCCTCTTTCTTTCCGTTTCCTTCTTTCCTCTTCATTCTTTCCTCTCTTTCCTCTTCTTTCTTTCCTCCCTCACACCCTAAATTTTTACCTTCAACTTATATTTCCAAAATAAAATCCAATCAAAGCAATAGGATGCAATCCATTTTTGCGTGGAGCGGACAGGTCTAAAAATAATTTAAATGGTTGGGGGAGGGGGGTCACACATCCTTTTTTTTTTTTGCTTGTGAGTATATTTGTATAATATTTTTAAAAACTGTATTTATACACAAAAGTTAATGGTGATATGTTGTCACGACTATTTTTTTGTTGTTGTTGACACATTGGATTCCCAAAAATTTTTAATTATATAAAAAAAAAATTACCACATCTTGGGCATCCTGAAGTTGTTTTGCAAAATTAAAAAAAAAGAAAGAATGTTTAAATAGAGGTTACATTAATTATTTGATAGAGCTTTCAGTGCAGCACCATTCTTACTTCTATTCGTTCGGAATTTCTCAGTCCTAATAATTACTCCAAGTGACTTTCAGTGCCAATGGTATGACCACCATCGTTGCTTCCTGGAAGATAGGGAAAGGAAGGAAACAGGAAGACATAGGGAATGAAAAGAATATAATTAAGCATAAAAAGGAAGGATGAGAAAAAGAAAGTGGAAAAAGAAGAAGTTGAAAAAGAAGTAGAAGAAAGAAGCCTTAGGATACTGAATATCCTAAGCACTTATCCTTTGTTGCTGTTTATGCATGAATATAAAAGCCAAAGTTGTGCAATTGTTTCACTATCTGAACGTAGCAAGTTGGAGCCACTGTGAAAGCACACTTTGATTTAACTTTTTTTTCCTTCCCCCCCCTTCTATAGTTCTTTCTTCCTTTCTTCTCTTCCTCCTTTTTTTCCATTTCCCACCATTGTTAACAGACTTCCCTTCATCTTTTGTTCAGTTTTTCTCTTCTTTCTTTCCTCCCTTTCTTTCTCCTTCTTTCTTTCTCCTACTTTCTTTCCTTTTCCTTCTTTCCTCTACATTATTTCCTCTCCTTTCTTTCCTCTACATTATTTCCTCTCCTTTCTTTCCTCCCTCACACCCTAAATGTTCCCCTTCTACAGTTTCTTTCTCCCTTTCTTCTGTTCCTTCTCTTTTCCTTTTCCCACCATTATTAACACACCTCCCTTCATCTTTTGTTCAGTATTTCTCTTCTTTCTTTCCTCTTCTTTCTTCCCCTTTGTTTCTTTCCCCTTCTTCCTTTCCACTAATTTCTTTCCTCTTCTTTCTTTCCATTCTTTCTTTCCTCCCTCACACCCTAAATGTTTCCCTTCAACAGAAATTTCCAAGAAATCCAATCAGGGCAAGAGAATGCAATCCATTTTTACATGGAGCAGACTGGTCTAAAAACAATTTAACTGGTTGGGGGAGGGAGGGTCATACATCCTTTTTTTTCTTTTTCTTTTTTTTTTTTTTGGCTTGAGAGTATATTTGTATAATATTTTTAATTGTATTTGTACCCAAAAGTTATTGGTGATCTGTTGTCAAAACTAATTTTTTTGACGCATTGGAATCCCAAATGTTTTTAATGATATAATTTTTTTTTACCACATCCTAAGTGTTCTGAGAAGTTGTTTTGCAAAATAAAAAAAAAACTCTGTTTAAATAAAGATTACATTATTTGATACAGCTTTCAGTGCAGCACCATTCCTAATTCTATTCATTTGGACCTCAGTCCTAATAATTACTCAAAGTGACATTTAGTGCCAATGGTATGACCATCATTGCTTTCTGGAAGATAGGGACAGGAAGGAAACAGGAAGATAAAGGGAATGAAAAGAAGTAATTAAGCATAAAAAAAAGGAGAAGACACTTATCTCCACTGATACTCATTGAAAACAATGTTATTAATATTTCATTATTATTATTTTTTTGGTGGCTCTTTTGCTCTACCTAGGAGTTGACATCTGTGGGGTAGATTGCTTGAAGATGAAATCTCTTTAGTTAATTAATACTTCGTGAACCTCTTGCAAATTACGATTTAGCAGGATTTTCTGACCAGCCCTGTCTGTCCAGATAACTTCCCTCCCTGGTGGACTGAACTGCATCAGGCATTGTGATCAGTTTGTGAATTAGATATTGAAAAATAATTCCTTACCAGAGAAAAAGTCAAATATATGGTTTGAAGGAAATTAATGCATATATTATTTGAGCATAAAAGTGCTCACATTGTTCAACATTTGTTCATGAGCCCTAATTCTGAATAATTTAGACTCCAACCTCTGTAAATTTGACCCATGTGTGAATTGCCCTGGCCAATCTGAATATTTCCAGTATGGGCATCATCTGCATATGGACTAACAATCAGCAGATTGGACAGAACACAAATATACACCTGAAGAGCAAGATTGTCTTCTCATTTCAAATCACTTTTTTTTTTGTTGTTTTTTTCAGCTTAAACTAATTGATATTCATTATTTCTTAATTTATTTTTTTGTTGTTGCTGTTGATATTGTGGATGTGCTTTGATTCTGACAAATTGCTGTGATAAACCAGTTCTACAGGTGTTCATGTGTTCTGTCCAATCTGCAGATTGATAATGTCTATTCAGTATTCAGATAATGTATAAATTGGTCACTTGATTTGTAACCACTGAGCACAATTGATTCCCTTATCTCTCCATCTGCAGTTATACCTCAAGGCTGATCCAGTGGCCACTTGTGATCAAGGATTATTCAATTAATAAAATCTGTATTCAAATATTACACTGAGATATTTTGTCTCCTCAAATAACCTGCTTACTTTACTGGAACATGTGAAAATTAC
This sequence comes from Lycopodina hypogea, assembly GCA_963969325.1. Classification (NCBI taxonomy): domain Eukaryota; kingdom Metazoa; phylum Porifera; class Demospongiae; order Poecilosclerida; family Cladorhizidae; genus Lycopodina; species Lycopodina hypogea. Next base: position 6,246,882 of record OZ017787.1, read on the forward strand.
AATGTGCATTTTAGCTCCTGTTCATTACATCATGCATCCTGATCCAATTTGGTGGAGGGGGGGGGGGGAGGAACAACAAAAAAAAGAAGAGAAAGAAATTGCTTTCTTGACCCCCTCATCCCTTTATTGCATTTCAAACTTCAACAAATATGGCCAGCAAAATGAGATAAAAGATTGTTCCATTGAAATGCCAAGGATGGTGTGATGCT